>NW_019280414.1:510336-540941 GCF_000648695.1 Onthophagus taurus | reverse complement strand
ATCTGACACCTTTAGATTTCTTTTTATGGGGTTATTTAAAATCCAAGGTATATGAAATTCCGTTGGGTAGTATTGAGGATTTAAAACAAAAAATTATTGACGTCTGCCAAAATATTGATCACATGTTAAGCCGTGTGAGAGAGGAAACACTACAAAGATGGTACCACTGCCTAGAAGTTCAAGGTAATCATATCGAACAATTTACTTAATATTTGATTCTTAATAAATAAAAAATTCTTTTATTATTCAATAACAACACTAAGCAAATTTTTCAACCGTTACCTATACTAGCAAAATCTTTAATAAGAAAATTTCATTTCTTATATTGACTTTTTTTCTTTATAAATATTTTTTGATAAAATATGATTAATTCATAAATTTAATATACTTCCAAACAACTTTTATTTCATTTCTAAAAAAAATAAGTAATTGAACTTGCAATTTTAAATCCGTCTTAGCTCGAGCGTATACCGACCGTCCACCATTTACCTGGCCGATTGCATTTCGACAGGTAGTCGACGAAGATACGTTGGTTTTTCCGGCAAAATTCCGCATTTTGTTTAATTTTTATGCGAAAAACTAATAAACCGATATTTGATTGTGAGGTACCGTTGGATTCGTATTGTTTTCATCTTTCGGAAGATACCATAATATACTGGGTGTTCCATTTAAAAAAACAAAGTTGATCTATTTTCCGGAAAAACTAAAAGTGATGGCAAAATTTTCCATAAGAAAATATTTGTGCTGATAAAATATAGAAACTGACGTTTTTTTGTTCATAGTGATATCACAATTTGTTCGGAAGTTAAACAGGGGGGGGGTTACTTTACGCTAGCACTGTATGCATTGAGTGCTGCAACATCAATGATGTTGAAGAAAAATGTCATGGGCCATCGTTTACTTTGCCTCTTGCACGTGTATGTCGACACCATTTGTTTTATTATAATGAGAGATGATTTCAGGCTTCCTCTTAGCGTCGTCATTGATAGATGCGTCGTGGTGCATGGTGCTTAGTAAAATTACGCATTTATTCTTTTTACGTGCGTAACTTACCATGGATACGTTATTTTGAAAACAAAACAATGAAGAGTAGACTACACGATCTTTTAAGGCTTTCACTTCTTTCGGAATGTCACGCTTATTCTGACGTAGTGTACCCACAATAGTAATATTTTTATCTAACAGATAAGTTGCTAGCGGAACACTAGTAAAGGAATTGTCTATCGTGAGATTGCGACCAGAATTATGAATGCCACGCACAAGAGTTTGTACTACTTCAAGCCCCAGGTTTTTATGTGTACCAAAGCATAACCAGACGTAAATTCACACATCCAAAATATTTTAAGTCGATATTTTGCCGGTTTACATGGCATATATTGAACGAATGTGCATCTACCTCTAAACCCAACGAGTTGTTCATCAATAGTTACATTAGTATCAGATATGACGCAGGTTTTGTATTGCTGAATGAATAAATCCTAAATGTAGGACACTATTGCTAACTTATTGGTTTCCAAACGCGCATTCCGGGTTCTCTTGTCGTCAAATCTGGCGAATCTTCGTATTTCTTCAAAGCAAAATATGGACATTGTGGCTCGGTATACAGGATTGGCAAATTCATCACACATGGCACATCTCGCAGGAACATCCCAGCTTCTGTCAACTCCCGCATGAATAAGTAAACCACAGAATGCAAGAAATTCATCAACAGTTACAACTTTCGGTTTTCCTTTTGCCCTCTAAATTAGTACAGTTTACAATTTCTTGTACAATAACTGGAGTTACAAATAACTGAAACGCTTCTTTTGGTGATGCAGCCATATGTTTCCTTGCTAGTCCTGGCGCATGCCGAATAATGTTGTGTGGTTGAATTTTATTTTTTGCTGGAGGTTCCAAACTACATACCAGACCACTTGGAGCAATGTTACCGCTCGTTGAAGGCTTACCAATATCATCAACATCATCCTCTGAATTATCGTCACCATGATCAGAACTGGATCCAGAATACTCGTCAGGAACCAATTCGAAATTTCTATGTTCTGTGTCATCATTTTCTGCTTCTGACACATCACTTTCTTCAGAAGGCAAATCATCACATTGTGCACCAATATTTCTTCATAACTCCAAATATCACGCTTTTCACATTTTTTTTGACGACATTATCATATGTATCTCACAAGTTCACTCAATCCAACTTCTATTCCAACTGAATGAAAAACAGCTGCACCTACTTTTATACATCCAACAGTAATGCACGTTTTAACTTGCACAGACACGCACAATTCCGCGCAGAAGTGTTTGGCAAATTATAATAACCCTCAAGATTAAAGAAGTGTACATTAACAATATCCGGTATGCGGATGACACCGTGATATTAGCGGATAGTGCACATGATCTGCAGAAGCTACTAAACCGGGTTAACGAAGAAAGTCAAAGACGAGGTTTGAAAATTAACATCAGCAAGACCAAACATTAATAAACTCGAATACATGTTGATGGAGAGACCATCAAACAGATGAAAAAATGTAGATACTTGGGATGAATGATCTATGAGGGATGGAAATCATTTGCAATCACATTGCTGTAAGACTGCTTGAATTTTTAAGACTAGGTCGATTTTACTTTCCTTCGACAACCAGTTCTTGACATTTTTACCTTATTCAATACAAGGAGAGAAAAATCTCTTTGGAAATTATACAACGTTGTGTATATGCAGAAAATAACATTCACAAAAGTTAAATTATGAAACACGATGTCATAAATCGACTACTTGGATCTAATGAAAAAATTAAAGATTTGTCATTAAACTGACAAATGTCAGTAATATAATTTTTTATTATTTTGATGTGTTAGTTTATAATTTTTTTTCCAGTTTTTTTCCTATTTTTTCTCATTTTGTTGTGCATTTTTTGTCCAATTTTTGTTACTTTTTGTTAATTGCAATTAGTATCAATGGATCATAGGGAATCGCTTGATGTATCGCAAATAAAATTTATCCGAAAACAATCCGATAAACTAATATGTTTCGCAAATATACCACCACAGAAAGGAGTTGCGATCTACAGAGAATCCCTGCAAAATAAAAAAAATCTCATACACCCACCAAAATACAAAACGGAATACAAGGCTTCCAGTAATTTAATGAAAAATCGATCGTTAAACGTTGAAAAAGAAAGAAATGAGTGGCTGGATAACGTGAAAAATAACACCCTCGTTAAAAAGAGGAAATCTATGGATGAACAATGGAAAATGTTAAGAAAAGAAGAAAGAAGGTTGGGAAAATGTTTTAAAAGATACAATTATTTCGTACAGAGTAACTCCGAGAAACGACAACGATCTATAAAAAAACTAAAAGAAGTTGATGCAAACCGACTACCCGAACAAAAGAAATTCGATGATCTTCGCGAAAGATACAACAAAGTTTTTAAGATTAAGGAACTCATGGAAAAAGCCATCAGTAAACACTCACTTTACGATGATTTTCTAAAATCAGTAGTGAGGATCGCTTCACCCGAATTTAAACAACCTTACGATTGTGTCCACCGTTACGAAGCTTTAATGGACGCGAAAACAATGATTGGCGCAGAACAAGAAAAATTATTTTCGATGTTACAACACGAATTTACCGCATATCTTAAAATGAATAATGACAACCAATTAAAATTAATAGGACTCATGAATAAACACAACGAATTATACACACAGTATGAACTCGCAAAATCAAAGGTTATGAAATGGGAGAATCAAGTTGGTTTAATTTATGATTCAACAGTGGAAATTAAAAGATCAGTTAATGATGTTAAAGAGTCATGTTTCGGTCTTTATAAAAACAGTTGCGATCGAAACACGGATTGTTCGTTTGATAAAGATTTAAATGTTAAGGAACAATTGAATGTTCTCAAGAAGGTATTGAATCATTTTGAGAATCTTAGCAATGAAACATTTAAAATGGCTTTTGCTGCTAGAAGTGAATTGTTTTAAATAACTTTTTGTAATTGCTTTTTTTTTAATAATTATGTATTAAGTTAAAAGTGTTTTTATTGAGAGCAATACTAACGAAAAACAAGAAATACAATAAATGTAGTTTAATCAAAAATGATTCTTGTTAAAGTGCCATTCAGATTCTGCGTAGGAGTCATCGCTTTTCCTATCATGTTTCTATTATGTACAGCATGTTGTAATGTTTGGAAGTCCTGGATTCCTGTCCAATGACGGATGTCCTTTTTTCTCCCTCAATTTTTCCCTGGAGAATGAAGGTGTTAGAAATGGTACCTTTCTTGATGGTGGTCTTTCTTTTCTTGATATTTTAAAAAAGTTCTCGGATCTAGAACTGAATATTTCTGGTTCTAGATCTAGTGGTAGGTCTAAGTTATAGTTATTTGTTTATTTATTTCCATTAAACCTCTACAGGGCAAACCCCAATTACAAAGGTTTTACAAAATACTACTTCTGATACCGTTTCTTATTAAATTTCTTTTCATTACCATCCAGGAAGACGCTACAAAAACTGTTAGGGTAAACAAAATGTAACATTATTCTATTTATTGAATTAAAACTAGAACTAATAGTAGCACTATCACTAGAACTAACACTAGCTAGAAACTTTCGAAGTGCTTTCGAGTCGTGTTCGATAGTGCTACTATTAGTTCTAGTTTAATTAACACCGGCCGTGAAAGTCTTCGTACTTATATTCTATTTATGTTACCAAATTTTATCAATTTTGTGAATAATAAATTATTATGTTGAAATTAGATCTTTCATTTAAAATATATTTATTTCCTTTTTTCATTTTTTTAAGTTAGCCCCAACGATCTGGCAACGTCGGTCGCTTCGCTTCGATGCGCAGCGAACAATGTTGCCAGATCGTTGGTTAGCCCAGTTTTACACCATTATCCTAGTCGAAGTTGGTTTTAATTTATGGTTAATACTCTGCGGTGACATCGGATGGCGCTGTACACAAGGTACAATTAAAGTCCCTAGATTTACAAAGTACCGCGGTTGATGACGCCTGTTTTCGAGCCAAAATGGCGGTTTGACAACTTGTCAGTCCTTCTCAGCATTTATTTACAAAAATATTGCCGTCTTGTTGCCTTTGGAGTTGCAAAAATAGCAGTAAGAAGGGCTTTCGACTCTTAAGAGTACCACGAGAAAAAAGAAAGGAGTTTTGGCGTAATGTTATCAATAGAACGACATAGCTTTAAATTTCCCGCTTGATTTTCGAGCCAAAATGGCGGCAAACCGCGGTACTTTGTAAATCTAGGGACTTTAGGTACAATTACCTAAAGTGACAGCGGTGACAAGTTGTCAAACTGCCATTTTGGCTCGAAAACTGGCGTCATGAACCGCGGTACTTTGTAAATCTAGGGACTTTAGGTACAATTAAAGGTACAATTTAATAAGGTGGAGTTGGCCATCTCTATTCTCCGACAACCGACGTTATTTGACATAATTTGATAAAAACCACGTTGACATCCGCCAGGTCGCTTTCGAAATAACCGCATCCTACTAAACCGCGATTTTCAACGAAACTATATGGAATATGGAGAAAATAAAATATGCCACATATTAAGAACACATCGGTTTACCACCAATTCAAATTTGAATTTTTTTCGTCAAATAGTTTTGGAGAAAAAAATCGTAAAGTAGACAAAATTGCTGGCACTCTCAAAAATCGGGTACTTTTTTACTTAACTCGCGATAAAAGAAAAACCGCGGACCTGAAAATTTTCAAATTGACATATGATACGCAGAAATGTTCGCTGATTACAATAAACTTTACCGCAATTTTTTCCATAGAGTGGTTACGCAAATATCGATTTCTAAAGTGAGCCTTGATTTTTTTGCAAATGTTAATTGTAAGCATAAATTCGAAATTGATTGTATGAATCCATGTTGCAAGTTATATTATATATGGGAAAATGTATATGTAAAACATATAAAAATATAAAAAACTTCTTACTTGCTTATATTTTAAATAGTTATTGGAACCGGTTTCGACACATAAAGGTCATCATCAGCCAAAATCTTTGCAAGCGAAAAATAAAAAAGAAAATCACATCAAAATCTAATTTCGTTATAAAAATTATATAACTTACGTTGAATTTTATAAAAATAACACATTGAATATTAATATATTAAAATTTAAATAAATAAACTATGGTAAAATGTTAAAATTAAATAAATATGTTACAAATTAATATGAAACGTACAAGACGAACACAGCACACAATAATGGAAAATTTACTATGAAGGTAAGTACAGCACCCGAATAAACTGGTTACATATTAAAATCGGATGAATAAAGCGATGGTAAAATCGGAAAATTAATTATTATTTTATTTGTTTAGTTTTTCTTTTCTTGCTTTTTGATAGAAAGGAATATCAAAAATATAATGGGGTGTAAAAAGTATCA
Organism: Onthophagus taurus; assembly: GCF_000648695.1. NCBI lineage: Eukaryota > Metazoa > Arthropoda > Insecta > Coleoptera > Scarabaeidae > Onthophagus > Onthophagus taurus. Next base: position 534,529 of record NW_019280414.1, on the reverse strand, counting down.
ACTTGATCGTTGAGAAGATTTATTCTTTTATTTCTCCTATATTTATCGATTTCAAATGTTTCCAAAAGATCAAGTTTAAACCCTTTCTCACATTTATGTATCAATTTCGTGTTATCGAATTCGATAATATGACCATTTAATTGACTGTGTTTGAATATGTTAGAATTCGTTTTTGTTTTATGTTCGTGTAGACTTGTTTGCCTAATATATAAACTATTGCATTCTTTACAATTAACTTTATAAACTCCAGATTCTTGGAGATTATTTTTATTATTTTTTAAATGATGATTTGATAACAAGTTTAGAATTGTTCTTCTAATACTATAAGCCAATGTTATACCATATTTAGCAAGGATCTTATGGGCTTGTTGAGAAGTATCATTAAAAGTAATAGGTTTGTAAATGTTATTCTTTAAAGGTGTAGTATATAAAACATCCTTAGTCATTGTAATCTTATTTAAAAGGTTGTTAATTGTATTGTTTGAAAAACCATTTTGTTTAGCTAAGCAATAGATATAATTGAGTTCTTTAACACGATTTTCTTTTGACAATGGGTAATCTAGAGCTCTATTAATTAAATAACGGAAACTTGCTATTTTTTGAGAAAAAGGATGTGCAGAATCTTCAGGAATAATTGTAGGAACTGTTGTTTGTTTTCTAAATATATCATATTTCAATTTATCATCTTCATTGGTCAACTTTAGGTCTAAAAAGTTTAGTTCCTTATTGATTTCTTTTTCCACCGTGAACTTTAAATTTTTATGAATATTATTAAGGTACTCATGAAAAAGATCTAAGTCTGCATTGTTAATTTCCCATATTATAAAGATGTCATCTACATATCTTATCCATTTTATGATATTATTGTTGTAAGGATTATTATTAGATATTATATAATTATTTTCGATATAATCAAGGTAGATTTCTGCTAAAATTCCAGATAAGGGCATCCCCATTGGTAAACCTTCATTAATCTTATAAAAGTTATCGTTAAAAGTGCAGTAGTTTAGTGTGACTATATGTTTTAAAATATTATTAAGTTGTGAAGTTATATTATTATCTTTGAAATGACTATCGAACAGGTTATTTGCTAGTTTTATAGTTATATCTATAGGTACATTGGCGTATAAGTTTGTAACATCAAAAGATAAAAACATTTTATTTGCTAAATTAAGATTTTTAGTGTTTTGAATGAACTCCAAGGAATTTGATATGGAACATTTAGGTTTAAAGTTTATCATTTGAAAAATGTTAAGCATAAACTTGGCCAGCTTAGATGATGGTGAATTATTGAAAGTGGTAATAGGACGAATAGGCACGTCTATTTTGTGCAATTTAGGTAAAAAATAAAGTTTTGGGATTTTTGGGTTCATATTTATGAAATATGAACTGAAAAAGTTATTAATCCGATCAGGTTTTATATTTAGGTTTTTGTTTATAATTTCTTTCGTTTTTCTAATGATCGAATCTAACGGATTTTTATTTAATTTAACGTAGTTATTATCTTTCATGAATTGTTCTGTTTTGTGTATGGATGTATCTTTATCAATGATTACAATACCCGCTCCTTTATCTGCTTTTACAAAAATTGCATTATTATGTTCGATTTTATTTTTAATAGATTTGATTGTTTCATCATGTTGGAATGACTGTCCAAGTTGTATTTTATTATGAGGATGTTTATTTTTATTTTTTTCCTGTTTTGTTAAAAAAGTTTAAATCACTTCTAATGTCATCATCAGGGCACGGAACTTTTGTAACAAAACGATACGATTTCCCCCCTCCACTCGTTCTGATTAAAAGACCCCTAACAGCATACTGTTCAGTGGGAAATTAAAATTTCAAGTTAGAAAAAAATTGTGTTAACAAAAATTGTTCCTGAAACAATTCTAAACAAACTTTGTCAACATCTTTTCTTGATTTAATCAATAATTAAGGAGATAACCTCAAAATAATAATTTTTAAATTTTTATACATAATTACACTTAGATGCTTAATTAATAGAGATGTAAAAATTTTTTATTAAGATAATTGATTCAAAATCGAAATTGAAACAAATTTTATTTAAAACATTTTTTGATAAAAACAATAATTATTGAGATAATTAATTTTGATAGCATACTATTCAGAGGGAAATTAAAATTTCGAGTTAGCAAAAAATTTTATTAACAAACACTGTTTCTGAAGTAATTCTAAACAAATTTTGTTAACAACATTTTTCGATTTAATCAATAATTAAGGAGATAACCTCAAAATATTAATTTTTCCATTTTTATACATAATTACACTTAGACGCTTAATTAATAGAGATGTAAAATTTTGTTATTAAGATAATTGATTCAAAATCGAAATTGAAACAAATTTTATTTAAAACATTTTTTGATAAAAACAATAATTATTGAGATAATTAATTTTGATAGCATACTATTCAGAGGGAAATTAAAATTTCGAGTTAGCAAAAAATTTTATTAACAAACACTGTTTCTGAAGTAATTCTAAACAAATTTTGTTAACAACATTTTTCGATTTAATCAATAATTAAGGAGATAACCTCAAAATATTAATTTTTCCATTTTTATACATAATTACACTTAGACGCTTAATTAATAGAGATGTAAAATTTTGTTATTAAGATAATTGATTCAAAATCGAAATTGAAACAAATTTTATTTAAAACATTTTTTGATAAAAACAATAATTATTGAGATAATTCATTTTGATAGCATACTATTCAGCGGGAAATTAAAATTTCAAGTTAGCAAAAAATTTTATTAACAAACACTGTTCCTGAAGTAATTCTAAACAAATATTGTTAATAAAAATTTTTGATTTGATCAATAATTAAGAATATAAGCTCAAAAGAATTTGTATATATATATTTTTATATATTTTTTTATTGAGAAAATCGTTCTAGATTTAATTTAGAACAACTTTTGTATGAAATTTTCTGCTGAGAACGAGTGGAGGGGGGAAATCGTTTTGTTACAAAAGTTCCGTGCTCTAGTCATCATATTCAGGCAAATTTTTGATTATAATATCAAATTCTATGGATGTTAAGGGAAGATTAATTTTTGGTTTTAATGCAAATTTATACCCTTTGTATAGAAGTTTTTCTTCTTCTTTTGTAAATGAAATTGTTGTGAAATTCGCAAACTGTGATGGACCATGAGTGTCAGATGGAGAATTTCTGTTTTCTCTTCTTCTTCTTTTCTTATTTTGTTTCTTCTCAAGTTGTTAATCTTTTTGATTTTCTTATTGTGATCTTCCTTTTTCTCTAAATATGTAAACATTTTGTATTTTATTAATTAATTACTGCCACCAAAATTCTGAAATATTGCATTTTATGGATATAATTTTTTGTGTATTGTTTCTTAAATGAAATGCACTGTATATTGGCATTCAGTTGTAGTTTCGGTTCTAAAACGTAACATTTAACGATTTCTAGAAGTTTAAATTCTGGCTGCAAGGTTTAGTAGTAGTCTTATTTGGTTGTATTAATTTTAGTTGTATATGTTAAAGGTAATGAATGAAATAATAAAACAAAAACAATTTTTTTAGGCATATATGTATATTACAATCACAAAGTCGTTTTGTTTATTATAAATATTGCTATTTTAGATTTAAAAAATTCAATTTACATAGTAACAGTATTCGTTCTAATAGAAATAGAAAAATTTCGCAAGAATATCATTCTTATTTATGTACATTTGAGCTAAAAATGACTATCGTTAATCCCTCTTAACAAGTCGGATAAAAACTGTTAAAATAAGGATATTTAAAAATTAAAAATGCGACGGTTAATAAACGAAACGATCATTTCGTTTTCTTTTTCATTTAAGAATGGAACGTTCGTAAAAGACGCAATATATATATTTTCGGGGAATATTTACAAAAAATATACAAATTATAGAAAAAAAATGTACAAAAAAAAGCGGATTATACAAAAAAGAAACTCTTGAGAGCAAATTCTAACAAAAATACGGTTTATATCAAAAAGTTTTTTTTTTAAATAAATGCAAATTAATAAGTACTGAGAAAAACATTATAACGCATACATAAATATAATTACTCAAAAATACACTTTAATTTAATGAGATTATATAGGCCAATTCGTTACAGGTATCGTTGATGAAATCATTTTTATTTTATTATATTCAAAAATATAAATTTTTTTATATGTTTTTTTTTACTATACAAAAGTTCTTTGGTATATAAACTATTCAACAATCTCGCTTTCACCCTCCAAACACTCAATAATCACTCTCTTTACGCTAAGACCCTATTTTAGTTCTTTTTATAACATCAATCGTTTTTTTTTTCTTGTTTTTTTTTTGATGATGATGATTATAATGTAAAAACTTCATCACCGAAGCTGAAATGTGCGAAATGAAGTTAACATTTCTTTTTTTCTTAAGGATTTTGGAAGCTCTCATCGGAAAAGTATCAATTGGGATTACTCTTTTTTCTTGAGGGTAGGGTTTCGGGGGTAGAATTTTTTAATACGACGCTTTTGACTATTTTACACGACAAATTTTGAATTTGAAATTGACGACTTTTTTTTTTTCGAGGTTAAGAAAAAACTTGCACCTCTTAGATTTTATTCGTATTTTTTTTTTAATTTAATTTACTGATATGTACAAACTAGTATTGACATCCCAGAATTTTTTTTTTTTTTATATATTTAACCCTTCAATACACGCACGCGGAATATCAAAAAACGTAATTTAAATTTCTAATTTTGCACTAACACCATTTTTTTGTTGTCTGAAGATGCATAGTTAAACCCGAAACTTTCTAGTTCTAGGTTTAGTGTTAGTTCTAGTTTTTATTATTATTCAGCGCTAAATTGTAGTGTATTTTTATTGGACTAAAAGTAGAACTAACACTAGAGCTGGAACTAGAATCATTCGGGTTTAGCCATCTTAAGAAACGTTCGGCTAAACCCGAATGTTTGTAGTTCTAGGGCTAGTATTAGTCTTAATGCTAGTGTTAGTTCTTGTTTTAGTTGTTATTCAACGCTAGATTGTTGTATATTTCTCGTTGAAGTAAAACTAGAACTAACACTAGACCTAGAACTAGAAACATTCGGGTTTCTGAAGACGCACGGCTAAACCCGAAACTTTCTAGTTCTAGGTCTAGTGTTAGTTCTAGTTTTACACTAGCACTATTACGATGTAGAACTAACACTATACCTAGAACTAGAATCGTTTGGGTTTGGCCGCACATCTCTAAAGACGGCTAAACCCGAATGATTCTAGTTCTAGGTACAGTGTTAGTTCTAGTTTTGCACTATCACTAGAACTAACACAAGACCTAGAACTAGAATCATTCGGGTTTAGCCGTCTTGGAAAACGTGGGGCTAAATCCGAATGTTTCTAATTCTAGGTCTGGTGTTAGTTCTAGTTTTGCACTAGCATTATCACTAGAACTAACACTAGACCTAGCAACATTCCGTTTAGTCGTACGTCTCTCCAGAATGTTTCTAGTTCTAGGTCTAGTGTTAGTCCTAATGCTAGTGTTAGTTCTAGTTTTAACTGTTATTCAGCGCTATATTGTTGTATATTCTTATTGAACTAAAAGTAGAACTAACACTAAACCTGGAACTAGAAACATTTGGATTTAGCCGTCTTGAAAGACGTGCGGCTAAAACCAAAATATTTCTAGTTCTAGATCTAGCGTTAGTCCTAGTGCTAGTGTTAGTTCTACTTTTAGTTCTTATTCAACGCCAAGTTATTGTATATTTTTTGAAGTTGCAGTAAAATTTGTAAACAAAAAATTACACGATGTTTTATGGATGAGGTTAGTTTTTTTGAAGTTCTTGGGTTGATGTTAAATTTCCTGTTAGAAGTGAAGATTATCATGAAGTTTAATAGATTAGAATTGAGGTTGATGAATAATTTTCTGTCAACAATAAAGGTTTTGATGAAGTTTATTTTGATTGAATTGAAGTTGAATTTGGATCAAAAATTAAAGATTTGCTGAAGTTGCTATCGTTGAAGTTAAACTCGTGATTAAACATGGAAGTTTATGTGATGTTGCATAGATTGGCTTGGGACTATTGAAGTCGTATTAATTGTTGTTAATTTTCCTTTCAAAATTAAGATTTTGATGAAGCTAAATTTGCCAAGAATAATTGAAGATTACTCAAAGTTTAATGATTAAAGTTAAATTATTTGAAGTTCTCAAGTTGATGTTAGTTTTCCTTATAGAGCCATCAAAATAACGATTTGCACGAAATTGATGAAGACTGGGAAAATAATGTATTCCAAAGTAGAATACCGTCGTATAGTCAAAATATGGAAAATTCAAAGATAATTGATTTTCCAAAGAAATGGAAACTGTCAAACGTATTTTCATTCTGTATTTGCTGTTATAGATAATAAAGAATACGATGCCCTTCAAACGAAGTTGATCAGAATTTCTGTCCATGTCGAAATTTGTAAATATACTAAAAAAATAGTGTTTATAGTGAAATAGTAAAATGGCAATAATAATTTCTTTTCTGTATTTGCTGCTATTGATGATGAGGAATACGATGTAGTAGAAACAAAGTTGATCAGAATTTCTGTCCAAGTCGAAATTTGCAAATATACCTAGAAAAATTAGTTTCTACAGAAATATAGAAAGTGACAATAATAATTTTCTTTCTCTATTTGTTGTTATAGATGATGAGGAATACGATGCACTTTAATGACAATGGCAGAAATAATTTTCTTTCTGTATTTGTATCTATAAATGATGAAGGAATACAATGCAATTTAAATTAAATTAGCCAGAAATACTATTCAATTCGAAATTTATTAGAATTTAAGGAAAACTGGGTTTCAATGAAAATAGGAAATGGCAAAAGATTCTTTTGTACATATTTGCTGTTTTAAGATGATGAAAACTACGATGCAAGTCAAACTAAGTTGATCAGAAATTCTGCTCAACCCGAAATTTGCAAAAATATAAGAAAATCCCGTTTCTAGAGAAATACAAAACGACAAAAATAATTTTTTTCTCTGTTCGATGGTATAAATGATGAGGGATACGATGCAGCTCTAACTAAGTTAATCAGAAATTCAGCTCAACCTCAAAATTTGCAAGAATTTACAAGAGGCGATTTTCCAGAAAAATAAAAGTTACCAAAAATCGTTTTTTTTTCATTATTTCATGGTGTAGGGGATGTAGGGGATGAAGAATACGAAGCATTCCAGATTAGATTGATCAAAACATCTACTTAGCCCGAATTTGCAAAAAAATCAAGTAGAACTAGAGAAATTAAACTTCTTTTCAAATAAATTCTTTTTTCGATTTGAAAAATGAAACTTTTTGAGCTTATAGAGAAAGAATTAGTCCTCATTTTGCTGAAAATTTTAAATCTTTATGATTTTTCATTTCATAGAAAAAAATTCTTAAACTCAACTTAACTCAAAAACAGAAAATTTCCCTGACTATGATAACATTAATTTTTTTTTTAAAAAATTTTACGAATTAGATAGTATCATTTTTTGAGGTTGTAACTTCAATTTGGTAAAAATTTCTAACTTCTCGGATTTTCCGTTTCTTAAAATCCTCAAAACCACACATTTTTGAACATCTTTTCGAATAAATTTTTTGTTAAAGAAAGTATTTCTATTTAAGGAATGAAACTTTGTGAGCTTATAAAGAAAGAATTAATGCTCATTTTGTTTAAAATTTTAAACCTTTTCGACTTCTCATTTCGTACAAAAAAAAATCTTAAACTCAACCCAATCTAAAAACGAAAAATTTTCTAACTAAGCAGTTCGAATGCAGTTCTAACTAAGTTGATCAGAAATTCTGCTCAACCTCAAAATTTGCAAGAATTTACAAGATCTTCTAGAAAAATAAAAGATACCAACAATCTTTTTTTCATTATATCGTGGTGTAGGTAATGAGGAACATGAAGCACTCCAGATTAGACTGATCAAAATATCTACTTAGCTCGATTTTGCAAAAAATTAAGTAGAACTTAGTTCCAGCGTTAGTGTTAGTTCAACTTTAAGTTGTTATTCAGCGCTAGGTTAATATATATTTTTATTGAACTAAATCTAGAACTAGAAAGTTTCGGGTTTAGCTGTGCATTTTCAGATACAGCTATCTTTTGCTTGGCGATCGTTTCTATTAATAATTGCGGACTCATAGTCTCAAGCACATGTATTGGAAGGTTAAGGGTTAATTTTGAATAATATTTTTTCTATCAATAAAGAAATTGCACATTTTCTTGCACATATTTTGTCCCAAATTAACCCTTAAATACGTTTTAGTTTAATCTGGGGGTTTTGATATAAAATTTTTTTCTTGGTAGCTATTAATATAACTGTACTATTATCCGATTAATTTTTAATCACAATTCGTAGTCATCAATTAATTTAATTGTCTAGGTAATAAATCTTTCCCATATAAACTTTACAGGACGTTTAAAAAACTGATTTTTTCGTTACAATTTTTTTTTAAATTAATAAATATACACCTCGGCGTTTTTATTTTCTTTTTTTTTACAAAATTGACGAAAACTAACATAAAAACGATTCCATGCTAAGTAATTTTTTTAATAATCAGTCTTTTTTCTTTTAACCACCAATTTCTTTTACTCTTTCCCATTCATTCTTATAAATTTTTTTAACCATCCGTTTTTCACCAATCGTTTTTATTTAACAATCTGATTCATTAATCGTATCCAATCGAAGCGCAAAGAACCTATCGGCAGCACACGTGTATTATACGTGCGTGGCCATCGTCCCCCGTTTTATTGTTGTCGCGTTACTGTTCGGCACAATATATTGACTCGTAGGCGAATTTGGAAGTCTCGTAACTTGGGGAATGCTCCCGTTCGAACCGTTCGCGGCCAACACCGTGTTCACCACGTTAGCACTAGCAGTCACCATACCACTTGAATTTATTATATTCAAATTATTTCTTGTCGAGTCTCTACTATATGGTGGAGGAGCCGGCGTTGCGGCTGGATTCGCCGTATTTGGAGTTGGAAGGCCGATGTTCGTACTTCTTAAATACGGATTACCGTATGTGGCACTAAAACGAGGATCAATCCCGCCGACGGGGATGTTCCCATTAGGAACGTTTCCGCCGTGAGAATGAGATGCATTCAAGGAGTTTAGATGAATGTCCGACAGATCGGAAAGCGGCATTCCGCTCCCGGAAACTGGAATTTGATGACCACTTTGTAATGAGTTTAGTTGAAGACGCGTCGATTGAATGCTGTGATCTAATGAAGAGGTTATTGGGGGCGGTTGCATTAATGGCGGGTTGTAATCTCTTGAGTAATCTACGTAAGGGACGTAACCATTGTTGTTTTGGCCATCCTAAAAAACAAATTTGTGGTAAATTTAATTATTCAAACAATCATGATAAAATATAATTGTAATATATTAAATGTTAAAAAAAAGGTATCGATTAAGTAATGGTTAAACTTTAATTTGATACAAATTGAAGATTCTTCCTAAGTCCATATAATCTAAAAACCATACATTTTCGAACATCTTTTCGAATAAATTTTTTTTTTGAGAGAAAGTATTTTGATTTAAGGAATGAAACTTTTTGAGCTTGTAGAGAAAGGATTAATCCTCACTTTGCTGAATATGTTAAATCTCTATGGTTTTTCATTTCGGAGAAAATAATTCTTAAACTCAACCTAACCCAAAAAAAAAAACAGTAAATTTTCTTGGCTATGATAACATTAAATTTTTTTAGAAAAACTTTTAGTAATTGGGTAATATTATTTTTTGAAGTTATAAAAGAATGATTAAGCTTTAATTTGATACAAATTTCGATGTTCTAGGATTTTCCGTTGCTTTGAAAAAAATTCTTAAAGTTCATATAGCCTAAAAACCATGCATTTTTGAACAACTTTTCGAATAAATTTTTTTTGAAGAAAGTCTTTCGACTTAAGGAATGAAACTTTTTAAGCTTATAGAGAAAAAATTAATCCTCATTCTGCTGAATATGTTAAATCTCTATGGTTTTTCATTTCGGAGAAAATAATTCTTAAACTCAACCTAACCAAAAAAAAAAACAGTAAATTTTCTTGACTATGATAATATTACATTTTTTAGAAAAAACTATTAGTAGTTGGGTAATATCATTTTTTGAGGTTATAAAAGAGTGATTAAGCTTTAATTTGATGCAAGTTTCAATGTTCTAGAATTTTCCGTTTCTCTGAAAAAAATTCTTAAAGTTCATATAATCTAAAAACCATACACTTTTAAACATCTTTTCGAATAAATTCTTTTTTGGAGAATATACTTTGATTTATGGAATGAAACTTTTTGAGCTTATAGAGAAAGAATTAGTCCCCATTTTGCTGAAAATTTTAAATCTCTATGGTTTTTCATTTCGGAGAAAAAAAATTCTTAAACTCAACCTATCCCAAAAAACCCCAGTAAATTTTCTTGGCTATGATAACATTAAATTTTTTTAGAAAAACTTTTAGTAATTGAGTAATATTATTTTTTGAAGTTATAAAAGAATAATTAAGCTTTAATTTGATACAAATTTCAATGTTCTAGGATTTTCCGTTCCTTTGGAAAAAATTCTTAAAGTTCATATAGCCTAAAAACCATGCATTTTTGAACAACTTTTCGTATAAATTTTTTTTTTTAAGAAAGTCTTTCGACTTAAGGAATGAAACTTTTTGAGCTTATAGAGAAAAGATTAATCCTCATTCTGCTGAATATGTTAAATCTCTATGGTTTTTCATTTCGGAGAAAATAATTCTTAAACTCAACCTAACCCAAAAAAAAAACAGTAAATTTTCTTGACTATGATAATATTAAATTTTTTAGAAAAAACTATTAGTAGTTGGGTAATATCATTTTTTGAGGTTATAAAAGAGTGATTAAGCTTTAATTTGATGCAAGTTTCAATGTTCTAGAATTTTCCGTTTCTCTGAAAAAAATTCTTAAAGTTCATATAATCTAAAAACCATACATTTTTAAACATATTTTCGAATAAATTTCTTTTTTTAAGAAAGTACTTCGATTTGAGGAATGAAACTTTTTGAGCTTATAGAGAAAGAATTAGTCCTCATTTCGTTGAAAATTTTAAATCTCTATGACTTTTCATTTCTGAGAAAAAAATTCTTAAACTCAACCTAACCCAAAATAAACAATAAATTTTTTTGACTATAATAAAAAATTTTTTTTAGAAAAAACTATTAGGGGTTGGGTAATATCATTTTTTGAAGTTATAAAAGAATGATTAAGCTTTAATTTAATACAAGTTTTAATATTCTAGGATTTTCCGTTTCTTTGAAAAATATTCTTAAAGTTCATATAACCTAAAAACCATACATTTTTACACATCTTTTCGAATAAATTTTTTTTTTAAGAAAGTATTTCGATTTGAGGAATGAAACTTTTTGAGCTTATAGAGAAAGAATTAGTTCCCATTTTGTTGAAAATTTTAAATCTCTATGACTTTCAATTTCGGAGAAAAAAAATCTTAAACTCAACCTAACCCAAAATAAACAATAAATTTTTTTGACTATAATAAAAAATTTTTTTTAGAAAAAACTATTAGGAGTTGGGTAATATCATTTTTTGAAGTTATAAAAGAATGAATAACCTTTAATTTAATACAAGTTTTAATATTCTAGGACTTTCCGTTTCTTTGAAAAATATTCTTAAAGTTCATATAACCTAAAAACTATACATTTTTGAACATCTTTTCGAATAAATTTTTTTTAAAGAAAGTATTTCGAGTTAAGGAATGAAATTTTTTGAGCTTATAGAGAAAGGATTAGTCCTCATTTTGCTGAAAATTTTAAATTTCTATGACTTTTCATTTCGGAGAAAAAAATTCTTAAACTCAACCTAACCCAAAATAAACAATAAATTTTCTTGACTATGATAACATTACATTTTTTTAGAAAAAACTATCAGGAATTGGGTAATATCATTTTTTGAGGTTATAAAAGAATGATTCAGCTTTAATTTGATACAAGTTTTAATGTTTTAGGATTTTCCGTTTCTTTGAAAAAATTCTTAAAATCCACATAATCTAAAATCCATACATGTTTGAACATCTTTTCGAATAAATTTTTTTTGAAGAAAGTACTTCGATTTAAGGAATGAAAGGTTTTGAGCTTATAGAGAAAGAATTAGTCCTCATTTTGCTGAAAATTTTAAATCTCTATGACTTTTCAGTTCGGAGAAAAAATTCTTAAACTCAACCTAACCCAAAATAAACAATAAAATTTCTTGTCTATGATAACATTAAATTTTTTTTAGAAAAAACTATTAGGAATTGGGTAATATCATTTTTTGAGGTTATAAAAGAATGATTAAGCTTTAATTTGATACAAATTTCAATGCTCTAGGATTTTTCGTTTTCTAGAAAAAAAATCTTAAAGTCCGCATAACCTAAAAACCATACATTTTTGAACATCTGATCGAATAAATTTTTTTTGAGAGAAAGTGTTTTGATTTAAGGAATGAAACTTTTTGAGCTTATAGTGAAAGGATTAATCCCCATTTTGCTGAAAATTTTAAATCTCTATGACTTTCCATTTCGGAGAAGAAAATTCTTAAACTCAACCTAACCCAAAATAAACAATAAATTTTCTTATCTATGATAACATTAAATTTTTTTAGAAAAAAACTATTACGAATTGGGTAATATCATTTTTTGAGGTTATAAAAGAATGATTAAGCTTTAATTTGATACAAATTTCAATGCTCTAGGATTTTTCGTTTTCTAGAAAAAAAATCTTAAAGTCCGCATAACCTAAAAACCATACATTTTTGAACATTTGATCGAATACATTTTTTTTGAGAGAAAGTGTTTTGATTTAAGGAATGAAACTTTTTGAGCATATAGAGAAAGAATTAATCCTCATTTTGCTGAAAATTTTAAATCTCTGACTTTTCATTTCGGAGAAAAAAAATTCTTAAACTCAACCTAACCAAAAAAAAAAAACAGTAAATTTTCGTGGCTATGATAACATTGAATTTTTTTAGAAAAAACTATTAGTAATTGAGTAATATCATTTTTTGAGGTTATAAAAGAATGATTAAGCTTTAATTTGATGCAAGTTTCAATGTTCTAGGATTTTTCGTTTTCTAGAAAAAAAATCTTAAAGTCCGCATAACCTAAAAACCATATATTTTTGAACATCTGATCGAATAAATTTTTTTTGAGATAAAGTGTTTTGATTTAAGGAATGAAACTTTTTGAGCTTATAGTGAAAAGATTACTCGTTATTTTGCTGAAAATTTAAATCTCTATGACTTTTTATTTCGGAGAAAAAAATTCTTAAACTCAACCTAACCCAAAAAAAAAACAGTAAATTTTCTTGACTATGATAACATTAAATTTTTTTAAGAAAAAGATACCAGGGATTAGGCAATACTATTTTGTGAGGTTATAAAAAAATGATTAAGCTTCAATTTGGTAAAAGTTTCAAACTTCTAGGATTTTCCGTTTCTTTGAAAAAAATTCTTAAAATTCACATTACCTCAAAACCATACATTTTTGAACATCTCTTCGAATAAATTTTTTTTTAAGAAAGTACTTCGATTTAAGGAATGAAACCTTTTGAGCTTATAGAGAAAGAATTAGTCCTCATTTTGCAGAAAATTTTAAATCTTTATGACTTTTCATTTCGGAGAAAAAAATTCTTAAACTCAACCTAACCCAAAATAAACAATAAATTTTCTTGTCTATGATAACATTAAATTTTTTTTAGAAAAAACTATTAGGAATTGGGTAATATCATTTTTTGAGGCTATAAAAGAATGATTAAGCTTTAATTTGATACAAGTTTCAATGTTATAGGATTTTCCCTTTTCTTGAAAAAAAATCTTAAAGTCTGCAAAACCTAAAAACCATACATTTTTTCGAATAAATTCTTTTTTAAAGAAAGTTTTGATTTGAAGAATGAAACTTTTTGAGCTTATAAAGAAAGAATTAGTCCTCATTTTGCTTAAAATTTTAAACCTTTTCGACTTCCCATTTTGTAGTTAAAAAAACTTAAACTCAACTTAATTTAAAAACAAAAAAATTTCTTGTTATGATAACATTAATTTTTTTTAAGATTATAAAAGAATGATTAAGCTTTAATGATAGATTTCCCTTATAATATAAAACTGAGTCTAATTGTAATTAAATATATCCGGTGATTGGGAAATGTAATTGAGAAGTAATCCTTCAATTATCAGGAATCTTCTCTCTATATTATCACATCGGTATTATCCCAATAGCTTCAGTTAATAATCTGAGCCATCTCCACGTCATTACACATAATCTTAACCACATAATTCATCAACCAACATTAATCCACGTTTTAATTCATTCATTATGCAACGTTTTATACCTCATCATAATAATAATTCAATTTAACGCAACCTTTGTCTTCATTAATATATCATTAACTTTCAATTAGCTTAATATCTTTTATATTTACTCATATAAAGTGTCCAAAAATCGCCTCAAAAAAATAAATTCAAATTGTATGTTTTAGCAAACAGGAGAATTGAATTAAAATTTTAGTACACTCTGCTATGACCCAATTTCTAATATCGATTAAATGACATTTGATTTCAATTATAAATACATTTAAACTGTTAAAGCTGGAGAGGAATTTAAAGATATAGTTCATTCTTGTTAGTTGCAACGTTGCATTTTCTTTTAATTCAATGTTTTTAAAGGTTTTAATACTCACTTTTGGAGGGAAGGGTTGGTCTGTGTAATCGGAGGAATATCGGTACAAATCTTGACCAGGAACGTTAACGGGTCCGGCTAATGGAACACCTATTCTAGTAATAACAGACTCGCTCCCGGTTTCGGATTCTCCCGGAATATAATCCATATCACAGTGCATGTTACTGTTTGAAGATCCAGTTCTTAAATCCAACTTTAAATCGGATATGTTTGAACTACGATCGGATTCTTTGCACTGTTTTTCCATCGTATTAACATCTCCTCCTAAAAAATTAATTTAATTAATAAATTAATTTTTAAACACACTTTAAACTGTTTGAATGAATAATTTTAATACACACAAATTCGAATAGCTATAAAAAAAGCTAATCAAAAAAGCTACGCGATTCTTTTGTACGAAGATGTCAAGCATGTCTTCAAATGGAGGGAGGTCATATAGAGCATACACTTTAAGCATTTTGTGTTCAGTTTTTATGTTCTGCTTGTATTTTCCCTACTTAAGAGGACTAAGACGCTTCATTCCTTTAAAATGAGGCCAAACATGATGGGATTATCTCAAAAATGAACATTTTTAACATTTCGTTGCCAACTTCACTTTGTTAACTTTAAATTTATCAACTTTTTGTTGTTTGTTTGTTATTTTTTGAGATGAAATAGTCGAGTTTGGACTCATTTTAAAGGATTTTTCGTAAAGATTAAGAATTTAATAAAATTAAAGTTGATATTTATAAAAGGAAGTCGACCATTAAAGGTTATTTTTAAGTTAATCATGCTATATTGGTATTTATTTTAATGAATGTTTGATGAATATTACCAAAAAAACACTCAACATTAAAAATAATAGAAATACGGGGTACTTCCGGTTTGAAATATCAACTTTAATTTTGTTATATTCATAATCTTTACGAAAAATCCTTAAAATGAGGCCAAACACGATGGGATTATCTCAAAAATGAACATTTTTAACATTTCGTTGCCAACTTCACTTCGTTAACTTTAAATTTATCAACTTTTTGTTGTATGTTTGTTATTTTTTGAGATGAAATAGTCGAGTTTGGACTCATTTTAAAGGTTTTTCGAAAAGATTAAGAATTTAATAAAATTTAAGTTGATATTTATAACCGGAAGTCGACCATTAAAGGTTATTTTTAAGTTAATGATGCTATATTTGTGTTTATTTTAATGAGTGTTTGATGAATATTCCAAAAAAAAATATTCAACATTAAAAATAATCGAAATACGGGGTACTTCCGGTTTGAAATATCAACTTTAATTTTGTTATATTCGTAACCTTTACGAAAAATCCTATAAAACGAGTCCAAACACGATGGGATTATCTCAAAAATGAACATTTTTAACATTTCATTGCCAACTTCACTTTGTTAACTTTAAATTTATCAACTTTTTGTTGTATTTTTGTTATTTTTTGAGATGAAATAGTCGAGTTTGGACTCATTTTAAAGGATTTTTCGTAAAGATTAAGAATTTAATAAAATTAAAGTTGATATTTATAACCGGAAGTCGACCATTAAAGGTTATTTTTAAGTTAATCATGTTATTTTGGTATTTATTTTAATGAATGTTTGATGAATATTACAAAAAAAACATTCAACATTAAAAATAATCGAAATACGGGGTACTTCCGGTTTGAAATATCAATTTTAATTTTGTTATATTCATAAACTTTACGAAAAATCCTTTAAAATGAGGCCAAACACGATGGGATTATCTCAAAAATGAACATTTTTAACATTTCGTTGCCAACTTCACTTTGTTAACTTTAAATTTATTAAATTTTTGTTGTATGTTTGTTATTTTTTGCGATAAAATAGTCGAGTTTGGACTCTTTTTAAAGGATTTTTCGTAAAGATTAAGAATTTAATAAAATTAAAGATGATATTTATAACCGGAAGTCGGCCATTAAAGGTTATTTTTAAGTTAATCATGGTATATTTGTATTTATTTTAATGACTGTTTGATGAATATTACAAAAAAAAACATTCAACATTAAAAATAATCGAAATCCGGGATACTTCCGGTTTGAAATATCAACTTTAATTTTGTTATATTTATAATCTATACGAAAAATCCTTTAAAATGAGGCCAAATACGATGGGTTTATCTCAAAAATGAACATTTTTAACATTTCGTTGCCAACTTCACTTTGTTAACTTTAAATTTATCAACTTTTTGTTGTATGTCTGTTATTTTTTGAGATAAAATAGTCGAGTTTGGACTCATTTTAAAGGATTTTTCGCAAAGATTAAGAATTTAATAAAATTAAAGTTGATATTTATAACCGGAAGTCGGCCATTAAAGGTAATTTTTAAGTTAATCATGATATATTGGTATTTATTTTAATGAATATTTGATGAATATGACAAAAAAACATTCAACATTAAAAATAATCGAAATACGGGGTACTTCCGGTTTGAAAAATCAACTTTAATGTTGTCATATTCATAATCTTTAGGAAAAATCCTTTAAAATGCACTGCTAAACCCGAAATTTTCTAGTTCTAGGTCTAGTGTTGGTTCTAGTTTTAGTCCATTAAAAATATACAATTATCAAGCGCTGACTAATAATTAAAACTAGAACTAACACAAGACCTAGTACTAGAAACATTCGGGTTTAGCCATCTTAAGAGACGTATAGCTAAACCCGAATGTTTCTAGTTCTAGGTCTAGTGTTAGTTCTACTTTGAATTCAATAAAAAGATACAATCTGGTGCTGAATATATCGAGGTTTTGCTGTAATAAATTAAATAACTTACCTTCTGGAGGAGGCTTTTTATGATTTTGCCTATTATAAAGGCAAACTATTAGAGCGATAATAACAATGACGATTCCTAAAGCGACACTTCCAGCTGTTACCATTATTATTGGAAAATTTTCTGCAAAAAAATTTAAATAAGAAACTTATTTATATAATAAGTTGGTAATAAAAAATCTTACTTTGTGGCCTTAAATTAATCTCAACCATATCGCTTCCATACGGATTAACAACACTACAATTATAAACACCAAAATGTCTTTCTTGAGATTCTCTAATAATTAACGTTGATTTAACACCTTCCGGAAGCGGATCCTCCAAAATCGAATAATCGCTATTGTGCAAATCAATTTCGCGTCCATTAAAAGTCCAAACGACTTTTTCCGGAGCTGGAATTGAAAAGGCTGTGCATTCGACGCGAACGTTATCGCCTTCAACTCCGAATTGAGTCCTGTGACTAATTATTGATGGTGGTCCTAAAAAGTGAATTAACTAATTTAGTATGCGTTTTATGTTTAATCAATTATCGGTTGTGCATGAAACATTTTTTCAGGTGTGGGTTTGAAATATTTATCTCGCGTATTTTTATTTCATTAACATGAAAAGCGCTCGGACAGCGACAGTGAAAAATTGCCGCGGCCCCTCGGCAACAAAAGATGAGCTGCACGAACAATGCCCGATGGTATTCATTGTTCATCATGTGTAAATAAAAATTGGACGCGTACGGCTGACGGTGAATTTTAAACGGAAAGAAAAATGTTCAGTCCATTGGTGGCGAAAAAATAAGTTACCTTTGAGGTAAATGGAGGCTTCAGCGCCGACTTCTGGGAATCCAGGAACGTGAGCTTTACAATAATATCTTCCGGCTGTTTCACCATCGACTCTCAACGTTAAATTTGGACTCGTACTGACCACTTTGTTTTTCTCTTGTTGAATCCAAGTTATATCGGGTATTGGATTACCATCAACGTCACAAGATAACGTTACGCTTGAATCTAAATCTGCTTGGGCCGATTTTGGTTTATTACGAAATTGGGGACCATCTAAATTTAATAAAATAAAATTTATTAAAAAAAAAATAAATCTAAATTAATTAACTTACAACTTATATCAAGGGTCTCACTTTCTTCACTTTTCCCAACATCGTTTTGCACCTCGCATTTTACGATGGCGTCGTGGTGTTTTCTTGTTACATTATGCAAAATTAATTCAGTCGTGTAATCACCCACTAAGAGTTCATTGTTTAAGAACCACCTATAAGTTACAACTGAAGGATTTGCGTCCGCGTGGCAACCCAAATGTACTTCCGCTCCTTCTGGAATTCTTCCATTTGGTGCAGTTCCAGAAATAATACTGACTGTTACTTTTGGAGCGTATTTCACCTATTAAATTAATTATTTTTATTATTTTAGTTTTTGTTTTATTTATTTTTTTTTTGTATTTACCTCCAATTTCATTTTTGCAGATCTATGTGTCCTTTCGGCCGTGTTTTGCGCTTGACAAGTAAATGTCGTGTTATGGTGTTGCTTTCTGGGCGTAAGTTTCAAAATGCTTTTAGCGGTGAAACGTCTGCCGTCCGAAAGCTCTTCTACGATGTTCTCGATACCCTCGGCGAGAACGTTTCCCATACCGTCAATCCACGTGATTTCCGCAGCCGGTTTTCCACCGTAACTTACGCATTCAAGCTCGATTTCGCGGTCTTCTGTCGTCATCAGATAATCTCCCTGCACAATCTTTGGGGAATCCGGTGGGACAAGAACGGTGATGGTGGCCACGTGGCTTCGAATCCCCGGTTGTCCCAATGGACCCGGCGACACTTGGCACTCGTACTTTGCGTCATCTTCGAGCATCACAGGGTAGATGTCCAAGGAAAAGTCTCCTGGAACGTCATAATCGCAGGATTTAGAAACGACTTTTGGTAAGAGGATTTTCGTGGAGATGGGAAGTGAAAGAGGACAGTTTTATGATGTCGTTCGATGTAGCAGTAAAAGGTTTTGAGTGAAAGAGGCGGTGACCAACGATTATGAAACGAGAAAAACCACTTTTTTTTCTTAATTTTTGATTGCAAGTAATTTTGACCAATTTAAAAACACTCAGTCTCAAAACAACTTAGTTTTCTTTTAATGTTGATTACTAACAATAAGAGGAAAAGGTGTTCTTATTGAAAATAAGAATAAAAAAGTTGTTTGTTATCTTAATGGAAATTAATTTTTGTGTTTAGAAAAAAAAGCAATTTAGTCGTTTGTAATTTGATGTAGTTAATTTATGGGGTCCCATTAAATTACAACATAATGATTTTAATGTAAGGTGAACGGGTAGTTTTTAATTGACCATTTATTATAACTTCCACTTCACTTCGATCCCCATTCACAATCTTATTAAAAATAAAAACACGAGCAAACCTGGCCTTGCGTTGCGCCACACCTTATCTAAGAGTTATTTTTAATAGAAATAGATGGTGCGGATACACGTGATTTATGCCACCATTAAATCGTATCCGTTACTCTAATTTAAATCATTAATTATACAAAATTTTGTACTCAATATTTCTCTCATTACAAATTAGCCATACTCCTTCTTATAATTATAGGATAAAAAAAATGGTTAAAATACAATGATTTCAAAGTGATTAGAAAATATCGATTGTTCTTCATCGCTTTTTATTCTTTTTCGCTACTACGATTAAGCTCTCAAAGTTGACATTCATCATAATGTCAAGATCAAAAAGTATACTGAGATAAAGAATGACATGGTTGATAAAATCTTAAACCTATAAAAAAAGTTGTGAAAGAAAGAGAAGGAACAAAGAAAAAGGATGCCGGTGAGAGTACGAAATAGGAAGTGTTGGAAGAGGTGAAAATACTGAAATGGAATACCAAAGCAGAAGAATGGGAAGATGTTGAAAAGTGGGAGGATGTTTGATTCAGAGGAAAGAAGATTGACTTGACCTTGAAAAGGACAATTTGTGGTTATATTGTATGATCGAAGAAACAAAAATATAGTCATGGGGGGCAAAAAAGTTGTGGGCAATAAGGACTTGACGATTAATGTGGTTAAGAGTTGAAGGGGACACAAATAAAAAATGTAAAACTGGGCAAAAAGCCTGCTCCAATCTTCTGCACTTAACATGTAGGAAATCCAACACGATAAAACCCAAGATAATCATTTCTGACATGCAATGGGACTTACAAGAAAGCATATTACATGACTGCAAGAAATTTTTTGAAAAGATGATGGTATGTTAAAATTAAGTTAAAACGGAGAGGAAAGACAAGTGCAGGTCATGGAGGTATTGGGGTGTACAAGTAGAGAAATGTTAAGGTTTGGCATGATGAACACAAAATTATAGAGAATGCTACAATTATCTAGGATATGAGCACCTACAATATAAAACAAGTAGCCATTATGGAACTAAAGGGCATGAATTCAAATACTCCAAAGAAAAGAAACCATCAATTTGCATTGATTACAAAAGTATAAGGCGTTGCTGAAAGTACAAAACGTAAGTTATCAAGAGAAATATCAATTGTGATACTTTCGCTGTGATAACAAGGATTTAGTGTAACGTTCGGAGGAGCAACTACCTCTGTTAAATGTGATAAATATGAGATTTAGTTTGTTATGGTACATTGTCTGTAATTAACACATCTATAGATATCAAAATATTGGAAGAGGTGACTTGGTAATTTTGTAAAATAGGAGTCAAGAAGGTACCAATAAGAATTATTATTGAAAACCATCAAGAGTCTAATGATTGAAGACTAGACTGAGAAAAAGATGAATGGGTGATGTAGAGGAAGATTTGGGAGAAATGGGAGTTAGCAGATGGAAACAGTTGTGTGGGGAGAGGACATAATGGAAAAAGATCATCCATCACTCTATCAAGTACCTTATCAATGGCAGAAGCCAAGAATATTGGCCTGACGTTGCCATTTAGCTTCGGTCATTCTCTTCCATACCTCATTTTCATCCTTCTCCTTACACATTTTCTCCTTAATACTTAACACATGTATTCATTAAGGCCTCATTCCACATCTTCATTCTGTCTCCCACTTTTTCCTCCTTATAAAAACCCACACTCTCTCAAACTTTCCCCAACTAGCTCTTCTACACTCAAACCTATTCCAACTGTTAAGAAAACACAAGGACCTAGATGTCATGACTAAAATTAAGGTTATACCATTGCAATGGTGAGCTCTGTGGATTGAGCACCAGATACATATGTGATTTTTCTAGTTCTAGTGTTAGTTCTAGTTTTACACTAGCACTATCACTAGAACTAATACAAGACCTAGAACTAGAATCATTCGGGTTTAGCCGTCTTGAGAGACGTGCGGCTAAATCCGAATGTTTCTAGTTTTAGGTCTAGTGTTTGGCACTGAATAACAACTAAATCTATTGCTAACACTAGAACTAAGACTAGACCTAGAACTAGAAACATTCGGGTTTAGCCAAACCTCGTTTAAGACGGCTAAAGCTGAATGATTCTAGGTCCAAAAGTAGATTCTTAGTTCTACTCTTAGTCCATTAAAAATATACAACAACCTAGCGCTGACTAATAATTAAAACTGGAACTAGCCCTCATTCCACATCTTCATTCTTTCTCCCACTCTTTCCTCCTCATAAAAACCCACCATCCTAGTATATCCATCCAACAGCCTCTCAAACTATCCCCAAATAGCTCTTTTACAATCAACCCTACTCCAAGTGTTAGGAAAACACAAAAATCCAGAAGTCATGACTAGAATTAAGGTTATGCCATTGCGATGGTGGGCTATGTGAAATGAGCACCAGATTCATATGTGAGAAGGATTTATGCCAAACCACAAGGAAGATAGAAACGGAGAAGATCTAAATTTAGGTGAGAGGACGGGTAAAGCCAAGGTTGGATTTAGAGGGTGGAGGATAGCTACAGAGTATAAGAACTTGCACAGGATTGTAGCTCAACAGATGATAATGATGATATCGAGCATCACCTTTTTTAGGATAATTGTATTAAACGTAAAATTTTACGGATATATATATAATAAATAATATTTAGGTACTTTTGTAAAGAGTAAGAAAGTAAAAAACTTGCATACAGAAGATTCAGGACTTTATTTGACGTTAACTAAGCTGCTTTTTAGAGTAGCTCTTAATGCAGATTTTCGTTGATAGTTTGCAATATAGAGAAACATAAGAAGCTTTGTGCTTACCATAAATGGAAATTTAAATAATATCTTCGCTTACATTTTAAAATCTGACGTGCATTCAAATACACCCTTTTATTAAGAACCGTATAACTCGTAATCTCCATTCAAAATCCTTTAATTTGATACCAAACACGAGGTATTTTCGATAAAAATTAAAAATTAGAAAGAGATAGAGATATTAAAGACCGATTGATTGTCGATTGTTTTTCAGGTTAAATTTTGAGATATCTCTGAAAGTAATTTACGAAAATACATCGAGTATGGTATCAAATTAAAGGGTTTTTAATGGAGATAATTGATTTAATTATTATAAATTGATTGTGTAAATGTCGTCTTATATAAAAACTAAAATTAAATTATTGTTTTTGATGAGTTCCTTTGACTCATCATTTCTTTCGCGTTCTTTTTGCTTCTATTCTTTCGAGAAAATAGTTTTGTATATAACGTTGACAATGGGGGTTTTGGCCGCGTTCCCTTTTCTTGTCGCGTTAGAGCATTAACCTTTACAATTCCCGCGGGAGATTTGTACGGGGGCGATGAAGAAGGCGCCATGTTGGTACCTTCATAAAACCCCCCGTCTTTTATGAACTCGTTATACGTCTCTGTCGCGTCCAAACGAAGGGAAACGCGAAGTTGTACGTAGCAGTAGGTTGAGTTTGATGGTTTCCGAGCCAATCGAACTGCGAGGGGGGTAGAAACCCATGGTTTTATAGACACGAGACGCGTGCGGAAACGTTTTATTCCTTTATCCAGGAAATAATCCTAAAACCTTAAAAAAAACAGGAGCAAAACGTATATTTGAAACTGGACCAATTTAGATTCAAAATCGATTTTGTTGTTGATGGTTCTAATTTTGTACGATAAATAATATAAATGTACGAATGGAAAGCTTTTATTATCTATCAGTGTAATGTTTGTCCGGGAAGGCGTACGAGTATCAAATTACTTTTTCATACTCTAATGGGTAAAATAGTGGTGTAGTTTTGTAAATTTAAATAATGAATCTGCATGTTTTATAAAGTTTTTTATAAAATATAAAAATGTAATATAATATTATTCGCCAAAAGATGTTCAACACTATCGCTTGCGCCACGGGAAATGTTACTTTAGCTTCTGAGGTCGTATATATAAGGGGCTGAAACGGCTCACCGGTGTATACGACCGCCAACATAACCTATAATGTAAAAGTCCGGCGTGGTCTGGATGCTTCCATACCGCGTTTTCCCATCTCGAGGGAGCTAGCGCAGCCAATTATGTCGTAAAACGTAACAATGTTGAAAATTGTGGAATAAAAATGTGGTGACCATTATATTTACTAGTTGTCAGAAATTATTTGATTGATGTTATTAATTTATTTTGTTTACTTTATATTAAATGTATTTGCATTGTAAGATATGCGCAGATTTTTTTCTTAGCCATTATCACCAAAACGAACTAACACTAATAACTTTCTTCAGAAACAACTAAAACTAGAATTAACTTAATACTATCATTAGAACTAACACTAGACCTAGAACTAGAAACATTCGGGTTTAGCCATCTTAAGG
>NW_019280414.1:419011-508973 GCF_000648695.1 Onthophagus taurus | reverse complement strand
GCTTTTTGCATTAAAAAGAGGATACTTTAATTAATAATTGGTGATATTTCCACAAGGATCCTTCAAGAAATTAATTTTATAGCGAATTTTGAATATTATCGATGAAAATTGTAACATCGAAAATTTTATCAAAACTTCAAATCTTGTTTTTTCAAAAACTAAAAGTTATTTTTCAAAACGCGTTAGTTCATTGGAAAGAGGACACTTTTATTAACACTTTGGGAAAGTTTCATACTCATATTCCAAGAAATCGATTTTATATGAATTTTTAAAACTTAATCGGCTAAAATTGCAAAATTCGAAAAAATTGTCGATCATTTCAAAAATTTATTTCTCAAGAACTGAAAGTGATTTTTTAAAACGGCTTTTTGCATTGAGAAGAGGATACTTTAATTAATAATCGAAAGTGATAACAGCGACACTTTTATTAGTAATGAATGTGATGATGAATTACAAACGAAGAGAAGGAAACTAGACGAAACTACAACAAGAGATTTTATATAATATATCGTATTGGGATTGTTACAATGAGGTTGCTAAAGACAAACCTGATTTAAATAAAGTTGTATTCAACGAAAAAAAGTTTTATTGGGGTTGAACTTGATTATTATCTGCAGTGTCCAACGCCTAAAACGTTTCGGGAAATGCTCCCATCATCAGGTTCAATAATCCTCTTATTCTACGACTATTCACCAATTTTTATCATTAATCGTTTCTTATATATATTTCGATACATCTTATCACGCTTACAAGTCAGGTATTTTTGTGAACATGAAATGAAATTTTTGTGAAATGATGGTAACATTTCCCGAAACGTTGTTGTAATTATGATGGTTTAGAAATAAACACGTTAAAGGAGGGAATGATGTTATAATTTTATAATAAACTATCATAAAGTTTCTGATGATGGCGTAAGTCGAAACTCGTAAGACGTTAAACTGATAATGACCAGAAAAAGTATTAGATTTTTATTTTAATTTACATTATATAAAAACTGGTAGATATGGATCAACCCTCCTCCTCTAAATGAGTTAAAGACTAAAAAAAATCTTATTAAACTATAAAGAAAGAAAGTAGGAGTAATAAAAGTAAATAATAACTCTCATTACAGTTGGTTTATTAAATGGATCCGCTGAAAGAGAAGATACAAGGTGAATGAGAAACGTTAAATCCACGAAAATGGCATCGCAAGGGAAATCATTGCACTTATAATAATTTTTTATGACCAATAAAGGGGAGAATTTGCCGTATTTACGTTCTTTGCGTTTTGGTACCGACCTATTTACTCCGAGAAAAATGGGCGGGCGTAAATTTCGCGCTAGGCTTACCACATTCGAGGAAGTTGATGGCCGAGAAATTTCATGCGGGGAAAAAAATCCCACAAAGGGTGTGGGATATTTCGCCAATTTATGGTTTTTTAACCAAACGTGGGGAAAGGGATATAAAAACCAATTTCGTGTGAAACGCTCCTTATACGATCGACCGTCTTGTTTGTTACAAGTTGAGGAAATCGCCGTTGCGTACATTTTTCACATTGGTTTTGACGACCGGTAATAGCTCCTTATTAAGTCAAAGGGTCTCAAAAGGCCCTTTTTCGATTTTTATTCGAACGACTTGCTCGTTCATGTCAACCAGTGATTACATACTCACGTCGATGCGGAGAAATGAGTAGCTTTAAATGTAAATCGCGTTTTGTGGGCTGATACATTTATGTGATTAAATTTTTTTAGTTTTAACACAAATAAAATAATTATAAAATTATATAAATTGTAACTTTCTTGTATACATATATTTTTAATATTAGAAGGTTGGCGCGTGTGGAAGCAAAGTGCCATGCCGAAAATTTCCCAGTTACCCTTTGATGTCGGAACGTTTGAAGTTTTGGGGTGGTTGAAGGAGTAACACAGGAGCGATCCTAAAAGTGTCACGATTTTGTGTGTTTTATGAAATTGGCTGCGGGGCGGGCGCAGCTCCCGTGTAAAGTACAAACTTCGTGTTCGAAGAGTTTACCTTTCAAATTATGAACGCGCCCGCCTAATTACTTCTTGAGAACGGAAGACAATTAATAAGAGTGCCTTTGAGGAAAACAATTGCTTCGAAAAAAAGACTATTTTTGCTGGACCTTTAAACGGAAGGGGCTATAATGACAGACGTAATGACGAAACCCGATCTCCAATTAAGCAATACTGGAAAGTTTCGACCGAGTCGAGAATTTCAATTATGCCCTTTACTTAAATTTATGCGACCGACAAAGTTCCTGGATTGAGCCGGTTTTGCTCCATTTTCCTTGAATATTTACGCTTTTAAGTTGAACTGGCCCCGCAGTAAGAGAACTTTGAGAGCCTCGACATCCAACTATTTAACCGTAAAAGTTACTGGTGGCACTTAGCTATGCAGATAGCACCCTTTCTATGTACAGTCTTATCTTTGCCAACTCAACTCATATTCTTACCTTCTTCATCGCTCCCAATCATAGCGTATCTTTCGAATCCGCTCAAATTTCTATGCGTCCCGAGTCCGAAATCGTCTTTCGTCCATTGCAAATGACCACTTTTATTAATTACTCGGCAAGGAAGTGTTACCCTCGATCCTACTACAGCGGTTTGATCCTGGGGTTCCATCGCAAACTTCTGCTCCTTGTAACCGTGCGCCACTAGGACGCAACCGGCCATCCGCAACAGGAGCAGCAGAAACTTGTGCACTGGTGCCATCTATTCGTATGATTGTCTCGTTTCCTGCAACAATGAATTAAAATTTCAGAAAGTGTATAATGCAATTCCGGCTCGTTTCACGCGGCCGAAACTCTACAAAAGCTTTCATGTAACTTAATAGAGGACGAAGACCAGGAGAAACTTGTTAATTTTAGATGACTGCACAGAGTTGAGTTAATTTTGTGAAATTATATGTAAATATTTATGTAGAGTCGTTTCGGGACAAAATAATAATATTTTCATGATACTTCGTTTCGAAATTAACACTGTTATAACCTTCATGCATATTAACGTTTTCGTGTATTACCTATAAATTACAAAGAAAATTACATGGTGGAAGTAATACTTAACACAAGTGTTGAATAAGTGTATATTTGTAAGCCATTTTGGTAATATAAGACATTAACATGTAATAGTCTATAATAAAGACTTTGTTACTCAGGAATATTTTGATTTATGAATTGCTAATATTATGAATATAAGATAATATTAATAAAATTTTCCTTCAATAATGTATAGTTTAAAATCTTGCGACATATTTGAAAAGCCTTAGATTTAGGAGTTTGCTTTATTTGCGTCGGATTCTATTTTCCTCTTTTTGGAAAATTTATTCTACTTGCATGTTTACAAATTCGAGTTAAGTGGATATTTAGACCGATTTTATTTGAAGTGCTTCTTGTTCTTTATTATTTAGACCAGGAAATAATGAAATAAAATGATTTCTGTCAACTTTTATTTTTCTGGGAAATCGTTTCTTTTGGAAATTATTGCAAATTTTGAGGTTGAGCAGAATTTCTAATCAACTTAGTTAAAACTCCATGATAGTCTTCATCATTTATACTATCGAACGAAGAAAAAATAATTTTTGTCCTGTTTTTAGTGAAATACAAACTAAAAACAGATTTTTGTTCAATTTTTGCAAATTTCAGGGTGAGTAGAATTTCTGATCAATTTAGTTTGTCTTGCATTGTATTCTTTATGATCTTAATACTGCAAATATGGACCAAAAATTCATTTGTCATTTCCTATTTTCTTAGAAACCAGTTTTCCTTTAATTCTTGTTAGTTTCGAATTGAACAGAATTTCTGGTTAATTTAATTTAAATTATATAGTATTTCTCATCATTTATAGATACAAATACAGAAGATGAACTATTTCGGGCACTTTCTATTTATCTGGAAAAGCTTCTTCTAATTTTAGTCGATTTCTAGTTAACCACCATTTCGGTTTAATTTAGTTTGCTTTGCATCGTATTCCTTATCATCGATAGTTGCAATTTCGGAAAGACAATTGTTTGTCATTTACAATTTCTCTGTAAAAACGGTTTTCTTGGAATTTTAGCCAATTTCTGTCACTAACTCTTCCTTGTATACACTTATATCTTCACTAGACCGAGAACTAGAAACATTCGGATTTAGTCGCACGTCTCCCAAGATGGTTAAATCCGAATGATTCTAGTTCTAGGTTTCGTGTTAGTTCTAGTTTTACACTAGCACTGTTGCTATATGGAACTAACACTATACTTAGAACTAGAATCATTCGGGTTTAGCCGCACGTCTCTAAAGACGGCTAAACCTGAATTATTCTAGTTTTAGGTATAGTGTTAATTCTACTTTTTCCACTTGCACTGTCACTAGAATTAACATTAGACCTAGAACTAGAAACATTCGGATTTAGCCGCACGTCTCTCAAGACGGCTAAACCCGAATGATTCTAGTTCTAGGTATAGTGTTAGTTCTAGTTTTACACTTGCACTGTCACTAGAACTAACATTAGACCTAGAAACATTCGGATTTGGCCGCACGTCTCCCAAGACGGCTAAATTCGAATGATTCTAGTTCTAGGTTTTGTGTTAGTTCTAGTTTTACACTAGCACTGTTACTAACACTATACCTAGAACTAGAACCATTCGGGTTTAGCCGCACGTCTTTAAAGACGGTTAAACCCGAATGATTCTAGTTCTGGGTCTTGTGTTAGTTTTAGTTTTACATTAGCACTGTTACTATGTAGAACTAACACTATACCTAGAACTAGAACTATTCGGATTTAGCAGCACGTCTCCGAAGACGGCTATTCCCGAATAATTCTAGTTCTAGGTATAGTGTTAGTTCTAGTTTTACACTAGCACTGTTACTAACACTATACCTAGAACTAGAACCATTCGGGTTTAGCCGCACGTCTCTAAAGACGGCTAAACCCGAATGATTCTAGTTCTAGGTATAGTGTTAGTTCTAGTTTTACACTTGCACTGTCACCAGAATTAACATTAGACCTAGAACTAGAAACATTCGCATTTAGCAGCACGTCTCCCAAGACGGCTATTCCCGAATAATTCTAGTTCTAGTTATAGTGTTAGTTCTAGTTTTACACTAGCACTGTTACTAACACAATACCTAGAACTAGAATCATTTGGGTTTAGCCGCACGTCTCTCAAGACTGCTAAACCCGAATGATTCTAGTTCTAGGTCTTGTGTTAGTTCTAGTTTTACTTCAATAAATACATAGGACACTCTAACGCTGAACAACAACTAAAACTAGGGCTAACACGAGCACTAGAACTAACACTAGACCTAGAACCATTCGGGTTTAGCCATGCGTCTCTTAAGACGGCTAAATCCGAATTCTTCTGGTTCTAGGTTACTTCTTCTTTTACTTGAATAAAAATATACAACAAAGTAGCACTGAATAACAAATTGAAACTAGAACTAACACAAAACTTAGAACTAGAAACTGCTGACTGAGTCCGTTTAGATTCTACCATCCTTAAGAACATTGACATCAAACCTCGGCTATAAAATATGAAATAAATACATGAAATAGAAAACCTAATTGAAAAGCAGTGCTTTAATCCACCCCCACACGGAAATACAACTCTCTCAAATTTCGTAGGGGACACAAACATCCAGTTCTAATTAACGAGTTATCGTATGTTAACGAAACCCTAAAACGCCAGATATAGAGTGTCGTCTCGAAAAGGGTTAAGCAAAACCTTCTTTTTTTTTTGGGGTTTCCCCGCCCGTTCGATACAAAGCGCGTAATTAATTTTAACGACCAGCCAAACAAGAGGAGAGAAAGAGAGATTCGTGCGCATATTTTTATTCGGCGAGGTAAAAGCTTTCCCGTTTTTACGGGAGCCACACTTTTTTTTTATTAATTCAACCACCGTTCACTCTAAAATTTTGTGTTTCGTGTTTTTTTTATTCCGCATGGCTCCGAGCCGACAAACAAAACTTTCCCGAAAAAACGTCCCCACAGATGATGATAAACAAAAAGTGGGAATAATAAAAAAAAAAAATCACGGAAATTGGGATTTGTCCACGCGGGTACGTGCGGTTGTAGTTTTAAGGAACGAATCCGCCTTTTGTTCCCTAAATCGGGCAACGTGGGGATTTTGGTCGATCGCATGAAATACGACTGCGATTTCATTGAAAACTATGCAAAAACGTGGAAAGTCCGCCGCAGCATTTTTTTCGGCACGACATTAAGCCGACGAAAGTCCCCCATAAATTCAATGGGGAAAATCTCTATTTCGGGCAACCCACCGAATACAGAACAGATCCTGATGGATGTATTCGTCAATACAAAGTGGATTAAATTTTTACATTCCACATAATATCCTTTGTATGAATCCTTAAAAAGTTTCATAAAACTTCGCACAACTCGAGGTCAATATTTACGAGTATTCTTAGTATTCAAGTTCGGTCACTACTTGACGGCCAAACGACGACGGCCGGTTGCGTTGTAGAATTGAAAACTGCTTAACGGCACAACTCGTTGAAGTTTTCCGCACGCGCTAACTTTAACTCCGGAGGACGTCGTCGTCTACGTCGCCACAACTCGCCGAAGACGAAGCTTTCCACCGAACAATACGTGGCAAATAAATTGAAAACCCATCGGCACGCCTCCCCCCTATAGCTGAAAAAAAGCACACCCTCCTTTTGCGAAATCCTCAAAACTCGGAAAGTCCTCCTTCTTCTTCGCTCGTTTTTCATCGCACACACCCGCGACCGTAAAAGACGAAGTAAGAAAAGAAACAAATGAAAACTGCGTCGTTCTTTCTCGAAAGTTTCCTTTAATCTTCTTGAAAGGTCTTACTTTCCCTTATACTTCTTTTTGCCGCTCCCACCATTGTCCTTAATTTTATTAATAGAAGAGATACCGGTCAAGTTATAGAGAGCATCTACTAAACTTTCCCTATAAGTTACATAGTACGCTACACTCCACACTACACATGCTATGTGTATAGAATATTTACGGTTTCTGAATATTTGATATCTTTCACATAGTTTCAGTCCACCCGGTTTCAGTCAAAACCAAACACACCACCCGATGTTGAGTTACCAGCTGTTAGTATTAATACGAAACTCAAAACAACATCCACCAAACTTATTTATATCTTAAACGTATAACTGGACTGAAACTACAATGGAATAATACCGAGGGTGACATCTGACTTAACCTTATCTGCATAATTCACAACTGAAACTAATAATATAAATCCATTACAACGTACGTTGTGGATTAATATCAATATCTGCGAGACACTAACTCCAATTTGGCTTTAAATCAGATTGAGTTTAATATCTAAAATGTCACACTAGAAATTATGTGTGTTGGTTTAAATTATAAATGTATAGAAATTAAATTCACTGTAATTAATTGTTTTATAATTATACAGTGAGATTCACTTAAGATGCAATATTTTCATAAAAATATATTTCCATAGAAACCAGGGTGTACCTACTTACTTTATCCAACATAAAATGCAAAAAAATATACAATAATTTAGTGTTAAATAACAAATAAATCTAGACTAACACTAGACCTAGAACCGATTGTTTCTAGTTCTGTGTCTAGTGTTAGTTCTAGTTTTAGTTGTTGTTCAGGTCTAGATTGTTGTATATTTTGATTGCCCTAAAACTAGAACTAACACTAGATCTAGAACTAGAAGCATTCGGATTTAGCCGTCTTAAGAGACGCAAGGCTAAACCCGAATGGTTCTAGTTGTAGGTCTAGTGTTAGTTCTAGTGCTAATGTTAGCTCTAGTTTTAGATGTTGTTGAGCGTTAGATTGTTGTATATATTGTAATAATATAACCAATCATAAGCATTATTTTGAGCATTTAAAGCCTTATCATATTGAACGTAAGAGAATGTTATGAATGATAATAATAATAAATTTATTTTTATAATATAAAATACCACTTACTAATGAATTCAGTTATGTATTATTGGCCGTTGATGTTTTCTATTGGATATAATCCATGTAAAGTCGATACGAAGTAATTTTAAAGACCCCCTGACAGATACATAACCTCAATTTGATTTTTTCTCAATTTCTCCTTCAAATCCTTATTTACCCGGTTAAAGGTATTAAAAATGATAATCTTAGCATAGTAAGAATGGAAAACATCCGTCCTTTGTGTTAATTAATGAAATTTTAGATGAAAATTTATAATCTCAAAATTTAGAATTTTGGGAATTTTGCCGTTGAATATAGAAGAAAATGATCAGATATCTGAAAAGCAATTTAAAGAAGCATTAAAACTACAAGATTTCATACATAAATATAGTTATTAGAAAACATTAAATGATATTTAATCAAATTAAATTAGGGAGATTTCAAATGTTAAAGTTGGTAATATCAGAAAATATTAAAAACGAATTTCAAGTTAATGGAATTGACCAATCAGGAAACAGTATTTTTCAATTTCAACATTAAACAAAGGAAAATTAAAAATTTTAGTGTGATTTTAAACTTGAGAAGGAACGCACGCAAATTTTGTCTCGTTAATGTTGACATAACCTCAAAAAAAAATAATTTGAAGAATTTTTCCGATTCAAAGAAAAGAAATAATAACCCTAATGAAGAAACATCATTTTGGTTCCCGTTCCTGACAATCCCTGAATCCCGTACCGTGGACTACATTATCCTACAACCAACAGACTAAAGTAAGTTTGTTATTTTCTTTAGATTTATTTGTGTTAATTTAGTTAACAATTCACTTACCTTCAATACGAAAGATAATTCTGAGATATTACTCATAATAATTCATTTCATAACTCGTTTACTTTTTTTGGGGTTATGTTGTTACTATTTAAGCTATAGTTATTTTCCTCAATTTGATGGAATAATAAAACCATCAATCGTACTTTGTATTAACTAAAATTTTGGAAATTTGTTATCAATTAATCACACACACACAGTTCATTCGTTGAATTTTACTTTAAAGATTTGTTTACGAGTTAACTCAAACGTACAAACCGGCTATTACCCTGAACGGTTTTACGCTCGATTAGACTTGACAACGTCGCTAGTTCCGGAATTAAAATTTCATTTGAATTTTTAAATTTAAACAGTCAAATTATTTATCGTTGATTTAATTGAGTTTTCAAATTTTAATAGATAAGATTTAATATAAACCCAAAAAACATTACAATATTTATTGAATTAAAACTAGAACTAACACTACTAACAACCTAGAACTAGAAAGTTTCGGGTTTAGTCGTGCGTTTTCAGACGACTTCTACTTTTATATCATTAACATAACCAACAATTTAGTTCTTAATAACAAGTACAAGTAGAACTAATACTAGACCTAGAAGAAGAAAGTTTCGGTATAAGTTCCGATATTTTCTAGTTCTAGGTCTAGTGTTAGTTCTAGTTTTACACTAGCACCATCACTGGAACTAACACAAGACTTAGAACTAGAATCATTCGGGTTTAGCCGTCTTGAGAGACGTGCGGCTAAATCCGAATGTTTCTAGTTCTTAGTCTAGCGTTAGTTCTAGTTTTACACTAGCACCATCACTGGATCTAACACAAGACCTAGAACTAGAATCATTCGGGTTTAGCCATCTTGAGAGACGTGCGGCTAAATCCGAATGTTTCTAGTTCCAGGTCTAGTGTTAGTTCTAGTTTTAATGGTTAATTAGCGCTAGATTGTTATAAATTTTTATTGCACTAAAACTAGAACTAACACTAGTCCTAGAACTGGAACGTTTTGGGTTGGGTAACACGGTTAGTATTATATTTTGAACCTTATTATATCTTGACTGTACTAATGATGCTATTTAGTAGATTCTTTACAGTTCCAATTAAATTCGATTTTGTAAACTTGCTTTGAAGTTTTGATAATAAACTAATTGTTACATTATTAATTCGTTAACAGAAAATTGATTTTCCTGACTGTAACTAAGCAACTGGCGAGCGAGGGCATACACTAAATTTAATTGATCGCTCCTGCGGCAATATTCACGGTATTTTGGGCCAATTCCACGCCGACACAACGCCCATTAAACCTCGGCATCTATGACAAACGGTAATTTCGGGGTTATGGTTTCCCCGCTGTACCGTTCCAGTGCCGCGTCTACTTTGAAATCGTCGCTGTCACACGCTACTAACCATTAGCGCTGCTAATCTATTAATTTGTACAATTAGTCGTCGGCAGTAAACTTGGTTCGTAATCCGTAGGTGGTGGTGCTTGGATGAACGTGATTTAACTCGGGTTCGGTAGGATTTGGTTTCGTTTGTTGAAAGCCGACCCTATCTCTGTGCGTAGTACATGGCTGAGTTGGCGTGTAGACGTGAGGGGATATTTTCCATGAAAAAGAAGCTTTTCAAGAGGTATTAAAGGACGATGAGGGGATGTAACCCGGCGATGGAGATTAAACACGAGTCGCGAATACTCGGTAGGGAAATGAAGATTGCTCCCGGTAGGGTTTCTGTTTGATGTATCGGAGGTCTTTTGTGCAAACAGCGGTTAATTAGTGCTGAAACCGCGGCCGGACAACCACCGAGCAACTGGACAGTTGGGATCCCCTCGAAACTTGTTGCTCTAATATTTATAAAGAAACGTGACGTACTAAAATATATTTAGAATTAAAGCCATTTTAAATTATGGGATTCGAGTGTAGGACACGTTCCTGCAATTTTACCATAACGAGATCCTCTCCAAAAGAAACACTTTGGGTCTTGCTGGTCCACTTCGAGAGGCGAACGAGAAATCGATACTGTTTAGGATTCAGTCCGTCCCGAGCACTATCACCTCTATCTTTAATTCAGCTCTTTCAGACAGCTCGATTACGCCAGTGCATCTGCCTCTATCCCCTTTCAACAACTCTCTTCCTTCTAACATAATCGGACGATAGCTTAATGAGTCCTTTTGTTCTTTACTCGAGCAATCAGAGGAATAAAATCTTATCTCATTCGTTACATCATTACTAATTATTCAAATAAAACAATTTCTTTTAGATCAATTGTTATAAATGCAACTAGATTGGTTGTGTAAACACGTTTCAAAGCTTCGAGAAAAAGAAACAAGTGTTAGGAAAGTATCAGCTTTGGCGGTTTAAGCAACGTGACTTAAATAAGTATGGCGTGGTGGTGGTGTAAAAGCGGTTTTCTCGTGGGACTTGACTCGGTGTGAAAACTGACGTTTTCCAATCTATGTATGCGCTGGTCCCGGCGCCGCCGGTGATTCATCACACGCTTGTCAATTCGGAAAAGTAAAAATCCAATAAACGCGTTCGTCCAAAGTTACTTTTAAAGACGTTTTCAGTACGATGACGACGACATATTATCTAAAACTCTTTTTATATTATTTATAAACCACTTTTAATCAACTTTTTAAACCTACCACGATTAATATAGATCTGATTACAATGTTTCACCAATATAGTTTAAAGCATCTGTTAAGCTAGCCACATGGTCGATCCATCTCCATTTTAACTTTGCGATGTGCATAAGTTTTACGTCCGATCTTCTTCTCACTACTTCGTTATGGATCCCATCAATCAGGGTCAACCTCACCATGGACCTTTCCATTTTGCGTTGTGTTACTTGCAGTTTTTTAATAGGTATGTTAGTAAGCGTCAATGATTCAGCCCCGAAAATTGGGAGTACACACTATTTTTCCATAAGCTCCCCAATCTAAAACTATTCTTCGAGAGAGCTCCCATGTCTGATTGTCTCTACGGATTTTATGGTCAAGATTTTATCAAGAATTTTATAGAGAACGATTAGCAAACGATATTAAATCGTTTTGAACTAATGGGAATAGCTATGAAGCAGTTTTTGAATATTTAGACGATGCTGGCATATCATATAATCAATTTTGAATCATTTTGGATAACATGGAATTGCAATAGAGAAGTTTTCAATGATTAACAACTACTTTTTAGTCGTTTTAGCCGCACTCCTGCTTATTTGTCTGATGCCTTTCACTTTTTGACATCACATGACTTGCCCACTCGATTAATGTCGGACTCTACACTTATGTTTCCAGTCCATTGTACTGAAATCTAGCACAGGTCTTTTACATACAGTCGATTGCGTTGTGGAACGATTTGCCCCTGCCGTTGTTCGCAATGCAGCTAGTTTAATAAGTTTTAAAAATGCCTTGAGGCGCCATCTGCTATCTCTTCAACTATCTTCTTCTTGACCTATACGTGTTTGTTTTCTTATCTAGTCTGCCTTTCATCTATCTTTTACTGCACCTTTTTTGTGTCTATTTCCTTCCTTGTAGTAACTGACTGTTGATCCGTTACATAACTCAACTATGCTCATTTGCGTAGTGTTATTAGCACATCATTTAGTATTACTTTTTTGGTAGCCACAATTATTTATTTAAAATTACATATACACTGTTGCCAGTTGGGTCTCGTGGAAGATATCGGTTATTGCAATAAATTGATCCGTTTGCCTTGATGGCTATATTTGTTATGAATGTATATATTTATGTAAATATTTGTTTTTGAGGCAATAAACATTATTATTATTACTTTTTTATCATTTAGACAAGTTTTCAATGGTTACTAATTAGTTTTTAGCAATTTAGATAAGTTTTCACAGATTACCAACAAATTTTTAATCATTTTGAACAATGTCAGATTGTTACGAATTAAATCTTAATCATTTAAACAAATTTAATGATTAGTAAACAGTTTTATCATAGTTCATTTTCAGACAAACATTTTGCGTTGTTGGTTGTAATTCTTGGACTCCCTGTAAGTCGTCTGATATTAAAACTATGTTATCTGCAAATCTAAGGTGACTCACAAAATGTAAGGTCATATAGTCAAAATCCTATATAAGATGATTGTTGTTAATAAAATACATAAGGAACAACGAAGTATAGGAACTCTTAGGTTCCAACACTTTTTAACCGAGTTAGAGATGTGCAAAAACGCAGATCTCACATAAGAACTGAAAGCGGTTTCTGACTTCAATGTAATTAAGGCTTTTTTTTTAAATATCGCGTATAGTTTTTTATAAGTTTATCACAAATCTGATATGTAAATAGTGTGCAAGTTGTTTTTTTAACAATCAAACTCAGCTTCGGATTAAAGCTCGTTACTTGTTGAAATTGTGGGAATACATTTATAGAAAGGATTCCATTAATTAAGGGACACGATATACACTGATACCTAATTCTTGCTATGCAACTAACTGATGTTGGCATTAACGGTATAAGCAAAATCTGTGTAAATACTTGCTCAATAAAACCAGTATTTCAAAAAATATATGATGAACTCATTAGTGCTATCGGAATAGTTACCAAAGTAAATAGATAAAGAAGAAATAAATTTCTGGATCTCCGAGATGAAATGACTTTTTTTTTTGCTATGATTCCGCAAGCTTAATTGGATGGGTGACTGATAAGGTGATTGATGTTTGGGTTAAAAAAAAATGGTATTCAAATGCTATGGCAGAAATGTTCACTTCCTCTGAGAGCTATTTCTCTGATCTCTCTCAAAACACAGTATTAAGCCTCTCTAAAGGTTGGGTTAGAAACATTTTGATTGCTTTATTAGTAGTAAAAAAAATTTTGTGTTATCTTCTTTCTTACGATAATCCTGCATTTCACAATTACTTATTATATTACTAAGAATATCTTGAGCAGCAGCAATACGCTAAAAGCACGCTATATTTATGAAAAATACCGCTGGGGGAAAATAAAGATAGCGTTTACTCGCTCTTTTGTTACTGCCGGCTTTGTAACTCTCCTGCTGCAGCCTTTTCCTAGGACTCAGTGTCCTTCTGGGGCCCCCGCCGTTCTTGTCTTCTTTTCCGTATATACAAAAGGGGGTGCACGACGGGGAATAAAAAAACGTTCTGCTTCCGTTCTAGGAAAGTGCTGGTAATTGTTTATTTAAACAGCGGAAACTCCCGTTTGCTGTGCACGTGTGAAACGATCCCACAGCGACCGGACCATTCTCTCTGATGTTTTATTGAGAGGGTTACTATGTCATATTTCAAAGTAATATGCCATCTCAAGGATACGTTTAAATATGTAAATTTAGTAGCAAGTAGAATTGAAAAGATGTATGAATGATAGTGGTGGTCGAAAAATTGTTAGAGGTGAAAAGATTTAACGTCGTTGGGAGGCACAGGTGAGTGGCGATAATGGTTGCCGTTTATTAGAGAGAAGGGATTTTTTGTGCGAACCCGAACCGGTAACAACTGCACCGATAGGGCTCTATCCCGTTTCCTGTGCATCGGAATTTGGGGCGCCATTGTTTGCCTTTGTTTCGCCTTTTGTTCGATTTAATCCCATTCAATTATTACTACAGCGAGCTCGCTCTCAAATCGTGTCGCACCGTGCAACTGACTCTTAATTAATGAATGTTCGAGAGAAGACGAAACATCTCTTTTAACACATCCCGTTATCGTTGATGTAATCGGTTTGTTATCCAATATTTTAATGATGAATGAGATTTTTGAATCTAGTTTTAACTTGTATATTCAGTTGAAAATTTATAGAGTTTGAGTTTAATATTTTACTGGTACGACTCGTTGCATTAATTCGCAGCCTATTGTAAACTTAATATTCGTTCTGGAGGGCGCGAGCAAGGTTTTGCGCGAGCATAAATTACCGGAGAGCTGGCAACGCGGGGCCCGGAAATCCGACGCGAGCCGGAGGTACCAATTAAGATAGGAAAAGTTGGGAGTTTCGGCCGTACTTATCGGATCAGAAAACTTCTAATTCCTCTGCTATTATGGCAAGCGCCCTCTCTACCTTGCTAATTAGATGATCTCCCCCTTCTACACCCCATCGCTTCGAAAATACAATCACAACCGGATACAATTCCCGTTAATTTATTCCATTTAATAGAAAATCGGTTGAGATCACAAAAGAATGCAACAAGCAAACAGATAAAAAGCCCTCCAATCCATTCCGAAACACACTAATCTTTCGGGATTCGCCCGCAAAGGGCACAACAGGAGCATAAATAATCAGGGGGGTCATTTATCACGGTCGCCGTGCGGCGACCACGCGAGCCGGAAGCGGGTGAATTTAATTTAAAACCGAATGATATATTTTATCTAATCCATTACGCCGGCCGAAGCTTCGGAACTCGCTAGAAGCCGAGACTCCGGTCTGAAGGACTGAGGTGTTTGTACAACGTGACGAGGGTACGATGTCGGAGTGCTGATTCTCGCCCGAAGTGTGTCCTACGAACGAATTAAGGGACGAACGGAGGCGCAAATGTTACACCGACAACACCCTTTTTGGACACACCGTACGACCTGAGATATTGCCACGGCCCTCAGAAAACCTTGAGCGGTACTTCACCATGGCATCTGGCTATGACTGTGTCGAAAACCCTTGATTTATGTTTTTCGAGGGTTCCAAAGATGAACTACTACTTTTAAAAATTTTTTTTAAACCCTACTAGCTTAAAAAAATTTTAAAACTTTTTGAAAAACCAAAAAAAAACAAAGGAAGTAATAAAACACATAAACAATACATAATACATGATAATTGATGCTTCTTCGGATAAAGTCAAAAAATTGGAAACAGTGCCAAAAACGTGAAAGATGTTGGGGGTTTTTAAAAGTGTAAGGTATTGGAAGCAACTCTAAAATAATAAAAAAAGGAGAGGTATTAGGAGCCAGTGTTGGTTATTTATTGGTAGCTACTCGGAGTTAGTGTAACCAATTACTAACAACGAACGACATAACCACTTATTCAGAGTAAATGATAAACACTGAGGGTCATTCGAGTTAATTGGAAGCCATTAAAAGCGTATGTTATTAACAATACTGAGGAAGATAATGAAATGGAAGATATTTGGAGTAATTGGGAGTCATTATTTGCTATAAAAGCTATTCGGAGTTAATGAGAGACATTGATATATACTGAGATTAAGCGAAAGCTATTCGGATCAATTGAAAACCTTTAAAGACGTGAGATATTAAAAGCAACAGGTAGCTAGTTAAAGATGAAAGGTATTGGGAGTAATTGAGGAGAACCATTGCTAGTTATTGATAGTTAGTAAGAGTCATTGTGAGCTATTAGGACGGCCAGAAAGCTATTGGAAACCATTAGGACCCTTATTGAGATCTTTAAACGCTTAGGGCGTTAGAAGCAATTCGGAGTTATTAAAAAAAAGGTATTGGGTGCCATTGCTAGAGTCAACAAGAGATATTAACAGAGCCTTTAACAACATTAAATATGAGAAGAGAAAAAGCAACTGAGGATTTTGGTAATGTATTGGAAACCAATAACAACACACAGGAAGAGTGAAGAGTTATTAGGAGCAACTGAGAAGTAGTTATTAAGAGCTATTCGGAGCCAACATAAGAAATTGGGATATGCTGAAAGGGATTGGCAAAAACGAAATGCCCAGCTTATAATGAGATCGTGATTATATAGTGGTTGAGCAGCGAATTAAATAAGAATAAGATAACGGAAGCTACGAGAAGAATGATAACAAAATTGGAAGACATGTGGGTGGCACATTATAAAGCTAAAATGAATTAATTTCAGGGAAGAGGGGAGCTGAGCGTAGTAATATATGATGTGAAAATATATAACGATAAGTGAGAATTGATTTTGAGAATACTGAATGAGATCATGAAGAGAAACGACGTGAAATGTCGGTAATCTGATGATTGTTGATTAGAACTAACTGAGTAATTTAAACGACTTCTTGCTAAATTTATACAAGTCGTTAGAAGTGTTGCATTATAAATAGAATGAGAAATTGCTTGGTGAATAGACGAAAATATCGTTTAAGTTGTAAATTTATCATCAGTTCAATTTGCTAAGAATATGTTTTATTGCTTTGTGAAGATAAATATTGTTTTTATAAA
The DNA here is from genome assembly GCF_000648695.1 of Onthophagus taurus. Classification (NCBI taxonomy): domain Eukaryota; kingdom Metazoa; phylum Arthropoda; class Insecta; order Coleoptera; family Scarabaeidae; genus Onthophagus; species Onthophagus taurus. Next base: position 492,162 of record NW_019280414.1, on the reverse strand, counting down.
TATAAGGATTCAATATAAGGATCAAATAAAATGCAATCTTGTAAGTATACGTTCAAGAAAGGTTATCATTTCACTTCGAGTAGCATCGTTATAGAATTATGTAATTGTCTATAATATTGAAAATGAAAACTGTTTTGTGCATAAAATAGCTAATCATTAAATAATAAATTTGTAAAATTACGATTTTTATGTCTCTAAATCCCCGCTTATTATCACAAAAGCTTCTTGGAAGAGGGTTTAACCTCTCTAAAAAGGAGAAATCGTAAGATTCCATTCATAGAATTTCTAGAATTGAAATATTCTCGAGATTGGTAGCAAATTTTCCGCGAAAACTGGAATTGGAAAAGATCAAAAAGAATTTTTAAAATAATTTTTAAAAACTATTACTGTGCGTTGAAAGACCATGATTTATGTCGCAAAGATGGATTACCACTTTTCAAATTTTTCTTCGAGTTATTTGACTTTTAAAAAGATTGTTAAAACTTTCAGAATGGAGAATAATAAAGTTGGAGAGTTCATAGATATTTAGAGAATACCCTACTTACACTCCACGTTGAGTAAAATGTTTTGCTTGTTAGTTTCCCCAATTTAATATATATTTTTAGTAAAAAAATGGAAGCGATTCATGTTGAGATATTTTTATTTCGATCTATAAGAGAGTTGAGGCATATGCCAACAATATCCGCCCCTATGACCTTTTCTTTCGGGTAAAATGTGACGGCAGATATCGAGATACCACGAACAGATAGATTCTTCTTTCCCTTATTCTTTTCCAGGTATAGAAACTTGAGTTGTGTATTTCAAATATCGATGTTTATATAGAATAGGTTATAAAAACGTCTTCCCATCTCCAATGGTAATTTTAACATACTTTCTACGCATTCAAGTTAATTGAGTTTGAGAAATGAAATGTATGTGTGAAACGACCTTTTGTCGAACGTAATGTAATCAATTACGACTTTCTCGAGAGGAAAGAGAGATGTTTCCTCATTTAAATTTTCAATTTTCAATATTCGACGCTTGGTTTTCAATAAACACAGTCTGGCGACCTCATTAGCATTTAATGAAAGGGTCGTCGCTTTTAGCGTTAAAAACAATTTTCGAGGATTAACCCGAACGAAATTTACGCGTGCGGAAAAATTACCCTCGTAAAAATAATTCGGCATTAGCCCGTATTAACCGGGAGATTATCACGAGATGTTTCTCTTCACGCCCGCTTGGACTTTAACGAGACCCTCATGCCAACCAATTAAACTTGCTACCTACCTTATTTAGAGTTTAAAAAATCCTTTCTACAACATCTCAGCGACCGTTTTCATCCTTTAAAAAGCCTGTAACAACAACAAAAAGAATCATTAGAACGTTTACGTCACACAAGATATTTATATTTTTAGTTAAACGTGTCGGTGAGAAAAGAGAAAAACTAGATCGGAATGGAACATGTGGTTAAAACCATGAAAATAATGACGACCCCAACTGACACGTACTTTTTTGTCAAGCCACATCTGGATCCTCCCATTTTTTTAACGCCGGAATTTCATTAATACGCGTTGGAGCGGTTTTTTTTACGTCGTGCATGTGGCGTTAGCTCTCCCGTTTTGTTTGAGATCATGCCTCATAATATGTTTTTCATTCATGAGACGATAAAGGACAATGTTTTGTTTTAGGATATTTTCGAAGCCACTAAATCGTTTCTATATCTCAATTTTTATTTATACCGAGAATTTTGTATAATTCGCAATATATGAATGTTGTAACCATAGCACTGTCCCACATAAAATGCAACATAACTTAATAGTACAGGCATTGGGTAATTTTGCAAAAGAAAAGTTTTGCTTGGAAAAGATGACGTCCTTATGATAACTCTGAGTTTTCGTCTTAAGAGACACAGCTGAACAGGAATGTTTCTGGTTCTAGGTCTAAGTTTTGTGTTAGTTCTAATGATAGTCTAGTGATAGTGCTAGCGTAAAACTAGAACTAACACTAGACCTAGAACTAGAAACATTCGGATTTAGCCGCACGTCTCTTAAGACGGCTAAACCCGAATGATTCTAGTTCTAGGTCTAGTGTTAGTTCTAGTTTTAATTGTTATTATGCGAAATCTTCTTTTGTTGACTTAGACATCGCTTAACTCTCTTCTTCGCGAGCTTCTTCATTTTCTTTCTTTTTCCTTGTTTTCCAGTTTTTCTTTAACTGATATTAAAGTTAGAATAACTGAATGTCTCATTCTACTAGTGTTACTTCTAGTTTTCACTGTCGTAAATGGTAAAAGATCTATAAAACTTATCGTATCTCAAAGTTTTTAATATGAATGTGATTAATATTAATTTTAATATTAAAACGTCAAAATTTAGTTACCTTTTTTATTTCGAGCCCTTCAAGTTGGTAATAACAATCGATGAGAATAATCCGTTTATCAATAACGTTTTTGTAGTGTATTAGCAATAATTTTTTAATAAACATTTTTCCTCCGTTTCTAATTTTGAGATATAATAAATTTTAACACCCAAAACCATCCATTTTGTGATTTAGGGATTTTTGGGATTATAACTAGAAGTTGGTGACACTTTGGATTAAATCGTTTGTAAATTTCATTTTTTAGGTTAATTTGAAATATTATCATGCATAATAATGTATCTCAAAGTTCTTAATCTAAATGTGATTAATTTTAATGTTAAAACGTCAAATTTTAGTAACCTTTGGTATTTCCAGCCTGTTAGGTTGGTAATAACGATCGATGAGATTAATCCGTTTATCAATAACCTTTTTATAGTGTATTAGCAACAACTTCTTTTTAATAAACATTTTTCCTCCGTTTCTAATTTTCGAATTATAATATATTTTAACAACCAAAACCATTCATTTTGTGATTTAGGGATTTTTGGGATTATAACCAAAAGTTGGTGACACTTGGAATTAAATCGTTTGTAATTTCACTTTTTATGTTAATTTTAAATATTTTCATGCATAATAATATATCTCAAAGTTTTTAATATGAATGTGATGGTTAATTTTAATGTTAAAACGTAAAATTTTAGTAATCTTGGATATTCCAAGAATTAGGTTGGTTATAACAATCGATGGCATAAATCCCGTTTATCAATAATGTTTTTATAGTTTATTAGCAACAATTTCTTTTTAATAAACATTTCTCCTCCGTTTCTAATTTTCGAGTTATAATAAATTAATTTTATCTACGACTGCTTGGATAAGTCATCATTACCGCACTCATTTGAGGTGATTTGAGTTACGTAATGAAGTTCATTACCGCACTGGTTTCATTACGTAACGCATTTTTAGCCTAATCAGAACAGACTTAATTTATTGAAACGAGCAACAATACAAAAGGAAAAGTGCTATCTACTTACAGAGAAACAATACTATTTATTATAAACATTAATTGTTATGTTTTTCCATTGCGAAACACTTATTCCAGATGAGTAAACATGTTGTTGAAACTGACAATTCAAAATTGTCAACAATCATTTCAAAATATTTTTATAAATGTCAAATAGACTTTCTTAAAGAAATAGTTTTTTTAGTAATTTTTAACAGTCGTAGATAAAATGCTGTATATCATCACACGTGGGCTAGAGCATAATTACAGTACTCGTGTGATTATACGACTCGGTCTACGACCTCGTCGTGCAATTCTCCACACTCGTACAGTAATTATGTTTCTAACCCACTTGTAATATAAATAACTATTAACAACCAAATCCATCCATTTTGAAATTGAAGGATTTTTGGGATTATAACTAAAAGTTGGCAACACTTGGAAATAAATCGTTTGTAAATTTCAATTTTGTATATTTTCTCTGAAGACGCACGGCTAATCCGAAACTTTCTAGTTCTAGGTCTAGTTTTAATTGTCATTAAGCGCTAAATTGTTGTTTATTTTTACTGATATAAAAGTAGAACTAACACTAGACCTACAACTAGAAACATTTTTCTTCACGGAAATCTTCTTTTGTTGACTTAGACATCGCTTAACTCTCTTCGTGGGCTTCTTCATTTTCTTTCTTTTTTCCTTATTTTCTAGTTTTTCTTTGACTGGCATTAAAGTCAGAATAACTGAATGTTTCATTCTACTAGTGTTACTTCTAGTTTTCACTGTCGTAAATGGCAAAAGATCTATAAAACTTGAGTTCTCTTTCTTGGGTTGCGGAGGTCTTATCATCCTCGTCAGTGTTCTCATCTTCTGTTTTAGAAGATCTGAATCTAAATCGGAGGAAGATTCTGATTCTGTCGATTTTCGAAGGCGTTTAGGTTCTCTTGAGAATTTAGAGTTCAGAAGTAGACGGTTCAGGGATAGGAGAAGGTGTTCTGCCCAAATTTGTGTCTTGCTGAGCATTATTATTGCTTTGTATGACATCAGCCGATGTAGGATGTGTCGTACAAGATGAAATTTCTACGGTATCAGTAAATTCATCATCACTAAATAATAATAAAGAGAACAATGGGACCAATTAGGAATTGTACTAACTATATGAGGAATCATGAGTCTCAGAATATAAAAAGTTCAAACGGTTAATATGGGCAAGGCATATCCAGAAGATGCCGGATTATAGAGTACTAAAGAAGACACTAGAAGAAGCCTGGAGGTAAAAGATTAGTTGGGAATCCCAGAATACGATTGGGGATGGGTTGCGGAAAGATGGCAGCAACATGTAAGGAGCTGCAAACGGAAAAGAGCTCGTCAGGACAAAGAGATGGATGATAGACGAAAATTGAGGAGGCCAAAACACGAATTTACACCATTTGGATGGATGGATGATAAAATTCCCAGACGATCTTATCTTGTATTACATTATAGTTTAAAGCGTTTTAACGAAAAACATATTAATAGTGATTTATGTAAGTTCTCCTACTCCCCCGTGAAAACGGGTTAAATATTTAACAAACACTTACTAAAATGATGGCTTACAGTACCCGCTCATGATTGATATCTGCAAAATATATTAACGCGGAGGTTTATGTCGCCAAGTAAAGTCACGTGATGTCAACTATACACACGCCATCAACAACCCTCTTTAACAACAAAACAAAAAATAACCACCGCGATTTTTTTTTCACTTTGCACAAACAAAATTGACACCATAAATAAGAAATTAAACGGATCCTTTTTCTTAAGGGGTCTGTCATTATGACGGTTAAGTACGCGTGTAAAAATCCACCCCAATTACCGACGTTGTAACATTGATTTATGACGGCACCAACGTAGATAAATAATTTAATATCGAACAAATACGTCAAGAATTCGGGGGTTCGAGTGATTGATGGTGCGGCGATCTATTCGGAGGCGGGGGGAAAGAAGAAAGAGGTAGAAGTGAACGAAACGCGCTCGGGCGGCGCCCTTAACCGTTTAAATATGCAAAACTTATCGACTTTATGCCGGGGCCCGGTTGCAAGACACATTCCAAGAAGAACAATTCACTCGCCGCGCCGTACGAATTACTACATACGTCGCCGCATCAAATTTTTACGTGACATGGTGCCCCCACGTAGGTATTACATTTTCGATGTGCGTCCATCGATCCGGCAACTACAAATCATTTTTTAATTTTATCCAACATGACGCGAGGAAAAATTGTTTTAAATGTACAGAAATTTTTGAACATTTTGAAACGGAAATTTAAATAAAACAATTTTACACCACAACAATTAGTTAATCATTGACGATTTAATCGCAAGTGTTACCAACTTCTAGTTATAATCCAAAAAATCCCTAAATCTTAAAATGGTCTTTTTGGTTGTTAAAACGGAGGAAAATGTTTATTAAAAAGAAATTGTTGCTAATAAACTAAAAACATTATTGATAAACGGAAATTTACAAACGATTTAATTCCAAGTGTCACCAACTTTTAGTTACAATTCCAAATATCCCTAAATCACAAAATGGATGTTTTGGTTGTTAAAATTTATTATATCTAGAAAATTAAGAAGGAAGAAAAAATGTTTATTAAAAAGAAATTGTTGGTCATAATCTATAAAAACATCATTGATAAACGGATTTATCCCATCGATTGTTATTACCAACCTAAAAGGCTTGAAATACCGAAAGTTACTAAAGTTGATGTTTTAACATTACAATTAACTATCATATTCATATTAAAAATTTTAAGATACACTATTATACATGAAAATGTTTCAAATTAACCTAAAAAATGAAATTTACAAACGATTTAATCCAAAGTGTCACCAACTTTTAGTTATAATCCCAAAAATCCCTAAATCACAAAATGCCAAGTGTCACCAACTTTTAGTTACAATTCCAAATATCCCTAAATCACAAAATGGATGGTTTTGGTTGTTAAAATTTATTATAACTAGAGAATTAAGAACGAAGAAAAAATGTTTATTAAAAAGAAATTGTTGCTCATAATCTATAAAAACGTTATTGATAAACGGATTTATCCCATCGATTGTTATTACCAACCTAAAAGGCTTGAAATACCGAAAGTTACTAAAGTTGATGTTTTAACATTACAATTAACTATCATATTCATATTAAAAATTTTAAGATACACTATTATACATGAAAATGTTTCAAATTAACCTAAAAAATGAAATTTACAAACGATTTAATCCAAAGTGTCACCAATTTTTAGTTATAATCCCAAAAATCCCTAAATCACAAAATGGATGGTTTTGGTTGATAAAATTTATTATAACTCGAAAATTAGAAACGGAGGAAAAATGTTTATTAAAACGAAATTGTTGCTAATACACTATAAAAACGTTATTGATAAACGGATTGATCTCATCGATTGTTATTACCAACCTAAAAGGCTCGAAATACCAAGGGTTACTAAAATTTGACATTTTAACATTAAAATTAACTATTAATTCATATTAAAAACTTTGACATACACTATTATGCATGAAAATATTTCAAATTAATCTAAGAAAAGAAATTTACAAAGGATTTAATCCAAAGTGTGACCAACTTTTAGTTATAATCCCAAAAATCCCTAAATCACAAAATGAATGGTTTTGGTTGTTAAAATTTATTATAACTCGAAAATTAGAAACGAAGGTTTATTAAAAAGAAATTGTTGCTAATAAACTATAAAAATGTTATTGATACACGGATTTATCCCATCGATCGTCATTACCAACCTAACGGCTTGAAATACCAAGGATTTCCCAAATTTGATGTTTTAACATTAAAATTTATTATGACATTCAAATTAAAAGCTATAAGATATATTGTTATGCATAAAAATATTTCAAATTAACCCAAAAAATAAAATTTACAAACGGTTTAATCCCAAGTGTCACCAACTTTTAGTTATAATCCCAAAATTCCCTAAATCTCAAAATGGATGGTTTTTAGTTGTTTAAATTTATTATAACTTGAAGGTTAAGAAGGAAGGAAAAATATTTATTCAAAAGAAATTGTTGCCAATAAATCATAAAAACGTTATTGATAAACATATTTATACCATCGATCGTTATTACCAACCTAATAGGCTTGAAATACCCAAGATTACCCAAATTTGATGTTTTAACATAAAATTTATTGTTACATTAGAATTAAAAACTATGAGATTATTTCAAATTAACCCAAAAAATGAAATTTACAAACGATTTAAATCCAAGTATCATCAACTTTTAGTTATAATCCCAAAAATCATTAAACCCCAAAATGGACGGTTTTGATAATTAAATTTTATTTTAAAAATAAAACCGTTGAATCAAATGTAATTAATAAGAATTATTGATAATTCAGTGAATAGGCAATGATGATGGAAAACGAATAAAAAGATTTTTTTGTCCCACTCAACATGTTTATAATTAATTTAATCTTTGATAAACATAAAACGCTTCCAAGTTCAATTATAAGTAATAATCTAGTAGCTAGGCTTTTGTTGACTAATTGAGCTTTTATTACATTTGACCTACTTCTTGAAGCATTCTCAACGGCCTCGACAATAACATCTATTGTGTTTTTTTTTCCGTTGAATTGAATCGAGATTGGATTTTATTTAATTATAAAACACGAAAGGAAAAAATTAAATTACTCGTAATTTTTCATGAAACATTTAATGGACATTCAAAAAATAATTTCATAAAATTTCATTTCGCAATTGCGATACCTATACATACACATACGCCGTTCAATTTATATTTAAATTAATTTTGTTATCCGTGGTCGCTTACACAAACCGTTCAGATTTCGAGTCTCCTAGTCAAATTAATATTTAAAATTAACGTTTACGCATTAACGTAATACAATGAGATCAAATAAATGTACGACTATGAGAGAAAAGAGAGTTTTCCCAATGTGCATTTCCGCATTATGCACTTTACACGATCAATACTTTTTATCACCATTATTAACGCTATTACCGTTTCTGGTATGATTGTTATTATTATCGAGGGATCGATTTCGAATTAGGCTCGCAACTGCATCGTAACGTTATTATAACTTATTATATGTAGTTGATTTTATATTTACCGCACGTAAATTGTTGCAAAAAAAATTGCTTCGAACAGAAGAAAACAGTTTACAAATCGTTACTTATTAAAGTCTGAGGTAGCGCTTGCGGGGTTGGTGGTGGAGTATGGGGGTGGAAAAAGGATATAACTTCCGTTATCGTGTTTCCCCACGAAAGCTTTTCGAGCTTTCTTCGGAGCTTTCCCCGGAAGTTAGCCCTCCTGTTGCCCTTAGTACCCGATTAGAGGCGCAGGTGTCTCTACTCTTTCTTACCTAATTTTTTTTTTTAGATGCGAACTGTTTATAACTCGTCAACGCGGGGTTTTAAAATTATGTATCGTTGGTAATAAATCTTGAATGCATGAAGCGGTGTTGAATTAATGAAGGAGTTCGCGATACATGTTGCATTTCTGCAACAAGAGTGGTGGGTGGCCTTTTTTCAGTTGGAGCTGGGGGGAATTTCCATTTTCCGCTGGATTTCCGGATTCAATAATAAGTTTAAAAGTGGAAGGCCTCCCCCGGCGGGGGTGAATAAAAATTTTCACAGTTCATTTGAGGGACCCGTTTTATATTAAATTCCTGTTTACACTCGGCGGCGATGCAATCGGGAACTTTTATGCCACCGGGGGATTTAATTTCGAATTCGACTTCGCCCTTCGGAGACGGCAGCGGGCGCATCTCTGAAATTAATCCCATTTTAGTTTCGGCCCGGATTCCTAAAATGTATTCCTTCGAGTTATCTGGCGTGCTTCATCCAGGAAACATTTACCAACGAAATTCTTTCTAAAGATAGAATTCGAAAGAGTTTTGCTTTTATTTTAAATTTTATCTAGTTTTCATTACGAAATAACGAGATCGCTTCATTAAATTGTACTGAATTCTAAAATTAATGTAAAATTAATTTAAAAGTTCTCTAATAAATTCATTTTTATGTCTTTAACTACACCAGGAAATGTTATTATCCTTGAATTATCACGTAATTAATTCATAACAATACATTTGCTTTAAAATGTTTTTTACATAATTAGGATAACCCAATTACTTTTTGAGATACGCAAGATATATCAATATTTATCAAAGTGCAATATTGAGTTTAAAAAAGTGTAACAACGAGATTTATGAAATAGGAGGAATTATTTTGTACACACTAAAACTATATTAATTTTAGTTCAAAATTCGTTGTATCTTGTTATAATATATCTAGTTCTTGAGATAAGATTTTTTAAATTTCATAGTGTAAAGAATTAAACAGTTTATTATAACAAACCAAATTATATCAACCAAGTTTATGGAAATTGTGAAATTATTTATGATACACTTAAACTACATTAAATTTGCGTTAAAATGCTCTTTGAGATACGACTTCTTTCATTCCTATTGATTTAACGTTAAATTTATCAAACGTGCAATTTCGAATTTTAAAAATCGTTACAAAGAGGTTTATGAAAAGTAAGGAATTATTTTCGGCACATTAAAACTATATTAATTTTGGTTTAAAATGGTTTGTATCTTATTATGATATCTTATCTAGTTCGTGAGATACGATTCTTTAAATTTTATAATGTAAAGAATTAAACAGAGGAGGATTCAAAAAATCATATCAACCCTGTTTATGGAAATTATGAAATTATTTATGGTACACTTAAACTAGATTAAATTTGCTTTAAAATGCTTTTTATCTCATTGTGATATCTCAGTTACTCTTTGAGATACGACTTCTTTTCATCCCTATTGATTTAACATCAATATTTATCAAACGTGCAATCTCGAACTTTAAAAATCATAACAACGACATTTATGAAAATTATGGAATTATTTTCAGCACGCTAAATTAATGCTAATTTTGGTTTAAAATCCTCTGTATCTCATTATGATATCTCAATTACTCTTTGAGATACGACTTTTTTCATCCGTATTGATTTAACGTTAATATTTATCAAACGTGTAATTTCGAATTTTAAAAACCATAACAACGAGGTTTATGAAAATTAAGGAATTATTATTTTCAGCACGCTAAATTAATGCTAATTTTGGTTTAATATACTTTGTATCTCATTATGATATCTTATCTAATTCGTGAGATACGTACGATTCTTTAAATATTATAATGGAACGAATTAAACGAGGAGGATTCAAAAAATCATATCAACCCTGTTTACGGAAATTATGAAATTATTTATGGTACACTTAAACTAGATTAAATTTGCTTTAAAATGCTTTTTATTTCATTATGATATCTCAATTACTCTTTGAGATACGACTTTTTTCATCCCTATTGATTTAACGTTAATATTTATCAAATGTGCAATCTTGAACTTTAAAAAATCATAACAACGAGATTTATGAAAACTAAAGAATTATCTTTGGCACACTAAGGTCCACTTTTACCATCTTCCTGATAAACTATCTAGCGGATAGTTGCCATGGTTACGGCGGTTTTAAGCGTTCTCATTGGCTAAGGTCCATTACTACCATCTTTTAGTTAAATTTATCTTATAGATAAACCCATCTACTAGCCAATCAGAGCGCGTAAAATAGCCGTAACCGTGGTAATAATCCCTTAACCAGGAGATGGTAGTAACGAGCCTAAGGTCTATTACTACCATCTTTTAGTTAAATTTATCTTATAGATAAACCCATCTACTAGCCAATCAGAGTGCGTAAAATAGCCGTTACCATGGTAATAATCCCTTAGATAGCTTAACCAGAAGATGGTAGTAACGAGCCTAAGGTCCATTACTACCATCTTTTAGTTAAATTTATCTTATAGATAAACCCATCTACTAGCCAAGCAGAGTGCGTAAAACAGCCGTAACCATGGTAATAATCCTTTAGATAGCTTAACCAGAAGATGGTAGTAACGAGCCTAAGAGTTGGATTTATCTATGGGATAAATTTATCAAGAGGTGGTAAAAGTGGGCCTTAAACTATATTAATTTTGGTTTAAAATGCTTTGTATCTCATTATAATATCTAATCTAGTTTATGATTTATTCGGTTTCATAACCTAACAAATTAAGCAAAGTTTGACAAAACTGTTATTGACTGAAATTTATTTTTAAATCTTTAACTACATCAGGAAACGTTGTCATCCCTGGAATTGTCAAGTGATTAATCGGCGATTTGCGATTTCGACTGAATTACATTTGATTGGGGGCGATTATATGTCGTGATGGCATTAAATCACGAAGCGGCGCCGTTTGTGCGGTTCACTGACTCGTACCGTGGACATTCACAGCCCCTAATCTCCCAAGGGGTGGGCGAAGTCTGATCCCTAGATAATCCGGATAAACCAATAATTTATCTCTCCCCCCACTTTCAAACGACGACGACCACCGCATTCGCAGAAAAAGAAAATGATCTGACCAAGACAAACAAAACCGTATAAAGCAGAAAATGTATCGAAAAGATCAAAGTACCTAAATCGTTCATGAATACAGGGCGAGTCATTTCCGGTTTTCAACTTCCATCTGAAAAATAAAAGCAAATAAGGTGTTGTTTCCATGACGATTAATGGATATTCGGTTGGATTAGACAAAAATGGTAAAACGTTCGTGATTTACGCCCACAAAGCAATCGATAGCGTTTTACACCCGCCGACTCGTAAACCCTGAAAACTTTTCTTTTCCATTTTACGTCCTCGTAAAACTTCCGATCGACTACAGTACAACAATCTCGCAAAAAGAAAAAAGAAAATACACACTCATATAAACGACGCCTTTTTTTTCACATCTCGATTTTTTTCAAGGACGCAGAAGAGTTCTTTCTCTCTTATTCCCTGTAAAAGCGCGTCAGCGTTATTTTCCTTGACGTGTCAAAAGGGGAAATTCAATTTTGGACTTTACGTCTGAACTGGCAAAGTCTCGCGGCAGTCATAAACTCAAAGCGAAAGAAGAAATGATTACGCGAGAAGAGGGACTGGAAAGGAAAATGGGGAGTCGTCTAATTACGTGAAAATTCCCTCAACATAAAAGCTATTTGTTACGGCTTCTTAACTAGGATTCAAATTCAAATCATTTATATAACAAAAAAAATTGTAATAAATTAAATCAAAACCAAATTTGATTGATTCTATTTGAAAAAGCTTTTTTTTTAAGTGCCTCGAATCTATTGAATGGGTTAATGAATGTCCATCCTTTCCACGTTCAGTCGAGCTGCAGGGTTCCGCTGTAGAATTAATTGTTACTTCGTTTTCCTCGCGCGCCATTCACAGTGTCCGCTTCTATTGCAGTGAAATGAAAAAAAAATTTTCCCTTTTTTTTGGGTTAAAAAGGTTTCCGGGGTTAAAGCAAACTTTCCAAAACTTTTCCAGTTAATTAAAACACCAATAATGGCGGCCCGCTTTATTTCGGCGGTGATTTCCAGCTTAATACACGCCCTTGCGATCGTTTAACTAAACGAAACGGGGAGAGAAAAGTATAAAAAAAACTCAGTGTGTTCGGAATGAATTATTTTTAGGAGGGGTGTTTGGTTTATTGTTACACATTATACTCGCGCCGATGTGTTTGAACTCTGTGACGGCGTTAAATAATAAACAGATAACCGGGAACGGGATGGTTTTAAGACTAAAAATACCTTATCAAACAGATAGAGAAATAAATCGAAAATGTTTACGCGCGGTCGTTAATTATAGTTAGTTTATGAACGCGTTTAACCCAATTGCAATAAATTTCTTGTTCGTTTTCAAAGATATTTTCAAAGATTTCTTAAGACCTGTCATCACCATCAATAAATTAGCCGCATAAATAGTTTAAGAAACACACATCATAAGAACGTAAAGAGTGTTTCGCACATGCTGTTAGATGGTTATGGGGGAATTCATAACATATTTTATAGTCTAACCCCTCCTTTGGGGGTTTTCTTAAAGCATACGCGCTCCGGCTTTAAATCTCGTTACGTTCCGGGCTAATACGCGCAGAAAGCTTTATGCACAGGCTTGTTCCTTCCACAACCATCCCGGTTTTCTAGTACGCGCTGGGAATGCTTTCGACGGCATCAGTCGAACCATAAAATTTTACGCGTCCATAACAGTTACTGCAGGTATCAATTTTCCAGAATTTTACCGACACTCGCATATCCGAGCGGTATACTGATAAGTAACCTTAATGTTTTTGATGAAAAAAAGATCATTTAATAAAAATTCATGACTCAAGTCAAGAGTCTAACATTTCCCACCATCAAATATTATTATATCTTTTAAAATTCTGATGAAATTATACATTTTGCACAATAATTTTGGTCCTCAGAAGCTATTAAACTTCATATTCTGTTGTCAATCTCCATTCTAGTAAAGAATGTAGTATTTTTAGTGAGATTTGTATGAAGTAGTTGGTAGGTAGCGTTAGTTAGCCTAAAATGTCACTATCTTGCATGTGTGATATTTTCTAGTTGTAGGTCTTGTGTTAGTTCTAGTGATATTGCTAGTTAGTTCTTCGTTTTACACTAGTATCCAGTATGTCTCTTAAAACAGCTAAACCTAAAATGATTCTAGTTCTACTATATTATCTAATATATATTATGTACTTTTCTAATACATATATTTAACCATTCAACTACTTCAATAAAAATATACAACAATCTAGTGCTGAATAACAATTAAAACTAGAGTTAACACTAGACCTAGAACTAGAAAGTTTCGGGTTTAGCCGTGCGTCTTCAGATTCTAGTTCTCGGTCTAATGTTAGTTCTAGTGATAGTGCTAGGCATAGTGTTAGTTTTAGTGATAGTGTAAGTGTAAAACTAGAACTAACACTATATCTAGAACTAGAATCATTCGGGTTTAGCCGTCTTTAGAGAGGTGCGGCTAAACCCAAATGATTCTAGTTCTAGGTAGAGTGTTAGTTTTAGTGATAGTGCAAGTGTAAAACTAGAACTAACACTATACCTAGAACTAGAATCATTTGGGTTTAGCCACACGTCTCTAAAGACGGTTAAACCCGAATGATTCTAGTTCTAGGTATAGTGTTAGTTCTAGTTTTACACTAGCATTATTACTATGTAGAACTAACACTATACCTAGAACTAGAATCATTTGGGTTTAGCCGCACGTCTCTAAAGACGGCTAAACCCGAATGATTCCAGTTCTAGGTATAGTGTTAGTTCTAGTTTTACACTTACACTATCACTAAAACTAACACTATACCTAGAACTAGAAGCATTCGGATTCAGTCGTCTTTAGAGACGTGCGGCTAAATCCGAAAGTTTCTAGTTCTTGGTCTAGTGTTAGTTCTAGTTTTAATTGCATGCAGCGCTAGACCAAGAACTAGAATCATTCGGATTTACCCGTCTTGAGAGACCTGCGGCTAAACCCGAATGTTTCTAGTTCTATATCTAGTGTTAGTTCTAGTGATAGTGCTAGTGTAAAACTAGAACTAACTCTAACTAGAAGAATTCTCTATGATTACTCCATTCATATATTACGAGTTATGAAATTCATTTTCATTTTCAAGCAGAGATTTCAAGCTTTAACTCAACATACAAACCATATCTTTATCTCCATAAATAAAGTCAAAATTATTTGTGAAATTAAAATTTTTAATAAATCTCTCAAATAAATTCTAATCTTGGGCTGTTTGATATTCTGAAATTGATGTTGAAATTACCATTACTTAATTCAAATCAAACTATAATCAATGTTTAAAATCGTTATGTTCTTTGTCTTGAACCACACACAGCTGACCTACTTTTCTTTTGAAACGTAATTTGAAATTTTAATTTTAAACGTAGACAAGTTATGAATTTTATATTATGAGCGTCTGCGCAGAAAAATATAGAAAGAAATCGACGTATAGTTGGCGAATTAAGTTTCTGTTCGGTGGCACTCCCTCGAGTCTCCTTCGTCCAACTCCAACAGGCGATCATTAATGTTAGTTGAACGGTCCCAGCGAGCGTTACATAATCGTTACACAATGTCGCCGCTATCCACTTCACTCTGAAAAGGGGGTCTCGGATGAAACCAACGCTGGATTCCTACAGGTCGTATTATAGGAGTAATCCTCGACGATTTCGTTCCTTGTCCCATTATGAACGTTATTAAATGTGAAGCTAGAAAGTTCGAACTGAACATTTTTGATATTTACTATTCTGAAAATGAACATCTAAAAACAACAAAAAAAGGGGCACTGAAACATATACAATGAAAAATCATTATTAACTTATGCGACGAGAGAGGTCAACGTAATGAGAAATCAATAAATCCATACGAGAGCTGTCGCTCTTTACCTCTACACCAACTCCTATCATTAGTTTCTATTCTTCAAATTACCAATCTGACCTCTAATCATATAAAGGTCATAAAGATCATAAGAAAAACGTAATGATTTCTTAGATATGAAAAAAATGTGGGTGGATGAAGATTAATGCAATAAAAGACCTTCGCGAAAGCAAAGTGCAAGAAATGAATAAAATTGATATAGGGGTAACACGCAAACCCCTTTCTATCTTTTGGGGTAGCACGAGCATTTTTATATTATCTTAGCTGTCCAAATAAAAAATTTATACAAATTCTTCGCGGTTGCGTGCCGAGAGATGTCAGCGTCTCGGTCGTTAGTTACCTCGTCGTATTTTCTTTCAACGAAATGCACGATTTTACATTGTCCTAACCCTGGTGCATGCCGCGGATCGTTAAAAATATAATAATAATAACTCGCAATGTGCTCATAATGTAGAATGAATTTCATTTAAGATTTAATATACGAAAATATGTTTCCATAGAAACTAGGGCGTGTATCTACTTACTTTATCCCACATAAAATGCAACATGTCAATATAATTTGAATGTTCGTTATAGCGCAATAAAAATAATCTAGTACTGAATAATAAAACTAGACTAACACTAGCACTAAAACTAACTAGAACTAGAAACATTCCGTTTGGCCGTTTAGACTGTTAAACCTGAATGTTTCTAGTTATAGGTCTAACGTTAGTTTTAGTGACAGTGCTAAGTAGTGCTAGTTAGCATTAGATATCACTGTGTTGCATATTTTATTAAATTAAAACTAGAACTAACACTAGACCTAGAAATAGAAAAATTCGGGTTTAGCCGTGCGTCTGAAGACGCACGGCTAAACTCGAAACTTTCTAGTTCTAGGTCTAGTCTTAGTTCTAGTTTTTCACTAGCACTATCACTAAAACTGATATAAGACCTAGAATCTTTCGGAATTACCCGTCTTGAAAGACGTGTGGCTAAATCCGAATGTTTCTAGATCTAGACCTAGTGTTAGTTCTAGTTTTGCACTTGCACTGTCACTAAAACTAACATAAGACCTAGAACTAGAAACATTCGGATTTAGCCGCACGTCTCTCAAGACGGCTAAATCCGAATCGTTCTAGTTCTAGGACTTATGTTAGTTTTAGTGACAGTGTTAGTGCAAAATTAAAACTAACAAGTTTTTCACTAGCACTATCACTAAAACTAACATAAGCCCACGTCTCTTAAGACAGCTAAATCCGAATGTTTCTAGTTCTAGGTCTTATGTTAGTTTTAGTGACAGTGTTAGTGCAAAACTAAAACTAACAAGTTTTTCACTTGCACTATCACTAAAACTAACACAAGACCTAGAACTAGAATCATTCGGATTTAGCCGTCTTGAGAGACGTGTGGCTAAATCCAATTGTTTCTAGTTCTAGGTCTTATGTTGGTTTTAGTGACAGTGCTAGTGCAAAACTAGAACTAACAAGTTTTTCACTAGCACTATCACTAAAACTAACACAAGACCTACAACTAGAATCATTCGGGTTTAGCCGTCTTGAAAGACGTGCGGCTAAATCCGAATGTTTCTAGATCTAGGTCTAGTGTTAGTTCTAGTTTTGCATTAGCACTATCACTAGAACTAACATAAGAGCTAGAACTAGAATCATTCGGGTTTAATCGTCTTGAGAGACGTGCTGCTAAATTCGAATGTTTCTAGATCTAGGTCTAGTGTTAGTTCCAGTTTTAATTGTTATTCAGCGTTAGATTATGGTATATTTTTATTGAACGAAAAGTGGATCTAACTCTAGACTAGAATTAGAAACATTCTGGTATAGCCGTGCTTTGAAGCAAAACTTTTCCTTTGCAAAACTACCCAATGCCTGTACTATTAAGCTGTGTGGGACAGCGCAAGTGCATATTAGTTTGGTAACTATGGTTACTGCATTCATATATTGCGAGTTATATGAAATTCCCAGTATACAAAATAAGTTTAAAGGGTTTATAAATAAAACAAGAAAAAGAGTAAGTTAAAGAGTTTGTTTACAAGATGTTTTGCTAATTAAAATAATAAAGAGAAGTGAACGGAAGAGATTATTTCTTTCCTAGGTAATTTAAAATGGTTAACGATTTCTTTGAAAGAATAACACGAGGCTATTGCATCTTGAAGGAAACGAACAAGAAGCTGGAACATTCTCATATAAATTGATAACGATTACGACGTGGCGTGCCTAAGAAATTGCTCCTGTACGGTTAAACGACGGGATTACGTAGTAAGTTTATAGAAAAAAAGGCTGTTGGTTAGCTCTTGGGTTGGACCTGAAGAAGTGGAGGGGAAAAACTTGGTGTCCCTTTCACCGCTTCCCGCTTCACTCCTGACATTGATTATATTAATGACCGTCGCTCCGTTTTTATAATTAAAAATTTCCCCTGCCGTGGCGTTGGTAATTAAGAGTTTTTCCGGGGAAGAGAGAGAAAGGGCAAAATTTATTTCGGAAAATAAAACGGGAAAATTAAATTCCTTTCTGGTGTGTTCGCGAACGGCGTGCGACAGTTAACCGTCCGCGTAATTGAATGTAAATATCGCAGGATTAAAGCCGGTAAGGTATCTGCCGCAGTTATTTTGATTAAACTATGCTGATGGAATACAGCGTTGTCACGCTCGGCATTTCTGATTATCATCAAATACCAGTAATCGACTGCGCGGTTAATTAATGTTACTACTCTCTATTCAAGTTATTTGTTTTCAATTTGACTGGACCGGTATAAATCAGAACTAATCTTACTAAAGCTTAATTTAACGTAAAATTTTCTGTCATCTCTTTCCTTTTGCGCGCTTATGCAAATAACGGTGTTTGTCTTGGGATAAGCCGGTGCACTGGTTAGACCAAAACCCTCCTTTCCTTTACGTTCTGTTATTTTTTGGCAACGTTTACCAAAGCGAAAAGCACACAATATTCGAGAGTCTTCGCTTACTATATGCATTGTGTGTTTTCCGGGAGTTGATTTTATTTCACGGTTTAATATGCGAGGGCTTCTCTACGTTTTCATATTTTTCAAGCTGCCCAAGATATAAGAGGACCCTTGGCCATGAGGGAAATTTCCTTTTCAAACCCTCAGGGTGAAATTCGTGTATTTCCTTACTCGTATCAGGAATCATAAATGTTGACACATCGTAAAGTTAGGTTTTTGCATCACTTCGTTAAAGTTTTAGACGATTCTTTTTAAGGATTAGTTTTAATTTGAAGGGAAAAAAAGAAAGTGGGAGAAAATTCGTTAACAAGAATTTACAATAGTCTGGACAACGAGCCGAAAAGGCTTACGATCGTCAAAGTTAGCCAAAGCCCCTTCTAAGTAACAACTCACTGGGCATTCTTTAATTAAATTCCTGCGGAAGGCAACGGCCGGGAGCGCAGTTTGTTTACGAGAACGAACGAACTCCGGCAGGAATGTCGAAACTTTTCATTCCGGACGTTCTATCGCCCTACTAACGAACAAAACACGGCCCATTACCGGCCTAGCAAAGACGAGTTTCTACTCAGAACCGACTTCTTGTCTTTTACTTGTCAAGGAGTACGATTTCTTTGTAATCTCCCCCTTTTTTTTTAGCACTTAATGTCAAGAGAATATTATTAATTCATTCCGTTGAGGACGTCGTTATAATTGGAAAAAATGGGGATGTTGAAAATGTTGGTGATCGTATGCGGGCGAGAGTTTAATGATATTCCGATTGATTCCCCGGTCTCTCGTGTTTTACCGATCGTGTTTCCGGACCGTTTTTAGCATCGACCCTTTTCGCCCTATAAAAGCCTCATCTCCCTCATCAGCCCCAAACACGAAACAACAACGAAGCTAATTATTTTAGTTGCTTTGTAAATTTCATGAATATTTTTATGTACATGATTTATGCAAATTTAAAGTAGATACCAACAACCTGTCGTTGTACGTCGTATTTGCGCACTGATAAGTCTGAAGAGTCAACAAAACACATTAGAGCGATATTAATCCGTGTGCAGGGTTGTGCATACACCCCAAATTACAGAGATAAATAATGTTTCAACTAGTTGCGGTGCCGCTAAACGCTCGCCCTGCAAATAAACACACGCGGCGGTCCGAGATAATTTCAATTTCGGGTCGCCGACGGTGGCAACCCCTGTGCGGGTTACGTTCGAACCAAGCGGAAGTTCACTAAAGATAAGGGCGTTTCATATTAATCTATTATTACTAATGTTTCAGTCAATAACAGTTTTGTCATTATCATCACTACATCTACTCACAATTTTTGTTTCATTTTCCACAAGTTTAAGAAATCGTGAAAATGTGATTTATTTTAAATTAAAATTGCTATTACTAAATAATTCCTTTCTTTTTATAAATCTCGTTGTTATGCTTTTTTTAAATTCTACACTGCACGTTTGATAAATACAGGGTGATTTATTAGCTCACCATCAAACTTTGACATATGATAGTTAATCCAGTTACCAAAAAAAAAGTTTTAATGAACATATCTCCTATTTCAATTATTTACGAAATTATAACACTTTAAAGTTTTTTTCAGCGAATTTATTTATAGTCAGTAAAATCAAACATTCAACAAAAACAAAGTTGTCATTGTGTCAGTTTGCTGTAAGGTTTAATTATTATTATTAGCACTGAAGAGTATGCTGATATAATTTTCGTGTATGGTTTTTCCAATGGAAATGGTGGACAATCAGTACAAGAATATCAAGAAAGATTTCCACAGCGTCATTTGCCATATTATTCAGTTTTTAGCGATTCTTTCAGAAGACTTCGAGAAACAGGTAATCCTGCTGCAGCAAAAGCTATTCGACCGCATGTAGTTAATGTAGAGGACGAAGAAGCTGTAATTAATGCTGTCATTGATAATCCTTCCATCAGCACTCGAAGAATAGCACACACACAACATACATGTAAGTCAAAATTTTGCATTGCGTGTATTGAACCGTGAAGTCCTTCATCCGTATCATAAACGGAATGTTCAAGCTCTACAGCCAGGAGATAATCAGCAACGGTTAGCATTTTATGAATGGTTATTGCAGCAACATGCCCAAAATAATGACTTCATTTGAAATGTTCTCTGGACAGATGAATCATGTTTTGATATAACACACGAAATGATATAAATAATTACCATAATGAAGATATCTGGGCATTACAAAATCTGCATGCGATTAGACCAAGGAAATTTCAACAACGTTGCAGCATCAACGTTTGGGGTGGAATATTTAACAACAATTTTCTAGATTTGCATGTACTTGATAGACGTTTAAACGCTGTAAATTACAGATTTTTTTGAACAATACACTTTTTACACTTTACACTTTTCTTGCTTTTTTTATATATTTCCACTTAGATTTTATTGACCGTAAGTTTAATAATTATAGAATTAAGTTTATATGTAATTATTTTTAACCTAAATGTAGATTCGGCTGAGGATGACTGTTTAGTCGAAACCGGTACCGAGGAAATATATAAAAAAAAGCAAGAAAGAAGTTATTGTCTTTTATTTCTTAATTATATAAAAATCTTGCAACATGGATTCTATCACATTCAATATACTTTTTGATTTACTTGATTTATTTACTTTGATTTACCTTTTAATGTAATTCAAAATATGTGGTACTAACAGGATGTTGCCCTACATCATCGCGGAAGAGTAGTTGTCGAGTGGTTACACCAATATTTTCCAAACAAGTGGATTGGTAATAATGGTCCATTTGCTTGGCCATCTAGATCCCTCGACCTTAATCCATTGGATTTCTACTTATGGGGCCAAATGAAACAAATTGTGTATCAAATGGAAATTAACACACGAGAACAGTTATTAAACAGAATACAAATGGCTGCTACTGAAATAAGAAATCAACCAGACATTTAAATTCGGCTGAAGAAGTCTTTAATTCGTCGTTGTGAAGCATGTATAAGCAGCAGAAGGAGGCTATCTTGAACAATATTTGTAATATTTATGTTTTAAAAAAAATTGTGCAGTTAATTATGATATAAAAATTAAACTTTAAAGTGTTATAATTCTGTAAATAATTGAAATATGATATAATTATGTTCATTAAGATTTTTTTTTGGTAATTGGATTAGCTATCATATGTCAAAGTTTGATGGTGAACTAATAAATCACCCTGTCTAACTGTTATTAATTGTTGTAATTGTAACTGTTGTAATTGTTGTTAATTGTATATTAATAGAGATGAAATATATCGTACCTTAGAAAGTAATTCGAATATCGTAATGATATAAGAAGCTTTTAAAAGCAAATTTAATGGAGTATTAGTGTACCATAAATAATTTATTAATTTCCATAAACCTGGTTGAATTAGACTCTGATTAAAATAAAGAACAAAAAATCAAGCTTAAATTAAAAAAATCGTTGTGACTTTATTTATGGAGATAAAAGAATGATTTATGTGTTGAATTATAAAGCTTGAAATCTCTGCTTTAAAATGATCTATAAGAATTGATATATTGATTATGAAAAATTTTCTGAAACGGCCCAAAATCAAATCATGTAAAATTAGTGATTATTTGAGAATTATTAAAAATTGAAAAAATTCAAAAAATCGCTCTGACTTTATTTACAGAGATAATGGCATGATTTATGTGTTAAATTAAAGCTTGAAATATCTGCTTCAAAATAATATATAAGAATTGATATATTAATTATGAAAAATTTTCTGAAATGGCCCAAAAATAATCTAAAAGTAGTGTTGATTTAAGAATTATAAAAAATTGAAGAAATCACTGTGTCTCTATTTATGGAAGTAAAGGAATAATTTATGACATAAATTGAAGCTTGAAGTGTATATTTTAAAATTATGTATAACGATGAGTATGTTGATTATGAAAAGGTAACTGAAATGGTCTAAAATCAAACAGCTTAGAATTAGTGTTTATTTGAAAATTATGGAAAATTGAAGTATTTCAAAAAATCGCTGTGATTTTATTTATGGAGATAAAGAAATGATTGGTAATGCGTAGTGCTTCACGGATGGAGAAGTGTGTTGTGGTCGATCCGAAATTTCACCCGTTCTTGTTGGTTCCCTTTGTAAAGGAGCAGACGTTTCGCCAAGATCTCAGCTGGCATCTTCAGCGCGTTGTCGTAGTCTCTTGTCGGCAGCCGCACGTCTCTTAAGACTGCTAAACCCGAATGACTCTAGTTCTAGGTCTTGTGTTAGTTCTAGTGATAGTTCTAGTTTTAATTATTAGTGAGCGCTAGATTGTTCTATTTTATTTACTAAAAGTAGAGCTAAAACTAGACCTGGACCTAGAATCATTCGGGTTTAGCCGTCTTAAGAGACGTTCGGCTAAACCAGAATGTTTCTAGTTGTAGATCTAGTTCTAGTGCTAGTGTTAGTTCTAGTTTTAGTTGTTATTCAATGCTAGGTTGTTGTTTATCCTTATTGAACTAAAACTAGAACTAACGCAAGACTTAGAATTAAAACATTCGGGTTTAGCCGCACGTCTCTCAAGACGACTAAATCCGAATGATTCTAGTTCTAGGTCTGGTGTTAGTTTTATTTTTGGTGTTAGTGTAGTCTTAGAACTAGCACTATTCGGATTTCTCGGCACGTTTGTCTTTAGGGCTACGTCTGTCTGGTTGTCTTTCTCGGTCTGGTTTTAGTTCTAGTTCTAGTGTTAGTTTTAGTGTTGATGTTAGTGTAGACCTAGAACTAGAAAATTTTTGAAGACGCACTGCTAAACCCGATATTTTCTAGTTCTAGGTCTAGTGTTAGTTCTAGTTTTAGTTAAATAAAAATACTGAACATAGTGATATCTTATGTTAACTAGCGCTACCTACCACTATCACTAGAACTAACATTGAGACATGTTGCATTTCATGTGGGACAAAGTAAGTAGGTACGCCCTGGTTTCTATTTAACACCATAAATGTCGATTATGACTATTGATGGTAATCATCACGGATTCAGTGATTTACAACAACTATTGACGGAAACTAATAAACACAAGCTATGCTGATTTCGCCAAAGTTGATGGTGTCGATTTAAACCAACTGGGTTTTTGCTTTTGGCAATTTGGGTTAAAACAGTTTTTCCGGAGTCCCTCTTCCCGCAAACGCCATCGCATGTTAGCGGCACATTCACGTCATCGGAATCATAATTGAAACCCATTCGCAGGTGCATTTGTATCGCACACCGCTTCGAATTTTCCATTTCAATTTTCCAAATTGAAACCGTTCCCTTTTCTGCTTTTTTGATGCTTAATCTATCGGTTTCAGTGGGTTAGGTATAGCAGGATTCGTCATATAATGAAACGCGTCGCCCGGTTTTTATCGCAAGGCATATATCGACTTTGTATGCTGACCAAAAATAGGCGTTGAGTGCTAAATTGAAAACGTTACCGATTCACAGAGTTAGCATTAATAAATGAATGTTTGCAAACGATTCATCTCCGAGATATTTGATTCCCGTTTTGATATGTCGTTTAATTTTTTTAAGTAAGGTGTAATTTCATTAGTAAAGTAATGAGTTTAAAAAAATTTAGCATTAATTGTAACGATTAATGAAAAGATAATTTGATACAACCCTTTGCGGTTCTTTGAACAAGGAATATCAACGTTCTGTGCAAAAGAGGCAAAGCTCTATTAATAACCCATTTATTCCAACCCTGCGTTTCCACAAAAAGGTCTTTGCAATTCAAAAAAAAGGCGAAATGATGAAAAAGAAGAACGGTTTCAATTAAAACGTTTGCACTTTACGAGTCCCTTTGTGGCAAAAGGCGAGCTTTTTTATTATTTTTTTTTATTCGGCGCGAAATACAAAATTTACCGGCGCCGGTCGTCATAAATCAAGTCCCTTTTACACGAGCCCAGGGCTGCTCTTTCGAATTACTCATAAACCGTCGCTGGCTGTTTATTTTACGTGCGGTCGTACCGTGTATGTGTTACGGTACCAAACACCTAACCCAGCTTTCGGGAAAACGTTTATTTTTCCGATTTCGAACCGAGGAGAAGAGACGTCGGCTTTGTTGCTTCGATGTCGTTTCGTTGACGGGCTGTTTGAGAACGACGCAGAACAAGCAATCAGTTTCCGAACGACCCGATTTTCAAACCCGAAAATATTGCATCACCGAACACCAAATCCCTTTCAATAATAAACAACGACGTGCCCAATTCATCATGTATCGAGCGATAAATAATTCATCTAATTACATATACCGGTCTACCCAAAACTAGAGTCTGATTTTAACCCGGTGTTATTCGTGCATATTTTATTCGTCGGATTTAACCCACTATTTTACATTGTGTTCTATTTATATACAGAATTTCATTAATTAATATTGTCCCGACCCGGATAAATTCCCACGAATTAATAGTAGACACAGGTCCAGTTTTAGTTTTTGTTGATTTAAACAACGCTGTCATCAAAATATTCCTTCTGTTCAATTTTACCCTTTTCGTAATTTCATTAAAACCAATTTATGTGATTTTCAACATTATATAACAGGTGGCGTGTACGTATGTGTGTTCGTATACATTCAGTTTTGCCGAACTCTGTGAAAATACACGCCGGGTAGGTCGGTGCAGAGGTCGAGCCTATCGATTTTCCAGTGGCGAAGGAAACCTCGTGGCGAGCACTACCGTACTGAGGGGTAAGGGTTGAGGTATGGTGAGTACATGACCGTACGTACTACACATACTTTGAATGTCAGCTTACAGACAAGAGTGAAGTGGATCGCTCAGAGCACCATTTGATTTCCAATTACAAACTACGACTAAAAGCTCAAACAATAATAGAGTCAATATTATGAGTCAGATTGAAATCATTTTCGTTTTAACTCATTATCAACTTTGTCCTAAATTCCTTTCTATTTACTTACGCGTATAAAAAGCATAACTGTAAAACCAAACGTCTTATCACACCATATCGTTTAAAAATAACGTTAGGTTAATAAACCAGTAAAAATCACGGTTGGTTTTTTGATAACCCGAATGACACACAGAGGTTTCAATTAACTAAAAAGAAAAAATTGTGGTTCTCATGATTCGTTTCGGTCGACTTGTTAGGGACAAACTGGATGACAGATTGTTAGAGACCTCTTCTTGTCTGGGTATTGTGGATCTTCGAGGAATCGAGATTCCTAACCCCCATCGGGCGGCCTTCCTACGGCGACAATGAAACTGCTACGGCGTACGAAATCGGTTGTTTGGCGGCCTTAATTCTGACTTGAATTGTATTGTTGCCTTCGGAACGGGAATTTAATTCGAAATTCCTTTTCGACTTGGAAACCTAAAATGAGATTCTTCGAAATGATGAGAATAAGAAAAGATTATGTAAGAACTTTATTACAATCATTTACATGTGTAGAAAAACAGTAATTAATTTTGTAATAAAGAAGTGTTCATTTTTCAAGAATTCAAAAAATCGCTTTGACTTTATTTATTGAAATAAAGGAATGATTTATGGCTTAAATTAAAGTTTGAAATCTGTACTTTAAAATGATGTATACGAATTGATATGTTGATTATGAAAAGGTATCTGAAACGGTCTAAAATGAAATAATCTAAAATTAGTCTTTATTTGAGAATTATCAAAAATTGATGATATTCAAAAATTCGCTGTTTCTTTATTTAAAAATATATTTCCATAGACACCTACTTACTTTGTCCTACATGAAATGCATCACGTCTGAATGTTTCTGGTTGTAGGTCTAATGATAGTTCTAGTGACAGTGGATGTTCCGTATTTTTATTGAATACTTTTAATATTGACTAGTATAGTACAGAAGTCACAAATTAAACAACAAAAATCGTTAGTTTTGCAAAAAAAATGTAGTTTGATTGAGTTAAGGTTGAAAGAATTTATGTCTATTAAGTTTGACACAGGATTTCTAAAAAAAAACGGAGTGGTACAACACCCTTGGCAAGTTATTTTAAAAGATGGCCTGTTTAGTCAAGATTCCAAAATGGTACAACAGTTGCCATTTTTCTTTTCATAAAAAATATTGCCTGTTTTTCTACAAAAAACCAGTTATTTTAGTTAGAGTTAAAAAATCATAACTCAACGATTTTTTAAGGCACCAAAATGAATCTTTTACCAAATTATAACGCTAGGAACCCACTTTTTAAGAAAATAAAAGATTTAAACGTATCTCGATTAGTTGTTGAGATACCACGTTTTACACTAGCACTATCACTAGAACTAACACAAGACCTAAAACTAGAATCATTCGGATTTAGCCATCTTGAGAGACGTGCGGCTAAATCCGAATGTTTCTAGTTATAGGTCTAGTGTTAATTCTAGTCTTACACTAGCACCATCTCTAGAACTAACACAAGACCTAGAACTAGAATCATTCGGGTTTAGCCGTCTTGAGGGACGTGCGGCTAAATCCGAATTTTTCTAGTTCTAGGTCTAGTGTTAATTCTAGTTTTACACTAGCACCATCACTAGAAGTAACACAAGACCTAGAACTAGATTGATTCGGGTTTAACCGTCTTAAAAGACATGCAGCTAACTCCGAATGTTTCTAGTTCTTGATCTAGTGTTAGTTCTAGTATTGCACTAGCACTATCACTAGAACTAACACAAGATCTAGAACTAGAATCATTCGGGTTTAGCCGTCTTGAGGGACGTGCGGCTAAATCCGAATGTTTCTAGTTCTAAGTCTAGTGTTAATTCTAGTGACAGTGGTAGGTAACGCTAGTTAGCATGAGATATCACTATGTCGGATATTTTTATTGCACTAAAACTAGAACTAACACTAGACCTAGAACTAGAAAGTATCGGGTTTAGCCGTGCGTCTGAAGACTCGCCTAGCGTCTTGAGAGATGTGTGGCTAAACCCGAATGTTTCTAGTTCTAAGACTATAAGGATTATGTTGATTATGGAAATGTATCTGATTCGGTCCAAAATCAAACTGTCTAAAATTAGTGCTTATTTGAGAATTATTAAAAAATGAAAAGATTCAAAAAATCGCTCTGACTTTATTTATGAAGATACAGAAATGATTTATGATTTGAATTGAACCTTGAAATTTGTACTTTAACACGTTGACTGCCGCGGGTATATCACGCGCATTACTACACTACAGAAGTGTGTACCAGTTTTGATACACACGGCAGTCAACGTGTTAAAATGATTTATAAGGATTTTTACGTTGATTATGAAAAAGTACTGAAACGGTCTACAATTAGTGTTTATTTGAGACTTTATTTTTGGAGATAATGGAACGATGTATAATTTAAACCTTAAAATTTGGTAATTATTAGTCAATCGATAATATGAGAGGTAGGTCAGCACTTATTATGGCATCTAAAGCATCAGGAGTTGACATCCATTAACTTCCATTAACTTTACATCAAAGACTTCGTAAAAAACCAGCAAAATTAATAAGTCGTTCACCGGTTACCGACGTCATTAACATTTAAACCCTCATAACTTTTATTCCGTTTGACACCTTCCGGCAGAATTCCCCATTTATATTATTCTGTTTGAAAGAATGTCTAGGAAGCACATGTTTACATTTATTAGTAATATTAGTATTGTGATTTATTTCACGATGAACAAAATTACATAATGAAACTTATGTACCTGTGTACTTGTACACAATTCAATGTTGGCAATAGAATAACAAAGTTATTCAGCTCAATTTTTTTGCTATAATGGTTACCTTTTGAGGAGTACAAAAAAGATAAGGCATTCTTCTTTATTTTAGAATATGCAGAATGACTTATTGAACACGATGACTATTTAAATCCAATGTTGGCAATGGAATAAAAATGTTACGCATTTTTGAGAAATTTTCGTTAAATTGTTGGGTATAGAATTTCACGTTAAAAACGACTAAGCTTAGTAGCAGACCATATACCATTAGAAACTCAATAAATTATGGGTTTTCCATAAAATGATATAGCGATGTAGCGTCTCGCCCGCAAACGACCTTGGTTTAGTCATGTAAAATCGTGCAGTATACTTTAATGAATATTTATATTTATTGGAACATTTTCACATAAAAAGCAGGTCATTCTTTAAAATCATTCAATTTATGTAACAATATGACATTGATGTAGCGCCTCCGCCTCAAGGACCGGCGGGGGTACATTTAGTTTAATTTATTCATAATCGAAAATATAGAGGTTGAAGAAAAGTTATTATTATTACAATATCTCTAAAGATAATAAAGTTATTACAAATTTTCTTTACATATAAATTCCCATTAAAGGAGACTTGAGATTGATATAAATATATCATACGTTATATAAGAAAGCGGGTTCTCTTTACGAATTGACGTTACGTTGAATATTAACATTTTAATTAAAAAATCGATGAGGGTCACCCGACGGGGTCTATCGAGGGCGTAATTCTATGCGCCTGTAAATCACTGTGTCGATTTAAATAATTGCACAGCAATTTTGTTGTAAATTGCTAAAATGATGGTCGTTTGCGAAGAAGGCCTTTTGTAGCACCGCCGGTACACAAAAATGTAAAAAAAAAATAAAAAGAATCGCGCCCTCGTTTTTAAAATAGTTTATCGTTGGCGGTTTCGCAAATTCCAGGATCGACGGGGAATATGGCGCGGGATAACTTCGGAGCCCGATGTCAATAAATTGCCATTCCATTTCCTATGCCCGAAGTTCGATCCGTGTTACACATCGTTTCCGCTTCCTTTCTACCCGAAATTAGCTCTATAATTCAAACTAGAGCGCAGGAGCGGTGCCGTCATCCGATAGATAGAACGGGAATTCGATTTCTCCACCAGAAATAAGCGGTTTCAGTCGAAAGTGGGGTTAATACCCTCTTTTTATCGTTTTGTCTCGATAATATTACACAAGATTAT
The DNA here is from genome assembly GCF_000648695.1 of Onthophagus taurus. Taxonomy (NCBI): domain Eukaryota; kingdom Metazoa; phylum Arthropoda; class Insecta; order Coleoptera; family Scarabaeidae; genus Onthophagus; species Onthophagus taurus. The sequence goes on along the minus strand of NW_019280414.1, from coordinate 462,701 downwards.
ATCATATATCTTATTAATATAATTGTAATAATTAAAAAAAGTACTTACATGCGATGTAGATTTTGGATTTATTAAAAAAACCTGAAACGAAAAAAAGGAGGTAATTAAAATTAAATTGAAAAATCAAAATTGAGTGTGGATCGTTTATCGATTCGCGTGCCGGATGGAGCTGGAACAAATTCCAATTATCGCCGTTTTTTAAAACCGTGATATATGAAACCCGGCACTTACGCCTATTAAAAAATAATTAATTCGAGAACGTTCAGTGATAATTGACGAGCGCCGATAATAAACGAAGTACGCCCCCCGTATTGGCAAAAATAAAATAAACATTTAATTCAAATTTGATTTATTATTAATTTTATTTATATCGAATCTATTATATTGTTATATTTATAAAATTGAAAATGTTTCCCGGTATAAAAACCAATTTATCAACATTATGTTACGGCCACAATCAATACAAATCACCATATGTTACAAACAGTATCTAAACCAACCATCTGGTGCTCGCGACCACTTTCAATTTTTCCGCATTCCATGCGTTTAAAACCGCTTTACTTCGCTGCAATATACCCGCATGATCTGCAGCAATGGTTGAACGACCACGATTTAAAACCCATAACAGGTTCCAAACACCCATTACACGCGCTATAGCTTCTATTTCGTTTCTAAATATAAAATTATTTAAAATCGATTACTATTTAATACTTCTCAAGTGTTTCTTAAATAAACCAAATTGAAGTTGAAATCAAAATTATTCGTATAAATGAGAATATGAATTAGGGGTTGGAATTCAGTTTAGTAACTTTGGAGAGAAATTAACTTGAGTGCCTCCTAAACCTATTCTATTGACACTCTCTGTGTCTCCGATCCGGTGGCTGTAAGTAGGATGGTTGTAGATTAATCCCTTGGGGGGTTATAAATGTAACCTTAGTTAATTAACATTTTATGTTAACAATTAAAAAAAAATATGCATATTTAACTTAAAATTATTAATTTAATTAAACATTTATAATTATTGTTCTTGCCATATTTATGTGGATGTTTACATAAAGTTTTTGAGGTGTACATCAATTAGGGTTATTGTCTTAAATAGTGAAGAATGACTTAGTGAACACAATGAGTATATACAATCTAAGGTTGGCAATGGAATAAAAAAGTTACATGTTTTTGAAAAGTTTCCAAAATGCTTAGTTTTTGAGTACAACAAAATTGAAAACCTAAGGCATTATTCTTTGTCTTAGAAAGTGAAGAATAAGGTAGTGAACACGATGAGTACACACAATTTAACATTGGCAATGTAATAAAAAAGTTACAAGTTTTTGAGAAACCCTTGATTTCTCCTAATGTTTAATTTTTGAGGAATACAAGAAACTAAAAAAACCTAAGGCGTTCTTTTTTCTCTTAAAAAGTGAAGAATGACTTAATGAACACGATAAGTATACATAATTCAACGTTGGCAATGGAATTTAAAAGATAGGTGAGTTTGAATAGTTCGAAACATATCTAATACCTTGAAGCGATTGGTAAGAAATATAATATTTTTTCCTGCAATCAACTCTATCACAATAATTTGCTCGTCGTAATGATCACGAAAGGTCTTTCTCGCCTTTTTCAATTCGTCGCCCAAACCACATTCATATTGTTGTTATCAGAACACGACCACAGTTCAAAAGTATATATCTAAAGATTAGAATCTTTCGCAATATCGAGCAACCTCTAATCAATAATTGAGCATCTTAATGCTTCAAAGCAATTTTTAGTACCCTGACAAAAGTGTGCTTAATAGAAGAGAAGAAGCATTATGTGACAGATGATAACAAGTGCTACATCTTAATGTGTGTGAGGTACGTGTTAAAATAAAGGTTGATAGAGCAAAGTTAAATAATAAATGGCGAAAAATATAAATGAAGTGGTGTTCTACTTTGGGTATTGTTGCAAGAAAAGAGTTCATACACCTCTTCGAGCAATAACTCTACGTAAGTTTTCTCGTCCATGCGGGATAAAGCGTATATAAAATTCAAATCGATAAAACATCTCCTTCACTTTGTTTTATTTGGCGTAAACAAAAAAGATACCTATCGATCGTGTTCAATAATAAAATACTCTCGTAGGTTTTGTTGTATTCAGATTGCCAAATGATTATGGTACTAAAACGAGTCTACCGATATTTTACACCATATCTTTGATGCTCCCATTTACTTAATGATTGAGTCAGACCATTTCCTGCTAAAGTCGAGTATATGGAATAGAATATTGGACACAAAAAAAAAGAAAGGAGAAAGATTACCCAGATTCAACACCGAACTTCTACAAGACAGAGACAAGCTCAATTTAAAAAAGAGCTAATGAAAAGTTTACCAAGGAGGGATGAGAAAAATGTAACACTCTCTTAACAACTGGTTTAGAAATTAAACGCCCAGGTAAACAACGAAAAAGAAGCAATTGGTTTGTCACTGAGTATGATGTAGGATTCACAAAACGAAGAAACGAAAGCAGATAGATGCAGAGGCTGGAAAATCTTATTACTGCCTACGTGACTAACGATGATAGAGGTTTTGCACGGTAAGGATGAATGAAGGAGTAAACTTTGGAAGGGTCGGACGCGCACAGGATAATATGGCATCCATATCAGCAGCGAAGGAAGTAGTGACATTTTCAAGAAATTACAACATTCAAAGAAATACTTAGAAATATAGGCCATAACAAGTCTTTGAAGGTGAAGACCAAAAGTACAGTGCACTATTTACTAAAAAGAATATTTAAAGACATGGAAAGTAACAACAAGTGGGATCGTGATAGCTGCAATGTAGTTTTATGGGTCGATGCCATGATGTCTAAAATACAGGTGTCCCGTTAAGCGTACGGAGCGGCTGTATCTCTGGAACGTTAAGGCCAAGAGGTTTGGGAAAAAAATCCTTATAAGCAAAGTGACCAAGAGAAATAGCTGGAAATTATTTTGAAGTTCGTAATTCTACCGCTAGGGGGCGTAACTGCCATTGAGAAACATAAAGTTCCCTCTATCTCAGAAACTTAGACGATGAGCTATAACTTTGACAACATCATTTAGTAGCTTGGATAATACCGCATCGCTTTTGTTTTGCGATATTTCTCATATTTGTCATAATAAGGGAGGGGGAGGCCAATGCGTTTTCATATGTTTACATTTTAATATCTCCTAGACCATTCAACCGATTTGAATATTTTCGGTGTTGTTTGAAAGAGCATTTTATGCTCTTTTAAAAGATATTTTCAGTAAAACCGTTTGGTTTAAAACAAATAAGCTAGAGGGCGTTATCTGCAGCGGTTACATATTTTTGAAAAAAAGTTAAATGGAACGGTACTATTTACTTCACAGACCATTAATCACCATAAAATTTGCTAAATATTAGTGAAAACCGTATTAGTGAAAAATTATGATAACAGACTGAACTATTACCATTGATTTTTAAATATGATTTGGGCAAATCCAAACCTTTTATCATAAATGCTATGGATGCATGAAGCATCTATTTGTGTGTTATTCCACAAGCTGATGTAAACTTGCGTAATATGCATTCTTGGTTCGTGCAAAACCCACATTGCTTTCACCCCTTTATCTATTGGGTAGACCAGACGACCTGACTTTTCAAGAAAAACCAATAACCAGGGAAAATATGACAAAACACTAAATACCAGTAGAAACGTGGCCAGGGCCGAGACTTAAGCAGCGCTTTTTTTTCGTCGAAACTAGATTAAATAAATGCATCGAGGTTTATGGAAGGCATTTCGCACATTAGTGAGTTATTTTTGCCAAAAATTTAAGTTATTCTAAGTGTTTTGGTTTATTTTGTTTTATTATCATTGTTGATGTTTCATTGATCCGTTGGCTTTTCAACACGCCTCAAAAGTAGTTTTGAAGCAGTTCTAAGCTTGGATAAAGTGTGAAGGAAGGTTCTAGATAATAAAATTTTTGTTCTCTCTTATTTGTTTCCTAAGGTAACTTGATCCGATTAAGATATACGAATTTTTAACATTTTCTTTTATAATTCGAGAATGGATGGAGATATCGAGATGCGGTTTTCACTAATATTTAGCAAATTTTATGGTGATTAACGGTCTGTGAAGTAAATAGTACCGTTCCATTTAACTTTTTTTCAAAAATCACAAAAATATGTAACCGCTGCAGATAACGCCCTCTAGCTTATTTGTTTTAAACCAAGCGGTCTTACTGAAAATATCTTTTAAAAGAGCATGAAATGCTCTTTCAAACAAGACCAAAAATATTCAAATCGGTTGAATGGTCCAGGAGATATTAAAATGTAAACATTTGAAAACGCATTGGCCTCCCCCTCCCTTATTATGACAGATATGAAAAATATTGCAAAACAAAAGCGATGCGGTATTATCCAAGCTACTAAATGATGTTGTCAAAGTTATAGCTCATCGTCTAACTTTCTGAGATAGCGGGAATTTTATGTTTCTCTATGGCAGTTTCGCCCCCTAGCGGTCGAATTACGAACTTCAAAATAATTTCCAGGTATTTCTCTTGCCCACTTTGCTTATAAGGATTTTACTCCGTACGCTTAACGGGACACCCTGTATATGGTAAGCCATCTGCAACGACCCAAAGTGAGTTAAGGCAATTCAATGCTTATTGAATTCTGCTTCCCAATGATAAGAAAAGTAAACATTGTAGAATCAAAAAGGTATGAGTGTTTGGTCAACACAAATCAGTTATTATTGCAGTAAATTTTCTGCCATCTTTTGCCAAAAACTCATTCAGTAAAAACAGATTTAAGTCAATTTTTGTTTGCGATCGGCAAAAATTGGAAAAAAAGTTTTCATCTACCATAATGCCTTAAGATCACCATTAAAGTTGTCTTAAGTCTGAAATTACTCTTATTAACGTGACCAAAAGCTCCAACATTCTTGTACACTATATTGCTCTCTTTATCAAAGAAATATTAGCAGTTTCAAAATTTTAAATAAATCCAACCACATAAACAAAAAAAAACGGATATTCTTAAGTTAATTTATTTTCAATTTTATTATGTAAATGAGATTATTTCGAATTATAATAATACTTGGTTACGGGGCAAGATATATTGATTAGTAAGTACTTATTTCTGTTTACTTTTTCGTATTGGCAACAAAATGATAAATCTATTCATACATTATATCTACATTAAGGACAAGATCTATGATAAACTACCTAGGTAATATTCTATAATAAAACAATTTTTCCTTTGAATACAAACTCGCTAGGGTTCAATCAATCCAAATGCTTTGATGTGCGGCTATTATGTTATCTTTAACATTGAGTTGGATTTGAAATGAAAAAGAATAAAAACACGACGGATTGGATTAAAAATTTTCTTTTTCCTTATCTGGGATTATGATTGAAAAGAACTCGACTCCAAAAAGATTTCCAGGTAAAAGACGACAATCTGTCCTGGTCTTTTTTTGTTTAATGTCGCCTATTTCCAATGTGCGCTCAAGCAAGACGTCGTTCATCCTGCGCATTCACCACCTCTCATGACTTGCTATAGCCAGTTTTTTTGGTGTGGGAAAATTAGATTGAGAAGCGAGTGCTTTAAATGAAAAATAACGAATAATTTGCTTAACTAATGTATGCAATTTACGTATTAATATGTTTTAATCTAATAAAAAGAAATTACAAAACGGAAGCAAATTTATTTAGCCGTTAATTCCCCGGTTACTAAATTTACCGGAAGAGTGGATGATCGGCCATCCAAGACCGATATGTGGTTGCGCCCCTGATATGTCAAACTAAAACTAAATTAACCCCCGCTGCTAAAACATCAATGTTCAAATCAAAGTTGATTAAAAAAGTTTTTTTTAATCACGTAATAAAATTAATGATCTTTATAAATACCCAGATGTAAAAGTAAATTAATGATTGTTGTGAACGAAATTAATTAGATTAAATTAATTAAATAGCTATTTTTTATTCATAACACTGCTTAGCATAACAAAAAATCGTTGTAGGCGGATTATTAATGAATGTTTAAAATTGCGATGTAAATTTAAAAAAAAATTCAACGTACATTTATTAAGACGAACAGTTACGAATTTTATTTAAACACAAAACATACGGACACCAGATGTATTACGACACACTTTTTATTTTATTTTACAGTTTAATGCCTCATTTCAACTGAAAAACTTTTTTTTAAACGTTCCGTTTCTTTGAAATCGTTATTAATAAAACCCGTTCAAAAGAAAATAATAACACGTTATTATTAAGAGGGATAATGATGCTGCTCAGATTGTTACGCAGCAACAACAATATCCATTAATATCAAAACCCGGATCAATTTTCTCTAACAACCAATTTGAGTAAAGTATCGGTTTTGATATAATTTCGCAACTTTTCCAATGTAGCCCAATAATAAGTCATTAGAAACGACGAATTAGATTTCGAACAGTGCTGGCTTTTTGATTAATATGTTGTAACGTAACCACAGGGAAGCTACGTGTATAACCATATGTTCGATGGGGCTCCTATAGGAATCAGTTACATTGAAGATCATTTCAAGCGGTGATTTAGTACCACAATAGGTAATGACAGTTACCAGGTGTCTACAATACGTGTTATTTATAAGGGCAATTTATAATACTTCTACTGGTGTGGTAATATTTACTGTTTTCTAACTATATTTCTTGTTGAAACGGTTTCTTAATGGTTATTTATTTCGATTTTTATACCATATCAATTTCAATCTTAATTTATTAAGGAAATGTTAAGAAAACTAAAAAAGATTTTCACCGTTATGTTTAATTTTAACGTTATATCAAAAATAATCAATTTGAGTAACTAAAAACGTTCATTTCGAGAATTAAGGATTATTTCGTTTATAACTAACAAACTTCTATAACTAGATTAAAATTGTTTATGGGCGATGTTTTTCAGATTCATCATGAACATTTTTTATAAATAAACTTTTTCACCATCGCGTTTACTTTTTGAGATATAACATATTCTATCAACCAAAGTATAAATTTTTCATAATTAGCGATTTCTTTGATTCTAACTAAAGCAAAATCAAAGTTAGGTTGAAATTGTTTATGGATCCTGTTTTTATGATTCATTATAAACAATTTTTATTAATTACACTGTATTCATCAAGTTTTATTATATTTAGTATATACAATCACTTTGATTAATTAAAAACGTTCATTCGAGAATTAAGGTTTCTTTCGTTTACAACTAACAAACTTCCATAATTACATTAAAATTGTTTATTTGCGATGTTTTTCAGATTTATTATGAACAATTTTTATAAATAAACTTTTTCTCCATCGCGTTTTCTCTTTGAGTTATAACATATTCTATCAACCAAAGTTTTAAATGTTTCATAATTAGTGATTTCTATGATTCTAACTAAAGCAAAATCAAAGTAAGGTTGACATTGTTTATGGATCTTATTTTTATGAAGCATTATAAACAATTTTTATTAACTACATTTTATTCGCCAAGTTTTATTTAGTATTTACAATCAATTTGAGTAACTAAAAACGTTCATTTCGAGAATTAAGGCTTGGTTCGTTTATAATTAACAAATTTCCACAATTAAATTAAAATTGTTTATGGGCGATGTTTTTCAGATTTATTATGAACAATTTTTATAAATAAACTGTTTCTCCATCGCGTTTACTTTTTGAGTTATAACATATTTCATCAACCAAAGTATAAATTTTTCATAATTAATGATTTCTTTGATTCTAACTGAAGCAAAATCAAAGGTAGGTTGAAATTGTTTATGGATCTTGTTTTTATGATTCATTATAAACAATTTTTATTGATTACATTTTATTGATCAAGCTTTATTTAGAATTTCCCCTCAATTTAAGTAACTAAAAACGTCGATTTCAAGATTTAAAAATTGGCTCGTTCATTTCTAAGAAACTTTCATATCTAGATTAAAATTCATTATGGACGATGTCTTTTAGATTCATTATCAATTAAGTTTTTCAATTATGACACATTCTAAGAACCAAAGTTACAAAATTTTAATTTTTACCGATTTCTTCAGTTCTAACTAAAACATCATTAAAGTTACATCGAAATTATTTATGGATTTTGTTTTTATGATTCATTATAAACAATTTTTATTAATTACATTGTATCCATCAAACTTTATTTAGAATTTCCCATCAATTTACGTAACTGAAAACGTCAATTTCAAGATTTAAGGATTGTTTATGGATCTTGTTTTTAAAATTCATTATGAACAAATTTTATTAATTACAATTTATTCATCAAGCTTTATTTAGAATTTCCCATCAATTTAAGTAACTAAAAACGTCGATGTTCAGATTTAAGGATTGGCTCGTTCATTTCTAACAAACTTTCATATCTAGATTAAAATTCTTTATGGACGATGTTTTTTAGATTCATTATTAACAATTTTTATAAATAAACTTTTTCTCCATCGCATTTACTTTTACAATTATGACACATTCTAATAACCAAAGTTACAAAATTTTTATATTTACGAATTTCTTCAGTTCTAACTAAAACATAATTAAAGTTAGATCGAAATTATTTATGGATTTTGTTTTTATGATTCATTATCAACAATTTTTATTAATTCCATTTTATTCATCAAACTTTATTTAGAATTTCCCATCAATTTAAGTAACTATAAACGTCGATTTCGAGATTTAAGGATTCTCTCGTTCACATCTAACATACTTTCATATCTAGATGAAAATTGTTTATGGTCGATGATTTTTAGATTCATTACGAACAATTTTTATAAATAAACATTTTCTCCATCGCATTTACTTTTATAGTTATGACACATTATAATAACCAAAGTTACAAAATATATTTATATTTACCGATTTCTCAGTTCTAACTAAAACATGATTAAAGTTAGATCGAAATTATTTTTGGATCTTGTTTATATGATTCATTATAAACAATTTTTATCAATAACATTTTGTTTATCTAGCTTTATTTAGATTTTAAAACACATTTGAGTAACTAAAAGCGTCCATTTTGACAATTATGGATTGTTTCATTCACAACTAACAAAGTTGCACAATTAGATTATAATTATTTATGAACTATGTTTTCTAGAGTCATTATCAACAATTTTTATAAACAAACTTTTTCTCTATCGCGTTTACTTTATAAGTTATAGCAGATTCTAATAACCACCAACGTTACAAATTTTTCATCTTTAGTAATTTCTTTAGTTCTAACTAAAGCATAATCAAAGTTAGGTTGAAATTGTTTATGGATCTTGTTTTTAAGATTCATTATAAACAAATTTTATTAATTACATTTTATACATCAAGTTTTATTTACGATTCCAAATCAATTTGATTAACTAAAAACGTCCATTTCGACATTTAAGGATTCTCTCGTTCATATTTAACAAACTTTCATATCTAGATGAAAATTCTTTATGGACGATGTCTTTTAGAATCATTATGAACATTTTTATAAACAAACTTTTTTTCCATCATGTTTATTACAACCAAATTTATAGCAATTTCTTTAGTTCCAACTAAAATATAAACAAACTTCTATTAAAATTATTTATGCATCTCATTTTTATGATCCATTATAAACAACTTTTCTTAATAACATTTTATTCATCACCTTTTATTTAAAATTTCTAATCAAATTAAATAATTAATATCTTCCATTTCGTGAATTAAGGGTTGTTTTGTTCAAACCAAACTTCCACAACTAGATTAAAATTGATTATGGACGAAGCTTTTCTGATTCATTATGGACAATTTTTATGTACAAACTTTTTCCTCATCGTTTTTAATTTTTGAGTTATACCACATTGTAATAAGCGATATTGCAAATTTTTCATAATTAGTCATTTTTTATGGTTATATCTAAAATATGATCAAAGTTAAGTTGAAATAATTTATGGATAATGTGTAGATTAAACATGAGCAATTTTTATCTACTAAGTTTTCGTTCGATCTAACTAGTTCTCGAGATACATAACACGTAATTATGTGTTAAAAATTGATTTTGTTTGTGCCGATTTCGAAATGATGCATTTTCAGGTGCAAAGAATAGAATTGTAACGTTTTTATTTTCTCAGATTGTACTGGAAAATATCTAGTTTTGTAATCGACCCATTTAAATCGGATTCGTCTATTTGTTTATCCGAATAGAATTGACGATAATGGATCTTGTCAAACAATCCCTCTAAAGTAGCTCGTAAATAAACCTTTTATTCGATGCCTACTATAGCGTATATAAAGGATATATTCGAATAGGAAACGATCTCATTTAGAATTTGTTTTGAATAACCCGATTTCAATTTTCTGGCAGTTACTAAAAATCCTTTTTTATTTTCTACTTACGTTATTGTATGAAGTTAAATAAAATCCTTATCACAACAATTAACACATTCAGAGCACGTATAAATTTTTGGTTAAATATGTATATCCTTTTTTCGAGGGGTGCACAAAATCCAAAATTTTTTTTGCACTTAAAAAAGTACACGCTACAAAACACGAAATGGTTTCAGGCACTAGATGGGTAAACAGTAAACACAAAAATGGACATCACTCGATGGTGTTGCAAAAAAATATTGAAAACAACAAAAAAAAACGGTAAAAAGGCGGTCGAGGATTCGCGGGGTATCGCGTATTTGGTCCTTCAGAAGAACGTTTCATCGACATAAACAGTTCGGCAGCACGACGACGACTGAAGCACTGAAGCCTGGACGGAGTCCGACAGAGTTGAACTGCTCGGATCTAGTCTTCATCCTTGTCTGGCAGCAGGAGAAAATACCCGATCGGTGGCGCCATCAGCTCCCGGTGCGGCATACGAACGCACTTCGCGAAAGGGTAATTATATGCGGGAGCGGTAACAATCTGCTTATGATTTTAGCTCCTGTAGGATATACGGGATGCCGCTCCCGAGTTTGTGGTATCCCTTTGATCCGAAAAGGGGGAGTCGCGTACCTTTCTATTAACAAACATTTTTAATTCAAAATTATGTTTTCACGCAGGAAATACATAGAATACCGACATTTTTTAAAAAATTCTTGCGATTCTTATACTATATATAATCTCCTGTGAGTGGAAGAAGTCTTTTTGCGGATTTTCAACGTCCTACTTTCTCTCGACTTATTTCGTGGAACGGTAGCCGAAAAAGAAAAGTTTCGTTCTAAGAAAGGGCCAATTTGTGCCGCTGTAAATGATTGCGGCATCATCCGACCCTTTTCCTTTATAATTATGCGGTCTTTTTGTATCATGTGTGTCCAACTTTTATTATACACTATTTTTTAATTCGGAGGAGTGTTTTCAAATTGAAGCGCCAAAAAGAAGGGTTGCTATTGGTCAGTTTTAAGCTAAAATTACACTAGGAAAGTTAGGGATGTTGCTGGCCGCCTAGAAATATTCGAGTTTAGCCGGACGTCTCTTAGTATGGCTAAACCCGATTGATTCTAGTTCTAGGTCTTGTGTTAATTCTTGTGATAGTGCTAGTGTAAAACTAGAACTAACACTAGATCGGGAACTAGAAGCATTTGGGTTTAGCCGTCTTTCTCTCCGTGCGGCTAAACCTGAATGTTTCTAGTTCTAGGTCTTGTTTTAGTTCTGGTGATAGTGCTAGTGTAAAACTAGAACTAACACTAGACCAGGAACTAGAAGCATTTGGGTTTAGCCGCACGTCTCTCAAGACGGCTAAACCCGAATGATTCTAGTTCTAGGTCTTGTGTTAGTTCTGCTGATAGTGCTAGTGTAAAACTAGAACTAACACTAGACCTAGAACTAGAAACATTCGGATTTAGCCGCACGTCTCTCAAGACGGCTAAACCCGAATGATTCTAGTTCTAGGTCTTGTGTTAGTTCTGCTGATAGTGCTAGTGTAAAACTAGAACTAACACTAGACCAGGAACTAGAAGCATTTGGGTTTAGCCGCACGTCTCCGAAGACGGCTAAACCTGAATGATTCTAGTTCTAAGTCTTGTGTTAGTTCTGCTGATAGTGCTAGTGTAAAACTAGAACTAACACTAGACCTAGAACTAGAAAGTTATGGGTTTAGCCGCACGTCTAAGACGCACGGCTAAACCCGATATTTTCTAGTTCTAGGTCTAGTGTTAGTTCTAGTTTTAGTTCAATAAGAATATACAACATAGATTAACTAGAACTAACACTAGACCAGGAACTAGAAGCATTTGGGTTTAGCCTCACGTCTCCCAAGACGGCTAAACCCGAATGATTCTAGTTCTAGGTCTTGTGTTAGTTCTGCTGATAGTGCTAGTGTAAAACTAGAACTAACACTAGACCAGGAACTAGAAGCATTTGGGTTTAGCCGCACGTCTCCCAAGACGGCTAAACCCGAATGATTCTAGTTCTAGGTCTTGTGTTAGTTCTGCTGATAGTGCTAGTGTAAAACTAGAACTAACACTAGACCTAGAACTAGAAACATTCGGATTTAGCCGCACGTCTCTCAAGACGGCTAAACCCGAATGATTCTAGTTCTAGGTCTTGTGTTAGTTCTAGTGATAGTGCTAGTGTAAAACTAGAACTAACACTAGACCTAGAACTAGAAACATTCGGATTTAGCCGCACGTCCCTCAAGACGGCTAAACCTGAATGTTTTAATCCGTTATATCGAAGTTTTTTAGTATACTTTTGATTTAAGAAATAATTCTTGATGGGATAACGATTTAATCCTGTGTGAATAACTTTACGACTTCTGTTCATTTTTCAGGGATAAATGACTATGCGAAACGGATGGAGGCAGAGGCGTGAAGTGGCAATTGTGAAATTGCCACGCTTAATAACTCCGCCGGCGATATGACATCATTATTTTTATCTCGTCAAAGGGGGCCCTCGGGAAGAAAGGCGCCTATCCTCCCTCTGGTAACCATTCGGTTCGTCCCGGGGGCGGAAAAATCCACGGTTTCGCTTGGTACGGAATGGGAACAATACGTTATTTGTATGAGAGCGCTCTGGATCTGTTAACAAATCGCCCTCTACAGCCAGGCGTGAAATATTGGCGCTGTCTAAGTGCTTCTGTTACATAGGTGGAAGGCTCGCATTACACCCACAGTTTTCTAAGCGCACTTTTTTCATAAGGTACTTTTCGATTATGATAAATGGATGATTTTAGCGAAAAAAATAGGCTATTCAAAGTTTGTTGGCCCCTGCGGGAGAGCGAATATAGCAGAGTTTGAGTTCTAACTCCATCAGAGTCTATCCTCCGTCGTGCCAAATTAATTAGTGTAATTAGTTTGACCAGTTTTTGCGTCGACTGCACCGTCCGGAGCTTTCGTAAAGCACCTAACGACCTCTACCTGCCCGCTCTCGGTCGGCGGCTACTATGCTGATGGTTAGATAGCTCTATAGCTTCTCCATGACTAATTGGACCTGGCAGATCGTACAACGAAGATTAAACTCACAGTAGTAGTAGTCTTCTGTAATGATTGGTAGTGGAAAAGTTTCATTGCTCATCTATTTTTAATTATATCCACACTAGCTTTTGGTTCTTTTAATTTAAGTTAATTCATTAACACCCTCTATATATATGCGCGCTCAATTCGCGTTAAATTTTATTGATTATTGTGATATAGTATCAAACCTGTCAATGGGCGGTTATAAAGAGGGAGTATTAATTACATGAAATGTAATGAAATTTTAAAATAACCAGGAAGCGTACCCGTCAAATTCATATCATAAAGCGGCAGCCACCAATCAACTCTCTCGTTTATTTATACGTCCGCATAACCAACGTCGAAACGACGTTGGTCGATGACTGTTTTGTGTACAACACATGTCCATCCGTGTTGAAGTATTTGTCAACACAAAGCAGCGCTGTTGTTATTATAGATTTTCGCGTTTCCATTGTCGCATAGTTGAAAAAAAGGTGCGGAAGTGTCCGTATATACAATAACAATATTTTTCTACCACGCCAATTTACCTGATGTTAATTAAAGAAAAACAGCTCTTAAAAACCGCACCTACTGCCTTCATCTACTCCACAAACATTTTCCTAAGGGTCCTTTTCTGTACAGAGTGAGAGAGAGGGGGAAGTTACCTACAGTGCAGTCGGAAAAGTAAGGTAAACAAGCGAATATTTATTTTGGACGATTTTCGTTCTCCCAACGGCATTTTAAGGCGCCCTTATCCAACTTGTGCGCTCGAAATTGCTAAAATAAGGTTGCGGACTCCAGCCAAAACGACAAAAGTCGGAGGTCAAAAATGTTACTGACAATTTACATTTTCAACATTTTCTACATCAATCACAAATACGATTTATTTCAATTACATTCAACAATCATTCATTTTATTGTTACACACAATTTATTTTTTTCAATATTCCTTGACATTTCTTTATCTTCGTCTTTATCTATTTGGTGGTTCACAACTTAACATTTTCAGGCTTACAAGCTCAAGATGGTTTTTGCTTCATCTGGAATTAACCAGATCTTAAACACAGATGATGTTAATATTTTGATGAAATTCTTTCTACAACAAAAAGCAATGATTTTTAATGATGATGATGATCATTAACAGCACAGCAATTTTTTAGGAAATTCGCTTTTGAAATATACGTGTTAACTGATCATAGTATTCCTGACCAAACCTTAAGTACGATCTAATTGACTACAAGGTTTTCTTATATTAACGACGATGCTATAAGAAAATCCAAAGACCTGATATCTTGCCAAAGACCACACACTGATTTTAGAAGTATAGATATTGTTGAAAAAGTACTAGATGTTGTTTGATAAAAGTAGCTGTTTACAGAGTTCTTACAGAAGATTATTTATTACTTCCAAAGTATAAATACTTATTTGAAGAGAAGTAACCAACTAATGGTTACACAACAGCATCTACAAGTACTTTTGTTGATCGATTTCAAAAATGGACAGAAACAGGCACAAACACTGAGTAATTTTCTTTCTTTTATAAATTTTTACTGACATACTACCACTAACAGATCAGGTTTCGCCCAAGAGACGACGACGTCTTATATAATTAGACATGATCCTTAAAAACATAACAATAGGATTCTCTCCAGTTGAACTCCGCACAATACCTCCGCTTATTACGTGGGTTAACTGATAGGCCGTTGATGCGGACCGGAAAGATGACACCAGAATAAATAGTGAATAGAATCAGCGTGCTTTCAGCTATCAAGACGGCGGGGTTAATAGATCAATGTCGATCGATACTTTTCCTGTTAGAGCTTGTACGCCGAGTTCGACTGTCACGGCGATATCATGCACGTTCAGAGTTCAGTACGTCGAGGGCCATAGGGACTACCCAGTTTTGAACAACTTGTAGCTTCTGCATATGAAAGTCCAGATCCGTAGGTCATCGTTGGTCTGATAATAGTTAGCCATTCCGTAGAAAGCCGCCAATTTGCGGATTTGAAAAATTAGTTTTATGACATTAAGGAGTGATTTCATCGAAAATCATATCGCAGATTCCTTTCCTTCCTCTTGTTCTCGAGTTTTGTCTTCTCTAGGTCCGTCTCCATCTGCCGCAGGGACTGTTTCAGTCTTCTTTGGGTTGTAACTAGGTTCCGCGTTGATGTTGAATGACAGAGGAGAGAGTACTGACCCTTGGGTATGTAAGTCCTTGAATATTAGTAGATTGTATGAATTGGAGTCTTAAATAAGAGTTGTATTTTAAACATTCTTGTGTGTTTCCGGCGAGTTTTAGCACTGCATCGTTGAGTTGGTGTGGTTCATGTCGATAAGATATTTTTTAACGCCCATGCTGTCAATGGATATCGAGCTAGTTCCTTTATTAGATTTTCTTGGTTTGTTATTTTTTAGTTGTCTTGGTTTGTTATAGACGACGACTAGCGTCTGGGGTAGGTATCAGATGTCGTAGTTGTAGTGTTGGATTGACGTGTGGATAGATTCTGATCCGATATACTTTAGATGTTTAGTACTTCTTCCAATTCCTGAACGCAGTTCCTATGTATTTTGTGTCTTTAGCGAATCTAGTTATTCCGGACAAAATATTACAGTAGGACTTGGGTGTTGTAACTACATAATTCCAACATCTCCAGAATTCGATGAATTTTTTTAATTGGTTTTTGATACCAAAATAAGCTTCCAGAAGGGTTTTCCTATATCATTTTCCAGTGCAAGGAAGTTGGTTTCGTAGGATATAGTCTTTGGAGACTTAGTCAGGGTTTTCTTGTAGCCTAGTCTAGTTTTCTAATAGATGTCATTCTCCGTGACGGTATTCTTAAAGAAGTTGATCTTGTCATCAGCGATGTTATATGTTATAGGTTTTTGCATACCTAATGCCCGTTTGCACCGTAATACATAAGCATTGCTTAAAGGCTAAGTAATGCTTAAGTAGTGAATTTGCGTTGCACCTTCAAGTAACCCGTTCTCAAAATAAGACGTTCTCAAATATAAGTATTTGAAATCCAGTGCTTAAGTTGTTCTCAAGCGCATACGTCAAATAGACATAACCGCACATAACCTATACGTTAAAAAAGTAATAAAATAAAATAATGGATCTGCAAATTTTCGACGACGATTTAGATGTTTTGGAAATAATTGATTTTGGTTTTCCAAAATTAATATACACAAGATCCAATTATTTCCACGAAATGGACGAATATAATTTTTTTAAAAGATTTCGTCTAACAAAACAAAGTTGTTTGTATGTTCTACGACAAATACAAGAAATTATAGAATATTAATTTATCTTTAAAAGGTTCACCTCTTGCGACATTTTTTATAAACGTCCATATAACTCACAATATAACTCAACACTCTTAGAATATTTGCGAAGTTGGGAATGATACGAATAGTAGAAATGTTATTTACATGGTATATGTCAAATGTCAACTGACATTAACTTGACAACACGAAAAACCCTAAAAAATTACTAAAATTTATAAAAATAACTAAATTTTATGGCGTTGTTGCCAAATAACCGATACTTAAACGTTACTTAGTTGAGCATTGTATATGTTGTGTCGGTGCAATAGACATAAAATTTAAGTTCTTCTTAACTATAAGAACTGCTTAACTAAGTTATGCTCAACTATGTAAATGGTGCAACCGGGCATAAGGTTCTAGGTTTCGGTAGTGATTCGATAAGTTTTCTTGCTAAGCATAGGGGTGTGCTGGTCTCTGGGACTGATTCTTCGAACGTTCAGTTGCGCGGCTGATGGTTCATTGTCCAGGCAGCTTGGACAGACTTTGTGGTTTGAAGCACGTGGATTATGACGCAGTATGCATGTGGCTTCACACCCGAAAAGCTGGAATCGACTGCACTATGTCGTACCATTCTTCTAGATCTTCTTAGATTCAATAATAAAGTTGGCTTCACATTTGTACGCTTTGAAACTGGAACATTTTTTGCGAGATTCGAGTTTTCTTAGCTGGTTGTAAGACGAAGAGGAACTTTTTGTCATTACTCCTTACCTTGATTTCCACCAGTATCGATTTCTTTAGACGAAGTGACTGTTGCTTTGAAATTAAAGGTGATTCATTATAGAGAGCTGGAGTCATATAGCAGTGTTGTGGCGAGTTGGTCATCGGGAATTTTTATTGATAACCGAACAGAACGTATTAGAAATGCAGGCATTAATTTTTAAAATTAATTTATTTGCCAAAAATCGTATGAAACAAAAATAAAGTTATTTGAAAGTGTAAAAATACAAGCTGATTTATATCGTCTTTAAATAATAAATGTGCCCATTGGCAAAAAGCTTCTTCATAAATTTATGAATGTGTAAATTTTCATGCATATTTATAGAAAGTGTTTCCATCTAGTAAATAGCCTGAATCCTTCTCGGTGACTTCTAGTTTCTGTATGATTAGTCATGCCAGCCACAACGAAATTAATAGCAAGTTTGTAACGCGCAACATTAAAACTGACCGTGATATCAATTACGCGCCGTTTTTAATCCCTGCTTTTCCCCATTACCATTAATTTGAAATGCATATTTATTTCCTCCTCGTTATTTATTTCACCCCGGCGCATCGTTCAATCTTAACGTTCCACGTCGAAGATGTGCGTCCGAAATCTTAACTCTTTCTCTTGACTCATTCGGTGTTAGTGCCTCCTTAGTACGTCTTTAATGGTTGTGCCTTCGAGGTAAGCCCGGAGGTTGTTCTTAAGACCGAGACACCGTCGGAGAGAGATGTAGTGATGAAATGGGGGGTAAGAGGTGAGGATCGGGTCCAACTCGGCAGTCATTACACCGGAGGAAACTGGAATCTTACGTTTGCCACCTGTCCGCATCGTAAGCGCGGATTGGTCCAGATTTTGTTGTTTTTTCTCTTGGCGGCGCTGCTCGTCGGCGGCAACGTCGTCGGCCGGAGATCCTTTTTTAAAATTACTTCTCGGGGAATACGAAAAATAACGCTCCCAAGGCCTGTAGGTGTGCACGTCACCTTTCGTACCCAACCCAGTTCTACATTGTAAGTACATTCGTTTTATAAAAAAAGTTTTTGTTAAACAACCCTTCAAGATCCCATCCGGTAGCCGGAAAATAAAGGATCCTCATTAATTTCTTCAACATTAAATTAAATTATTTTAGACCACACTAAACTCTACGTTTTAATATAAATTCTTAATTAGTTTGGTAATAAAAGAACGGATTTTGGGTTGCGCAAGTCGGCGTTCTTTTATACATTTTCTCCACGCTCATTAAGTAATGAACCAGTTTAGTAGGATGTTTATCTAGAAAGGCTTAATTTTTCGGTTTAATTGGTTCGTTTCGATTTTCGTAAATCTCCAGGTAAACGAACGATGATGACGCATTTTCCTTAAGTTTATCATCCTGCATCCTTACATCAATAAACTTTTGTATTCCCCGCGATTAGATTTATTGTTAGACGTTATACGAGCAACCCCGTAAGCTTTAATAAACTATCGACTTAATGAGCATCTACTAGTCTGTGAAGTTCACGTAAACCTTTTGAGGGCGTAACGACGCACGATTAATTTCGAAACCTGTATGAATATTAGATTAAGACGCAACCCGACGCTGGCGACGCCGACGCCACTACCGCATCCTCCCGATACAATAAGAACATTCAAATCGCAATCACGAAATGATTAATGAGACCCTAAGGATTGATCTAGTCAAATTAAAAGTTAACGATGCGTCTTAAAATTTAACGATGCCTCCGAAAAGCGGTCTTCTTTGTTTTCCCGTTCTTATGAGAAAAAAAGAATAAGTACTTCGATTTTTCTTTCCTCGGACAAAATCATAATTGGTCTTAAGTGAATTAAGCCGCCATTAAATCTTTAAAGAAAAAAAGGACGATGAGGAAAGAGGAATAACCCCCGAAGCGACGGCGCCATCTAGCAAAGAAACTATTCGAGCAATTAAACGATCAGCGTGCCTTCTAAACCTTCAACGAGCTTTTAGTATCCAAGCGTTAGCCTCGATCGCCCTCGGGGTCTTTTTAAAAAAATCAAAATACAACTTGAAGCAAAAAAATCACTACGAAACGAAAATAATTTCTCGAATTAACGAATTCTTTTCAAGGAGTAATTTTGATCTTTTATGAAATGTCACGTTCGAGTTGAGTTTCGGTTCACGCCAACCACCCATAATAATTAATACTTAATTGCACCTCGGGAATGCCCGGTGGCTTGGTGATATTTTAAATTAACCTTCCGAGGAAATGAAAAAGAAAAACTCGGTAAAGTTTCAAGCTGAAAAGCATTGAATTATGCGGTAGTTTCACCGCGTGGAATTGATGACTGCGCCACTCATCCGTTTTGTCAATAAAGCAAACGATTTTCACGATGCGAAAACAAAGAAGTGAGTTTAAATGTTTAAAACTCTATTATACAGAAAAATTTAATTGTGTGTATAAATTTTATAGAAGAATATTTAAGAAACTAAATGAGGCAGATTCATCTCCGCAAGGTATTTGTTAAAATAAAGAAAAAGTAACTTTTTTAATGGCTTTAAAGCATATCCACGGGATGCTACATTCAAGAAATTAACACTTGAGTGCTTAATATGTGCGTAGATGTACTGCAGACGTATTCAAGAAGGAACTGTTAGGATACTTGAGTCCTGAAATGAGGATTACAATCTTTAAGCTTCAATTTAACATACATATCATGATACTGAAAAATACGGTACAACTGATTTTTAGGAAATGTTGCTTTATTTCTGATTTAACACTTTCTTCTTTAACATTTTTTTCCTGAAAATTTCAATAACATTACCTTATAGTTTTTATATCATATCATAAACAAGAAAGTTTCCTCTTTAATTTGACATATATATCATATTATTACTATTAAACATACAACCAATATAATTGTTAGAATATTTTATATTATTTTCGATTTATAAATTTCATAATTTCTTCTTCCATAATTTTTTCCTGGAAATTTCAATAATATTATCTAAAAGTTTTTGTATCATATCATAAATTAGAATTTTCACGCTTCAATTTAATATATACATCATATCATTCCTATTAAAATTACAATCAATATGGTTTTTTGAAAATTTTGTATTTTCTTGATTCTAAATTCGACATTTTCTTTTTAATAATGTTTTCCTGGAAATTTCAATAACAGTTTTAATATATCTTTAAGCTTCATTTTGACAAATATATCATATCTTTATTATTAAAAATTCAATCGATATATTCTTTGAAAATTTCCTTTTATTTTATATTTCTAAATTTGACACTATTTCTTTAATTAATTTTCTCTAGGAACTTTCAGTAATATTGTCTACTAGATTTATATTATATCATACACTGGAATCTTTAAGCTTCAATTTAACATATATATCATATCATAATTTTTAAAAATACTGGAGACATGATTTTTTGAAAATTTGGTATCATTTTGATTTATAAATTTGGCAATTTCTTCTATAATAATTTTTTCCTAAAAATTTCAATAATATTATCTAATAGTTTCTATATAATATCATAAACTACAGTCTTTAAGCTTTAATTTAACGTACATATCATATCATAATTCTTAAAGGTACTGTAGATATGTTTTTTGAAAATGTATTATTTTGATTTATAAATTTGACAATTTTTTCTTTATTTTTCTTTTCCCTCGAAATGTCAACAATATTATCTCATAGTATTTATATCATATCATTAACTAGAATCTTCAAGCTTCAATTTAACATACATATCATATCTTTATTATTAAAAATACTGTAGATATGATTTTTTGAAAATTTTTATTTATTTTATTTTTTTCTTTTTTAACAACTTTTTCCTGGAAATTACAATAATATTATCTAATAGTTTTTATATCATATCATAAACTACAATCCTTAAAAGCTTCAATTTAACCTACATATCATATCATAATTCTCAGAAATACTATAGATATGATGTTTTGAAAATTTTGAATTATTTTGATGTATAAATTTGGCAATTTCTTTTTTAACAACTTCTTCCTGGAAATTTCAATAATATTATCTAACAGTTTTTATATCATATCATAATCTGCAATCCTTAAGCTTCAATTTAACATAAACATGATATCATAATTCTTAGAAATAGTATAGATTTGATGTTTTAAAAATTTGGAATTATTTTCATATATAAATTTGGCAATTTCTTCTTTAATAAGTTTTTCTTGGAAATTTCAATAATACCATCTAATAGTTTTTATATCATATCATACACTACAATCTTTAAGCTTCAATTTAACATACATATTATATCATAATTCGTAAAAATACTGTACATATGATTTTTTGAAAATGTTGTATTATTTTGATTTATAAATTTGACAATTTCCTCTTTAATAAGTTAATAACCTTTTCCTCGAAATGTCAACAACATTATCTCATAGTATTTATATCATATCATTAACTAGAATTTTCAAGATTCAATTTAACATATATATCATATCATAATTCTTAAAAATATTGCAGATATGATTTTTTGAAAATTTTGAATTATTTTGATTTATAAATTTGACAATTTCTTTTTTAATACTTTTTGCTGGAAATTTCAATAATATTATCTAATAGTTTTTATATCATATCATATACTATAATCTTTGAGCTTCAATTTAGAATACATATCATATCATAATTCTTAAAAGTACTGTAGATATGATTTTTTGAAAATTTGGTATCATTTTGATTTATAAATTTGGCAATTTCTTCTTTAATAACGTTTTCCTGGAAATTTCAATAATATTATCTATCAATTTTTATATCATATCATAAACTGCAATCTTTAAGCTTCAATTTAAGGTACATATATCATAATTCTTAAAAATACTCTAGATATGATTTTTTGAAAGTTTGATATTTTGATTTATAAATTTGGCAATTTCTTCTTTAATAACGTTATCCTGGAAATTTTAATAATATTATCTAATAGTTTTTATATCATATCATAAACTACAATCTTTGAGCTTCAATTTAAGATACATATCATATCATAATTCTTAAAAATACTGCAGATATGATTTTTTGAAAATTTTGATTTATTTTGATTTATAAATTTGACAATTTCTTTTTTAATAACTTTTTCCTCGAAATGTCAATAATATTATCTAATAGTATTTATATCATATCATTAACTAGAATGTTCAAGCTTCAATTTAACATACACATCATATCATTATTCCTAAAAATACAGTAGATATGATATTTTGAAAATTTTGAATTATTATAATTTATAAATTTGACAATTTCTTTTTTAATAACTTTTTCCTCGAAATATCAATAATATTATCTAATAGTATTTATATCATATCATTAACTAGAATGTTCAAGCTTCAATTTAACATACACATCATATCATTATTCCTAAAAATATAGTAGATATGATATTTTGAAAATTTTGTATTATTTTAGTTGTCAATTTTTTCTTTAATATTTTTTTCCTGGAAATTATAACAATATTATCTGATACTTTTTATTTCATATCATAATCTGGAATCTTTAAGCTTCAATTTAACATACACATCATATCATAATTCTTAGAAATACTATAGATTTGATGTTTTGAAAATTTGGAATTATTTTCATATATAAATTTGGCAATTTCTTCTTTAATAATTTTTTCCTGGAAATTTCAATAATATTATCTAATACTTTTTATATCATATCATAAACTACAATCTTTAAGCTTTAATTTAACATATATATCATATCATTATCATTAAAATTACAGCCGATATAATTTTTTGAAAATTTTGTACTACTTTTGATTTATAATTTTGACAATTTCTTCTTCAATAATTTATATCATATCATAAAGTACAATCTTTAAACTTCAACATAACATACAAATCATATCATTATTCCTATTAATATACATAGTTGATGTGATTTTTTTAAAAACTTTGTGTTATTTTTAAACTTTTATTTCCACATCTGCTCACCCTCGTTGTGTAGTCTGCCCCAATTTTTTGTTGAGCTGATAAGTCAATATGGATAAATGAAAGGACCCTATTTGTACACACTATATTATAAGATATGAATTTATCATCAGACATCCATTATTTAAAATTTTTTGTGTGAACTCTCAAATAATCTTTTTAATAATGAATCAGTAAATATGTGATTTTTAGATGCATCCTATGTTATATCTAAAAAGATATGCATTATTCATGATCATAAAGGTTAAAGAATTATTACATGTAAATGCAATAAAACGATTCTACCCAATTACGCGATCGGACACACCAAAAAAACAAGTTGCAACATCGATGATTCTCCTCCAACAGAACCCGCAAGGAAAAAGAAAATTGCGAAAGCGGAGGCAGGTGTTTTACTGGCAATATATTTCATATTTTTGAGGCGGCCTCTTCGCCCTATCCTCTTTTTATTCCTTTTACCTTTCAGTTCGCATCCGTAATCTCCGGTGCGTGTACCCATTGTTTTTTTACCATTTCGTTTTTTTTGTTGTTTTAGTTACATTTGTTTCCCGCGAAACGAAGTAACGGCTTGATTCGCGACGTCCGAACGAATGGTAGACAAAAGAGGGAACCGAAATGAATTATGGTTTCAAAGTTTCTGAATCCGTTTTTCATCGTTATGCCTCCGATTTATTTTCCACGAGTTCGCTTTTAATCTGACGTCGTCGTGAAACCGAAGTTTGGGGGGTGAAAGTTGGTCGAGATCTTGGTGAGCACCTGTTTACCTGTTTCAAAGTTGGTATCGAGGCTGACCAATCACCGTAAGGAAATCTTTCAAGGACATTCGATAACGAATGAAGCGTATAATTTGGCTGAAAGGACACTAGTAACGATGTGGTCGGTGGGAAAAAATAAAAATTGCTTTTTCAAAATACATAAGAGACTCACAAATTGAATATAATAAAAATGACTACTTAAATGAGTTTTGGTCATTAGTGTTTAATAGCATTAAAGTGTCGATTTGTGCAGCTAGAACTCATTCCGTATTCGAATTACCCACAATTTCTAGCAGCAATAATAGTCTATTGATGGTGTACTGGAAATGTAGTTACATTGTGACAACACAGACGCAATCTACACGTTAAGCGTGCATTAACCGAATTGCTAAGGGTTGTTGTATTGATGTTAACATGTTCGTGTTCTTGGATCATTTCAATTTACACAAAATCCATGTATTTTTACTTATTCAACTTTTCTTTTAAATGTTTAATTTTTTAAAGTAACGTTCGAAACTTTTGTTTTATCATTGTCGCACTTTTTCCACCCGAGTGAGAATAATATTTAACCGGAGTTTCCAGGAGGAGCATCAGTGGGGGCCTAATAATGAAGTGCAAAGTCTCTTGTTGTTCCTAAAACAAAGTTGGCGCACAATAAAAAGTTTTCGGGACGGGGGATGGCCGAAATGAATGCCCTGTAACCCGAATCCCTTTTCTCAGGCTAAGGCAATTATACCCACCTCCTAAAAAGGGTGTTGCATATTTCAAGTTTATTAGAGGAATTTTCGTAGTGAACGTTAATTAGCACGCCAACAGCCGGATCGTTTCAACAAAGAATTTTGCTATGAAAAAAAGGAACTTTAAAAACTTTCAGTAACAACAACGTATTAAAAAGTATATAACAAAGGAAACTTTTTTGTTTGTTTCTCTTCGAAAATTATTAAAACGTTGCGTTTACACGCGTTTTTCAGCTTATTTTAGTGTGACTACTCAATTGGTTTTTTTTTATCTAAAGAGAAGAAAAGAAAATAGTACGTTAGCATTAAAATTTGAATAATATTATGTTGTTACTGTTAGCTTCAATTCAAGATATACTTATATCATCACACATATCATTACTATTAAAATATAGTCCATATGATTTTTTGAAAATTTTGTACTATTTTTTATTTATAAATTTGACAATTTCATATTTAATAATTTTTTCCTGGAAATTTTAATAATATTATCTTATAGTTTTTATATCATATCATAAACCACAATCTTTAAGCTTCAATTTAATATACATATCATATCATAATTCTTAAAAATACTGTAGATTTAAAGTTTTGAAAATGTTGTACTACTTTTTATTTATAAATTTAACAATTTTATATCTAATAATTGTTTCCTGGAAATTTCAATGATATTATCTATCAATTTTTATATCATATCATAAACTGTAATCTTTAAGCTTCAATTTAAGATACATATCATATCATAATTCTTAAAAATACTGTAGATATGATTTTTTGAAAATTAGTATCATTTTGATTTATAAATTTGGCAATTTCTTCTTTAATAATGTTTTCCTGGAAATTTCAATAATGTTATTTATCAATTTTTATGTCGTATCATAAACTGCAATATTTAAGCCTAAATTTAAGATACATATCATATCATAATTCTTAAAAATACCGTAGATATGATTTTTTGAAAATTTGTTATCATTTTGATTTATAAATTTTGGCAATTTCTTCTTTAATATTTTTTTCCTGGAAAGTTCAATAATAGTATCTTATAGTTTTTATATCATATCATAAACTACAATGTTTAAGCTTAAATTTAACATACATATCATATCATAATTTTTAGAAATACTATAGATATGATGTTTTGAATCATATTATAGGTTTTATATCATATCATAAACTGCAATCTTTAAGCTTCAATTTAAGGTACATATCATATTATAATTCTTAAAAATACTGTAGATAAGATATTTTGAAAAGTTGGTATCATTTTGATTTATAAATTTGGCAATTTCTTCTTTAATAATTTTTTCCTGGAAAGTTCAATGATATTCTCTAATAGTTTTTATATCATATCATAAACTACAATCTTGAAGCTTCACTTTAACATACATATCACATCATAATTCTTAGAAATACTACAAATATGATGTTTTGAAAATTTAGTATTATTTTGATTTATTAATTTAACAATTTCTTCTTTAATACTTTTTGCTGGAAATTTCAATAATATTATCTAATAGTTTTTATATCATATCATAAACTATAATCTTTGAGCTTCAATTTAGGATACATATCATATCATAATTCTTAAAAGTACTGTAGATATGATTTTTTGAAAATTTGGTATTATTTTGATTTATAAATTTGGCAATTTCTTCTTTAATAACGTTTTCCTGGAAATTTCAATAATATTATCTATCAATTTTTATATCATATCATAAACTGCAATCTTTAAGCTTTAATTTAAGATACATATCATATCATAATTCTTAAAAATACTGTAGATATGATTTTTTGAAAATTTGGTGTCATTTTGATTTATAACTTTGGTAATTTGTTCTTTAATAATTTTTTCCTGGAAAGTTCAATAATATTGTTTTATAATTTTTATATCATATCATAAACTGTGATCTTTAAGGTTCAATTTAACATACGTATCATATCATAATTCTTAGAAATACTATAGATATGATGTTTTGAAAATTTGGAATTATTTTCATTTATGAATTTGACAATTTCTTCTTTAATAACTTTTTCCTGGAAATTTCAATAGTATTATCTAATAGTTTGTATATCGTATCATAAACTACAACCTTTAAGCCTCAATTTAACATACATATCATATCATAATTCTTAGAAATACTATAGATATGTTTTGAAAATTTTAAATTATTTTCATCTATGAATTTTTGACAATTTCTTCTTTAATAGTTTTTTCCTGGAAATTTCAATAATATTATCTATCAATTTTTATATCATATCATAAACTGCAATCTTTAAGCTTTAATTTAAGATACATATCATATCATAATTCTTAAAAATACTGTAGATATGACTTTTTGAAAAGTTGGTATCATTTTGATTTATAAATTTGGTAATTTCTTCTTTAATAATTTTTTCCTGGAAAGTTCAATAATATTGTTTTATAATTTTTATATCATATCATAAACTGTGATCTTTAAGGTTCAATTTAGCATACGTATCATATCATAATTCTTAGAAATACTATAGATATGATGTTTTGAAAATTTGGAATTATTTTCATATATAAATTTGACAATTTGTTCTTTAATAACTTCTTCCTGGAAATTTCAATTTCAATAATATTACCCAATAGTTTGTATATCATATCATAAACTACAATCGTTAAGCTTCAATTTAACACACATATCATATCATAATTCTTACAAATACTATAGATATGATGTTTTGAAAATTTGGAATTATTTTCATATATAAATTTGACAATTTGTTCTTTAATAACTTCTTCCTGGAAATTTCAATAATATTATCTAATAGTTTTTATATCATATCATAAACTACAATCTTTAAGCTTCAATTTAACACACATATCATATCATAATTCTTAGAAATACTATAGATATGATTTTTTGAACATTTTGAATTATTTTAATTTATAAATTTGGCAGTTTCTTCTTTAATAACATTTTCCTCGAAATGTCAATAATATTATCTAATAGTATTTATATCATATTATAAACTAGAATCTTCAAGCTTCAACATTATTCTTAAAAATTACCTTTGTATTACCTTTGATTTCTAAATTTGTCTATTTCTATACTTTTTTCCTGGAAATTTCAGTAACATCGACGTATTAAAAAAAAATGTAATAACGGAAACTTTTTTTTGTTTCACTTTGAAAGTTAACGTTGCGATTACACGCGTTTTTCAGCTTATTTTAGTATGACTACTCAATTAATTTTTTTGCTCCAAAAAGAAGAAAAGAAAATAATCCGTTCACATCGATGCTGTACTTTTAATTAGGAACTAACAAAGCGTACCGCTATTATTACCACGGCTGACACGCTACCATAAAACAGGCTGTATCGATTCACTGCCTATATTAAGTAATTAAGTCTGCTGATTAATTTGTTAATTGCGTTTTGATGCGGCCGCCATTCATTGAAAATCGCCGGCTCTTCATTCAATTGTATCGATGGATATTACAGTAGAAGACCATCTATTGAAGTCATGTCATCTAGAACGTTTTTATTTCTTTTTAAAATTGAATATCCATTAACCTTAAAATACCGACAGGTTTTATAAAGAGATTTTTTTATGAATCTTTTATTAATCGATTTTTAATATTGTAGATGTAACGGAACTACAACGATTTTGAGCAAGTTTAAAAAGAGTATGAGTAATTCAAATATTCAGTAATGAATCCTGAATTATTTTAAGACTTCAATTATATAGGGTGGGTGCTATATGACTATTTTTCAAACCAACTACCTTTTCTTCGTGTTGGCGAAAACAAGTACACTTAATGAAGTAATTGTTTGCTCGTTGTAAGCAACTCCAATCCAGCCCAATTCTCAAACTCATTAAATGGAGAAAAACCTTCTTTTTGGGAGAAACCCTTCTATGGTATCGGGTTTAGCCGTCTTTAAGGACATTCAATATCTCAATTTGTTTTTGAGATACGTTGCTGAAAAACAATCAAATTGATGTTATTCAAACTAACATCTAAAATTTTCATTCCATTCTACAAATCTGAATCATTATGAAGTTTTGGAGAAATGATTATGGGGATATTAAATAATAATCAAATTTGCTTTTTAATGCTTTTCACATTATTGATATCTCAATTACTTTTTGAGACACACATCCACAAAAAAAAATACAAATCAACAGATGTTTCATATTAATCCATGAAATTGTTATAAATTCTTGATTTACCCACAACTTCTACGAATTTCATTTCTCGTGTCTGTTGGATTCGTGCCAAACAAACGTTAAGACGTAAATTTACCATCATTTTCCGTACAATTTCTATAGTAGTCCGAACAAATGGAGTTTAGATCGATATACGACCACCACAACCACCTTCGAAACAACACAACGTAGGCGGTTATTAAATATTCATCACCGGGGTTCCGAGTATAATTACAACCGGGTTATCTTT
Organism: Onthophagus taurus; assembly: GCF_000648695.1. NCBI lineage: Eukaryota > Metazoa > Arthropoda > Insecta > Coleoptera > Scarabaeidae > Onthophagus > Onthophagus taurus. The sequence goes on along the minus strand of NW_019280414.1, from coordinate 433,452 downwards.
TATTTTCTAATGCGTTTTTTACGAGACGCGTATGTAGATCGTATCTGGGCATGTCAAATTTTCGACAAATTTCTGTAATACGTCAAGACGTAGAGCAAAGTCTGTTCGTTTTCTTTTTTGATTGAAACGGATTTCGAGCGAAACGCGATTTGATAAATTATTAAGCTCAACTTGCGGTTAATTGTTGTTGCGTATATAAGCCGCGGGCCTTCAGATAGGCGATAATAAATAAGAATTATGGTAAATAGACGGTTCGGTGCGCAGGATGTCAGTTATTTATCAGACGCGTCCGATCCGATAGTGCTACTTATTCTTATCGGAATATTCAAAAGCACCAAGATATGCGTCAGAACCTCTTTCTCTTCAACCTCTTTACTCTTACCGCTTTTATGACGGGCTAAATTGAAATTGACACGGTGTTTCTATTAACATAAACACGCATTTACAATCAGCATTTTCTAACATTGAGTTTTTTTTTTAATTTTGATTAGCAATGTGGAGTCGAATACGATGGTTCTCGTTTTGTGTGTTACGAAAGATTTTTTTCAAGTAAACGAAATCCTTCGAAGCGTAACGGAGAGAAAGAGAAAACCGGACAGCGCAGTGCACCTGCTTTGAATCTCAAATAAATTACGGCTAAGGGAAAGATACCTGTCAAACACATGTGAAAACCGTCTCCGAGGCTGTACCTTGGGCCTCATAGGCTGAGCTTTCAACATTTTCGATAGCCTGCACCTGTCTTCAGACCCCAAAGGTATACTTGAGAGTTTCGAACGACTCAACAAACTCGTTACTTAAGGACTAAAATCGTTTTGATGCGCAGGTACAAGTAAACAGAGACAAAAGTATTTTCGATGATTTCCTGTTTTGATTACGGTAGAGGGATTCTTTTTTTATTTTGATTTTTTTACGCTAAAGTTGTGGAGGATTTCGTAGATTGATGTTGTTTTTTCAAATTTAATTTTGGACCACTTCGGACTTGTATATAATCAGGACGTTGGGTATTTTTAGGTTCTTTGTTGTCGAAGGTCACGCCCAACACCTGCTGTCTAAAATTTTATAGAAATTTGTAGAAATTTTAAATCGTTATATTTCTATTATATCAACAGACTAAAAAAAAGTGGGTAGGTATAAGAAAAGATTGAAGAAAAGTATCTCAACCCAAGAATACCCAATTGAAACTACAAGTCAATTTAGAAGAATATTTGGTAAAACTAATCAATATCCAGCATTAATTCCCCACTACCTTACATCTTTAGGCTAGAATTCATGAGATGATTCAGATAGTCCCTTTATTTTACGGTGCGTTACCCCATTTCAATCGTCTTTTGCAAATCTAAGCCGTCATAGCTGACCTAGTTTGTGGGCCGTTCGATTGCCAGACCTAAATCATAAGGGTTTTATCACCATGTTGCATATTTTTATTTTTTTATTTTATTTTTTTTTATTTAATTAGTATTTAACATGTTTATGATCATTTCTTCACATCTACAAATTTCGAATTCATCCACAACAATAGATATTATTTTAAAAGATAGCAACGTTAATGAAGGTGTATCTCAAAAACTAATTGAGATATCAAAATGATTTAAGAAGTATTTAAAAGGAAATTTAATTAATATTTAATACGCCCAATATTATTTCTTTAAACCTTCAAAATTCCAAGTTATGATTTTTTGAATTCAATGGAAATTGTTGATATTTGAAAATATCAATTACTTGTTTTATAGTAATATATCTCAAAAATGAATTGAGATATTAATTTGAGATAATGAGCATTTCAATGGAAATTTAATCAGTATTTAACATGTTTATGGTCATTTTTTCACATCTTCAAATTTCAAGGATATGATTTTTTGAATTCATCAACAACAATAGATATTAGGTTAAAAGACATCAATGTTAATGAAGATATATCTCAAAAAGTAATTAAGATATCAAAGTGACGTAAAAAGTATTTAAAAGGTAATTTAATCAATATTTTATACGCTCAATATTATGTCTTCAAATCTTCGAAATTCCAGGTTATAGTTTTTTGAATTCACTGGAAAATATTGATGTTTGAATATACCAATTACTTGTTTTATAGTAACATATCTCAAAAACGAATTAAGATATTAATTTGAGATAAACAGCATTTTAATTTAAATTTAATTAGTATTTAACATGTTTATAGTCAATTCTTCGCATCTTCAAATTTCGAGGATATGATTTTTCAATTCATCCACAACAATAGATATTAGGTTAAAAGATAGCAACGTTAATGAAGGTGTATCTCAAAAACTAATTGAGATATCAAAATGACATCAGAAATATTTAAAAGGAAATTTAATTAATATTTAATACACCCAATATCATTTCATCAAACCTTCAAAATTCCAAGTTACTTTTTTTTTAATTCAATGGAAATTGTTGATATTTGAATATATCAATTACTTGTTTTATAGTAACATATCTCAAAAATAAATTGAGATATTAATTTGAGATAAAAAGCATTTCAATGGGAATTTAATCAGTATTTAACATGTTTATGGTCATATCTTCACATCTTCAAATTCCGAGGATATGATTTTTTCAATTCATCCACAACAATAGATATTAGATAAAAGATAGCAACGTTAATGAAGATATATCTCAAAAACTAATTGAGATATCAGAATTACGTAAGAAGTATTTAAAAGGGAATTTAATTAATATTTAATATGTCCAATATCATTTCATCAAACCTTCAAAATTCCAAGTTATGATTTTTTGAATTCAATGGAAATTGTTGATATTTGAATATATCAATTATTTGTTTTATAGTAAAATATCTCAAAAATGAATTGAGATATTAATTTGAGATAAAAAGCATTTCAATGGAAATTTAATTAGTATTTAACATGTTTATGGTCATTTCTTCAAATCTTCAAATTTCGAAGATATAATTTTTTCAATTCATCCATAACAATAGATATTAGGTTAAAAGATAGCAACGTTAATGAAGATGAATCTCAAAAACTAATTGAGATATCAGAATGACGTAAGAAGTATTTAAAAGGAAATTTAATTAATATTTAATACCCCCAATATAATTTCTTCAAATCTTCAAAATTCCAAGTTATGATTTTTTGAATTCAATGGATTCAATTGTTGATATTTGAATATATCAATTACTTGTTTTATAGTAACATATCTCAAAAATGAATTGAGATATTAATTTGAGATAAAAAGCATTTCAATGGAAATTTAATCAGTATTTAAAATGTTTATGGTCATTTCTTCACATCTTCAAATTTCGAGGATATGATTTTTTCAATTGATCCACAACAATAGATATTAAGTTAAAAGATAGCAACGTTAATGAAGATGAATCTCAAAAACTAATTGGGTTATCAGAATGACGTAAGAAGTATTTAAAAGGAAATTTAATTAATATTTAATACCCCCAATATAATTTCTTCAAATCTTCAAAATTCCAAGTTATGATTTTTTGAATTCAATGGATTCAATTGTTGATATTTGAATATATCAATTACTTGTTTTATAGTAACATATCTCAAAAATGAATTGAGATATTAATTTGAGATAAAAAGCATTTCAATGGAAATTTAATCAGTATTTAAAATGTTTATGGTCATTTCTTCACATCTTCAAATTCCGAGGATATGATTTTTTCAATTCATCCACAACAATAGATATTAGGTAAAAGATAGCAACGTTAATGAAGATGTATCTCAAAAACTAATTGAGATATCAGAATTACGTAAGAAGTATTTAAAAGGGAATTTAATTAATATTTAATACCCCCAATATAATTTCTTCAAATCTTCAAAATTCCAAGCTATGATTTTTTGAATTCAATGGATTCAATTGTTGATATTTGAATATATCAATTACTTGTTTTATAGTAACATATCTCAAAAATGAATTGAGATATTAATTTGAGATAAAAAGCATTTCAATGGAAATTTAATTAGTATTTAACATGTTTATGGTCATTTCTTCAAATCTTCAAATTTCGAAGATATGATTTTTTGAATTCAATGGAAATTCTTGATATCTTAATATATCAATTATTTGTTTTACAGTAACATATCTCAAAAACGAATTGTGATATTAATTTGAGGTAAAGAGCATTTCAATGGAAATTTAATCAATATTTAACATGTTTATGGTCATTTCTTCAAATCTTCAAATTTCGAGGTTATGATTTTTTGAATTCATCTACAATAATATATATTAGGATAAACGATATCAATGTTAATGAAGATATATCTCAAAAACTAATTAAGATATCAAAATGACGTAAGAAGTATTTAAAAGGAAATTTAATTGATATTTAACGTATTAAAGATTATTTCTCCAAATTTTGAAGGTTCGAGGTTACGATTTTTTGAATGCAATGACAATTGTAGATGTTAGTTTGAAAAACATCAATCTAATTACTTTACAGCAACATATCTCAAAAACGAATTGAGATATCAATTTGAGATAAAAGGCATTTCAATGGAAATTTATTTAATATTTGACATGTTTATGGCCATTTCTTCAAATCGTCAACTTTCGACGTTATGACTTTTTTAATTCATGCACAATCATAGATATTAGGTTGAAAAACATCAATATTTATGGAGATATGTCTCTCCAGCGTAGGTTAAGTGTCTTAAAGTAAGAAGATGAAGAAGTTGTTGTTTGACGAATTCGGCAAAACCTCTTCATCCGTTCACCCTTTCAGTACTTCGCCTTACTAAGTTACAAATTCGGCGATAAATGTGTAGCTAAGCCCTCTCAATATTTATGCGTTATTTCTCTAAAACTTGGAGAGTTTTTCTTTTATTTGGTGAAAATTTCACATTTGTATCTTGCTTTCTTGCTTTTCTATGACCGATTAAAAGTGCAACATGAGCTTTACGGACACAGTATATTTCTTTGCCTTGAAATATAGCGAGTTGTTTGCGTATTATTGAAAAAATTTTTTATTCTCATAAACTTAAACACTCTAATTTCTTAAATAATCCCACATTTGCTCATACTAAACTAAATCCTCTTATCCCCTTTATTACTCATGCAAAACACACACTTCATCTTCATCATCATCTATTAACATTTAATTTCTCTCAATTTCTTCAACAAATTGATATTGTGAAAAGCATCTTGATAAATTGGCTCTGAAAAAATGATGTGTCCACGTGAAGAACGAAACTTGTCGGAAAACCAGAAATACCGGTGTGGTAGTGTTTAAATATAATCATGTAGTAGACCTTGATGACCACAAAAATATACTTGTGTCAATGAAATGAATGTATACAGAGAGACGTGAACTAATCTCGTTTCTAGTCCGACCATTTTCTTAGCAAACCATAAGCTACACGTAGCCGGACCAGATTTAATCGTTTAATAATACATCGTTGAACGCGTACAAACAATTTCCTTCTATGCGGCGTATCCTGTTGTTAAACGCATCCTGTGAGATACCAATGTATTTGAAAACGCAAAGTTTCGAATTGTGTACTTATTACCTGTAAAGGAAAATTATTTCTAATAACACTTATCATGGAGAAAAGCGTTTCCTATGCACAATTAAAACCATTTTTTTCTTTTCTTCGTTAAGATTCTTTATAAATTATGGATAAAAACGCTCGATGTCTGCCCCCAACATCTAATCGATTACGCCGGCTTATTTTTATTGCCGTAGTAAAGAATATGGCTTGTAAATTACAAATTAACTACCGCAGTCGTAAAACCAAGTCCCTTGTATACACCTACTGACATTTAGTTTCCTGTTCTTTGTACATGCAAAGAAAAAACCACTACGTCGTATAGCAGTTATCATAAGAGACTGTTAAATCTGGTTGCGCAACCGTTATGCTATTTCGAAAAGAAAATGCAAGAATTGATCATTTACGTCGTCGCTTTCACGGTTATCTACTTAAAAAAATAATTACGCTATGTTCTTGAAATAAGCTATAATTTTTTACTTGACCAGTCATTTACCAGTGGTTTAACCAGTAATCTTGTGGTGAAATTCCCAATATTTATACAATATCGATGGATCAAGAAATACAGGGCGATTTAGATAAGTTAATTGCCATTCTAATTTATTAAAAAATTACATATTAAAAGAAAAACGTAATCTGATACGATAGGGTTTAGTAAACAAACACCCAATACGTGTGTAATTAAGTCCCTACCCCCAGACATGGAACGGGATGTTCGGCCAAATTTCGCTTGGTAACGGGGGACCGCATAATTAATTTCATAAGGTTACGGCTCGGGACAATTATTATTAACGTCTCGCCCTTAGGGACCCCGCGCGTCTACTTTAAAGGCCGGATATTTGCAATTTTGGACGTTATTTAATTGGTTATAAAATTTGCCAAAAGCTACCCTCGAAGGGTTATATTAAAGCGTAAATTTAGCTGTTATTAATTCAACTTTTTATATTATACAATATATATTGAAGGGTTGGAAATTTGATACTTTATACAAATTTTTTAATATAAGCACATTAAATCTTCATTAAATTTGCATTAAAATGTTCATTATTTCATATTTATATTTTAATTAATTCTCAAGATACAAATTTTTAAACTTAACTCTTAAAATTAGAAGCAAACAAATATGTTTATGAAAAATAAGAAATTATTTATTGTTTTGAAATACTTGATGTTTCATCGTTGTATCTCAATTTGTTCTTGAAATATGATTTTTTTAATTTTTGTTTATAAATGTTTATAAATATGCAGGATTTTAATAAATCATAACATCGATGGTTTTGAAAAATTAAAAATTATTTATGGCACATTAAAACTTGAATAAATTTGCATTAATGCGCTCATTATTTCAACATAATATCTTAATTCGTCCTTGAGATATAACTTTTTAAACTTCTACTCATAAAATCTGTAGTAATTAAATATTCAGAATTAAGTTTAAAAAATTATAACAACGATGTTTCTGAATAATTTTAAATGATTTATTGCACACTTAATCCTCATTAAACGTGCTTTAAAATGCTTGTTACTTCATCATTGTATCTCATTTGGTTTTTGAGATATGATTCCTTAATTTGTGTGTATAAATGTTGTAGGGTTAAAAATCATAACAACGATGTTTTTGATAAATAATAAATTATTTATGGTACATTCAATCTTGAATAAATTTGCATTAATGTGTTCATTATTTCATCGAAATATCTTAATTGGTTCTTGAGATACAATTATTTAAACGTAACTCTTAAAATTAGAATAAAAGAAATATGCAAGATTAAGTTTAAAATATTATAACAACGATCTTTAGGAATAATTTTAAATTATTTATTACACACTTAATTCTGATTAAATGTGCTTTAAAATGCTTGTTACTTCATCATTGTATCTCATTTGGTTTTTGAGATATGATTCCTTAATCTGTGTCTATAAACGTTTGTAAATGTGTAGGATTAAAAATTCATAACAACGATGTTTTTGAAAAATAATAAATTATTTATGGTACATTAAATCTTGAATAAATTTGCATTAATGTGTTCATTATTTCATCGAAATATCTTAATTGGTTCTTGAGATACAATTATTTAAACCTAACTCTTAAAATTAGTATGAAACAAATATGCAGTATTAAGTTTAAAATATTATAACAACGATGTTTATGAATAATTTTACATTATTTATTGCACACTTAATCCTGATTAAATGTGCTTTAAAATGCTTGTTACTTCATCATTGTATCTCATTTGGTTTTTGAGATTTGATTCCTTAATCTGTGTCTATAAATGTTTATAAATATGTTGGGTTAAAAATCATAACAACGATGTTTTTGGAAAATAATAAATTATTTATTGCACATTAAAACTTGAATAAATTTGCATTAATGTGTTCATTATTTCATCGAAATATCTTAATTGGTTCTTGAGATACAATTATTTAAACCTAACTCTTAAAATTAGTATGAAACAAATAAGTAGGATTAAGTTTAAAAAATTATAACAACGATATTTATGAACAATTGGAAATTATTTATTCCACACTTAATCTTGATTAAATGTACTTTAAAAGGCTTATTGCTTCATCATAGTATCTCATTTGGTTCTTGAGATATGATTCCTTAATCTGTGTCTATAAATGTGTAGGGTTAAAAATCATAACAACGATGTTTTTGATAAATAATAAATTATTTATGGTACATTCAATCTTGAATAAATTTGCATTAATGTGTTCATTATTTCATCGGAATATCTTAATTGGTTCTTGAGATACAATTATTTAAACGTAACTCTTAAAATTAGTATGAAAGAAATATGCAAGATTAAGTTTAAAATATTATAACAACGATGTTTATGAATAATTTTAAATTATTTATTGCACACTTAATTCTGATTAAATGTGCTTCAAAATGCTTGTTACTTCATCATTGTATCTCATTTGGTTCTTGAGATATGATTCCTTAATCTGTGTCTATAAATGTGTAGGGTTAAAATATCATAATAATGATGTTTTTGAAAAATAATAAATTATTTATGGCACATTAAATCTTGAATAAATTTGCATTAATTTGTTCATTATTTCATCGGAATATCTTAATTGGTTCTTGAGATACAATTATTTAAACCTAACTCTTAAAATTAGTATGAAACAAATAAGTAGGATTAAGTTTAAAAAATTATAACAACGATGTTTATGAACAATGTTAAATTATTTATTGCACACTTAATCTTGATTAAATGTACTTTAAAATGCTTATTACTTCATCATTGTATCTCATTTGGTTCTTGAGATATGATTCCTTAATCTGTGTCTATAAATGTGTAGGGTTAAAATATCATGACAATGATGTTTTTGAAAAATAATAAATTATTTATGGCACATTAAAACTTGAATAAATTTGCATTAATGTGTTCATTATTTCATCGAAATATCTTAATTGGTTCTTGAGATACAATTATTTAAACGTAACTCTTAAAATTACTATGAAAGAAATATGCAGGATTAACTTTAAAATATTATAACAGCGATGTTTATGAATAATTTTAAATTATTTATTGCACACTTAATCCTGATTAAATGTGCTTTAAAATGCTTGTTATTTCATCATTGTATCTCATTTGGTTCTTGAGATATGATTCCTTAATCTGTGTCTATAAAAGGTTTTAAATATGTAGGGTTAAAAATCATAACAACGATGTTTCTGAAAAATAATAAATTATTTATGGCACATTAAATCTTGAATAAATTTGCATTAATGTGTTCATTATTTCATCGGAATATCTTAATTGTTTCTTGAGATACAATTATTTAAACATAACTCTTAAAATCAATAGCAATCAAACGTGCAGGATTAAGTTTATAAAATTATAACAAACAGCTTTATGAATAATTACAAATTATTTATAGCACACTTAATCCTCATTAAATGTGCTTTAAAGTACTTGTTATCCCATCATTGTATCTCAATTCGATCTTGATATATGATTTATTAATCTGTGTTTACAAATGTTTATAAATATGTAGGATTTAAAAAATCATAACAATGATGTTATTGAAAAATAAAAAATTATTTATGGCACATTAAAACTTGAATAAATTTGCATTAGAATGTTCTCTATGTCATTGAGGTATCTAAATTTGCTCGTTAGATACAAGTTTTTAAACTTCTACTTTCAAAATTAGTAGCAAACAAACGTTGAGGATTAACTTTAAAAAATTATAACAAGTATGTTTATAAGTAAAAACAAATTATTTATAGCACATTGAATCTTTAATAAATGTACTTTGAAATGCTTAATATTTCGTCGTTATATCTCAATTCGTTCTTGAAATATGATTTTTTGAATTTCTGTTTTTAAAATCTCTAGCAAGTAAATTCGCAAAGTTCAATTTAAAAAATCTTATCATTGATATTTATGAACAATAAGGAGTTATTTATTTATATAGTTTTCAATTTTGTTTGGTTGTTTAAGAAATAATTAAAAAGACAGACCGGACGTGCGGTCGACATAACTGTAAACAATCGGCGAAAAGGTTCGAGGTTGATTCAACTCCTGTAAGAAAACCGGTTCGACAAGCAAAAGGCTCTCTCTCGATAGTCGTTATCTTGGTGGAATAAATTAAAATCGTTTGCATCTATATTTAACGTCGGAACGGTTCCATACCAAGAACCCTGACAGAGTATCATTCGACCTGCGAGTAATACAACCTTTATGTCCTTTTGATTGTGGGTAGATTCCGTTGCCAGGTGTCCAATGACACCAGAAAATATGACCGCAAATCCGACCATCACAAGAAGAAATGCTCCATTTAGTTTCTTTTTTGTGTCTTGAGACGAGAGCTCCTTCAGCGGCTTTAACAAATTGAATATCCTCCGGAGGCGGATAACAAACGACCCTTGCATATTCAATAATGCGGAGCGTCTTTAGCGTCGTCGTTCATTAATTCGTTTGAATATACTTATGAAAGAGGGTGAATTAATTAATTAATTAATTCACTACTAGTAATCCTCATTATAGATGCAACGGATATATATTACAAAATTAAAAAAATTGTAGTTGTAGTTTCCTTCATAAGTCACGGATCGGTGCCTTGTAAAACGGTAATAGCATCTCTTACAAGTCGCTCGCAGGTAAACTTCTTATGGAACTCATGACTTGTAACCGGTAGAACCATGAATGGATGGTCACCCATTCATAAATTCGACAAGCACTACCTACTTTACTTCCACTCAATCTTACAATCTCTGTAAAATCTTTTTACTACACTTTCTATGTACGACCAAACGAATCGAATACTCACGGTATTTTACCACATTTTTGATGTTTCACAAAAATGTTCCAAACGAGTTGTCACCCAACAAAAAGAAATCATACTTGTATAAAGCCTTTTGGCTGTCATGTCGAGATTTAATTAAGAAGAAAACGGTTTATTGAAACCGGCTCTACAACGATTTTTTAAGAGGTTTAAAAAATATTTTGTGATTTTGTATCAAACATATACTGTTAACAATAATTAAGTAAAGAAAAAATTTGAAATCATAATAATTTAAATTTTTGTATCCATTACATAATACACATAATTACACATTACAGAGCTAAATACACTAAGTTTCTGAAGCATTTATTAAATGAATATGATTTTCAACGATTTGAAATTAGTAGAAATTAGACAACATTACTGTATTTAATTGAATTAATAGATAAAAATCTGCAAGTGCATGAAAATGAATCAAACCCAACCCAGTTTAACGTAAATGAACTTATAAGTGGGAGAAGTTTATATGCACATTAATACTATGAACAGCAATAATTACATTCTGGTTATACACAATTTTTTAGTCATGTTGTCGATTACTGTTATATACTACTGCATAGAGCAGAAAATTTCCTAACGATTTTATGGTTTCGGAGTTTTGTTCGTGAGGTTATGACACCGTAAATATTTAAGTACGGCAATTATAGGAGGTTTTCGTAGTTTTAGTGGAAGAAGATTCTTGTGCAACCAAGTGATCGATTACTATATAACACCGCATAGAGCAGAAAATTTCCTATCGATTATATTTGTTTCACTTAATCCATTTTTGTCATGTAATGATAGAAAGAGCAGAAAATTACTTACCAAGTAAAAAAAGTTGTGTTGAGGTTGTAAAACATCTAAAAGAGCATTGAATATAGCAGCTAGGTTATGTTATAATTCGTTAGATTCAAAATGGGCATCATGTACTATTTTTACATTTATCTTATAATTAGATTAGCTGTTCAGGAGTTATGTTCTCTATAATTTGAGCAAAACCTGCTTCAGTAAGAGTTAAGGAGTTCAGTTTTGGCGTATCTCATTAGGTCTTGAGATAATAAATCGTGTATGTTAACTTTTTAATATTTTGGGGTAACACACATCATAACATATCACTTAACACATTGATTTTATAAGATGCCAAAATGAAACTTTTATCAAATTATAAAGCAAAGTACGCACTTTTTAATAAAAAAACGTTCTGTCGTGATTCGTTTAGTTTTTGAAATTATAATTTTCAAACTAAATCGCGTAAGTAACTTTCTTTAGACATTTGTGGTTATTTTTTTATAAGTTGGTAATAATTAATTATGGATTAAAACACTTTATGGATCATGTTTCGTATCTTGATATACAATGTTTTTTATCCAAAACATTTTTTCCCATCATTTTTATTTTGTGAATTATTGAGTTATATCTCAATAAGGAAAATGTAAGAATTAAAGAATTCCTAGTTTCTTATCCTGTAGGATGGAAATAGATCATTGTTGAATTAATTTCTTTTATGAATCATGTTTTTAGATTAATTTAGAACGTTTTTCACCCCAACCTTTTCTTTTGATCATTTTTACTTTTTAAGTTAGAACTTATTTCATAATCGAAATCATGAAATTTGTAATCATTGTATCATAAATTAGTAATAATCAATTATGGATTAAAACACTTTATGGATCATGTTTCGTTGCTTGACATAAAATGTTTCTTATCCAAAACATTTTCTCCCATCATTTTTATTTTTTGAATTATTGAGTTATATCTCAATAAGGAAAATGTAAGAATTAAAGAATTCCTAGTTTCTAATCTTGTAGGATGGAAATAAATCATTGTTGAATTAATTTCTTTTATGAATCATGTTTTTAGATTAATTTAGAACTTTTTTCTTCCCCACCCATTCTTTTGATCATTTTTACTTTTTAAGTTAGAACTTATTTTATAATCGAAAACATGAAATTTGTAATCATTGTATCTTAAATTAGTAATAATCAATTATGGATTAAAACACTTTATGGATCATGTTTCGTATCTTGATATACAATGTTTTTTATCCAAAACATTTTTTCCTATCATTTTTATTTTGTGAATTATTGAGTTATATCTCAATAAGGAAAATGTAAGAATTAAAGAATTCCTAGTTTCTTATCTTGTAGGATGGAAATAAATCATTGTTGAATTAATTTCTTTTATGAATCATGTTTTTAGATTAATTTAGAACGTTTTTCTCCCCCACCCTATCTTTTGATCATTTTTACTTTTTAAGTTAGAACTTATTTTATAATCGAAAACATGAAATTTGTAATCATTGTATCATAAATTAGTAATAATCAATTATGGATTAAAACACTTTATGGATCATGTTTAGTAGCTTGATATACAACGTTTTTTATTCAAAACATTTTTTCCCATCATTTTTATTTTTTGAATTATTGAGTTATATCTCAATAAGGAAAATGTAAGAAATAAAGAATTCCTAGTTTTTTATCCTGTAGGATGGAAATAAATCATTGTTGAATTAATTTCTTTTATGAATCATGTTTTTAGATTAATTTAGAACGTTTTTCTCCCCCACACTTTCTTTTGATCATTTTTACTTTTTAAGTTAGAACTTATTTTATAATCGAAAACATGAAATTTGTAATCATTGTACCATAAATTAGTAATAATCAATTGTGGATTAAAAAACTTTATGGATCATGTTTCGTAGCTCGATATACAATGTTTTTTATCCAAAACATTTTTTCCCATCATTTTTATATTTTGAATTATTAAGTTATATCTCAATAAGGAAAATGTCAACATCATTTAATAGCTTGGATAATACCGCATCGGTTTTGTTTTGCGATATTTCTCATATTTGTCGTAATAAGGGAGGGGGAAGCCAATGCGTTTTCGTATGTTTACATTTTAATATCTCCTAGACCATTCAACCGATTTGAATATTTTCGGTGTTGTTTGAAAGAGCATTTTATGCTCTTTTTAAAGATATTTTCAGTAAGACCGTTTGATTTAAAACAAATGAGCTAGAGGGCGTTATCTGCAGCGATTACATATTTTTGTGATTTTTGAAGAAAAGTTAAACGGAATGATGCTATTTACTTCACAGACCCTTAGTCACCTTAAAATTTGCTAAATTTTAGTGAAAACCGCATCTCGATATCGCCACCCGTTCTCGAATTATAGAAGAAAATGTTAAAATCTCGAGTGCCATCAATCGGATCCAGTTACCTCATCGACAAAAACAAATCACATAACCATGGTAACTGTAAACATGTCATTTACTAACGCAGAAGCGTATGATAGAGCGTATGATGCTTTATTTTCAATGTTTTGAATACGATGCAACTGCATGGAAAAAATTTGCAATGCAATTACGACAAAGAAAGACATTTTTCTCTAGAAGTGTTTTTAAGATTGACTTAGCGATTACGGAGAACTGGCAACGTGTAGCCCATTCAGACATCTCTATGAATTCGTAAATCACATTGGTGCGCAATGTGATCCCACATAATCTGGGAACTCCGAAAACAATTGTCCACAAGAGTTCTCAAGAGAATAATATCTCCACCACGTTGTTTTACATCAGGCCTTAACAGATACCGATTATGATAACAGACTGAACTATTACCATTGACTTTTAAATATGATTTGGGCAAATCCAAACCTTTTATCACAAATGCTATGGAT
>NW_019280414.1:170530-418929 GCF_000648695.1 Onthophagus taurus | reverse complement strand
AGGTTCAGAATCTTTTTGATACAAGGTACAATGTTTTTTATCCAAAACATTTTTTCCCATCATTTTTATTTTTTGAATTATTGAGTTATATCTCAATAAGGAAAATGTAAGAATTAAAGAATTCCTAGTTTCTTATCTTGTAGGATGGAAATAAATCATTGTTGAATTAATTTCTTTTATGAATCATGTTTTTAGATTAATTTAGAACGTTTTTCTCCCCCACCCTATCTTTTGATCATTTTTACTTTTTAAGTTAGAACTTATTTTATAATCGAAAACATGAAATTTGTAATCATTGTATCATAAATTAGTAATAATCAATTATGGATTAAAACACTTTATGGATCATGTTTAGTAGCTTGATATACAACGTTTTTTATTCAAAACATTTTTTCCCATCATTTTTATTTTTTGAATTATTGAGTTATATCTCAATAAGGAAAATGTAAAGATTAATGCATTCCTAGTTTCTTATCCTGTAGGATGGAAATAAATCATTGTTGAATTAATTTCTTTTATGAATCATGTTTTTAGATTAATTTAGAACGTTTTTCTCCCCCACCCTTTCTTTTGATCATTTTTACTTTTTAAGTTAGAACTTATTTTATAATCGAAAACATGAAATTTGTAATCATTGTATCATAAATTAGTAATAATCAATTGTAGATTAAAACACTTTATGGATCATGTTTCGTAGCTTGATATACAATGTTTTTTATCCAAAACATTTTTTCCCATCATTTTTATTTATATTTTAATAAGGAATAAGTAAAAATTAGAGCATTCTTAGCTTCTTGTCCTGTAGTATGAAAATAAATGATTGTTTAATTTATTTTTTTTATGGATCCTATTTTTAGATTAATTTAGAACATTTTTTACCCCAAACTTTTCTTTCAATCATTTTTACTTTTTGACTTACAACTTATTATGTAATCAAAAACGTAAAATTTTAAAAAGGTTAGATTGTTATTACATAGCTTTATAATCATCAATTGTAGATTTAAATTGTTTGTAGGACTTAATATAAAACGTTTTTTATCCTAAATATTTCTAGATAATATTTTTAAATCATTAATTTCGCTCATTAGCATCGAAAAATTTATTGAAACCTATTATTATAAATAAATTAATGTGAAATTTGATTAATATTAATTACGTGAATTGCAAATTGTGTATTTTTAGGATTGATGGTATTTCTATTAATTAATATGGTAATTGAAAACTGCAATAATTAAGAGAATCAAATTAATTGAGTACAGACCACAAAATATACCTATTCGTATCCCATATTATTATTGCTTATAAGTGCATTGAAGCAGAGGTTGCTGTTAAGTGAGAAATGATTTGCAATTTAAATTTAATTGAAATCATCTTGCTCATTTCTTAGTAAGAACTAAATTTGTTTTGTTTTAAAAACTTGTATTTTTTCCATTTTTTATTGCATCAATTAGTAATTAATTAACATGTGTAGCAATTATAAGAGCTTACTGAAAGAATTAAAGCAACATAACGGGTGGCTCATATTTCATTTTGCAATCCATTGAAAGGAGACGTTGAATGTAAACGATTAATTCAGTATGCATAGAGAACGTACATTAAGTAAGGCATTACGGGAATACTAATCGCGCGTTTTGCTTCTTCACACTAGCATTCGAGCGAAATCGCCTATTCACGATGCAGGACTCCGGTGGATATCGATTTGGTAGAACAGGAATTAACTCAACCACCTGAATAGATTGGAGCTTTAGTAACGTTCGGTTGCTGCACGTTTATCTTTTCGGCTACCACATTTAGTTATGAACCCATTTTGTTAATTGGGGTTGCGAAAACTTTATCACGATACATTTATTTTGCGACGTTCGTGGTGCTACAAATATTCATGATGCGGCGAAACGTTTATTTTTCCCGAAATTACTAAAGCGACAACAAAGCAAATGAATCCGAATTGAAAAAAGCTCCCGAACTTAATTTAGGGCAAATAAAACCGCACGAAGCGCCGGCACGGTTCGTGAAAAAATAAACGCAAGCATATTCAATTCAACAAACACCTATTAACGTCGCGGAACAAATGCCCCAAATGGGTTAAAAAATATACGGTCCGAAGGGTTGGTGGAAAAGCGCGCGCGTTTTGATTCGGATTCAATTAAAAGTTGCACAAAATAAACGCGTGTACCAGTTGTGTATACACACACTGCAATCTGACTTGTTACATCGATGCCACTCAGTGGCGTACGGGGCCGTAACAAATCAAAACGGCCCAAATGCGCCACTCGGCCCCGTTTCTCTCCCTCTCTCTCTCATTCACTCTGAAAATCCAATTAAGCCGTCGGGTTACGTCGTTTACATTGTCGTAGGCCGAACTGAAAACGCCACACGGACCCCAACATTTTCGGCCGCAATCAACCCAAACCATTGACATCCAATTAAAATAAAACGCAAACCCAAAAACAAATTTACACTTTATTATAAACTCAATCCCAGCACTTTTTTCTTTTCTTTTTTTGCAATACTATTTCCAGGTAGCTAGATTATACATTTTACAACGTCAACAAAACTCATTTTCAACTCATCATATTTTATTAACTTCGTAAACATAGAAGAAGAGTTAGGGCTGGACTCAGATTACTAACCAGTAATTATTATTCTAAATAACAAAGTATGTAACAAAGAACCCGAGTATTTCAACAAACATTAGATAATAAAATTCATCTTAATGTTCTTATGAAAACAAACGAAGACATTGAAAGTAGAAAAGTTCTTAAAAGACATAAAAAACGCAGCCTGGGTCTCAACACCTATTTTAACACTAACACCTAAATCTAATATTTATCCTAAATTCATTGGAGACAAAATTGCAGAAAAACGGAAAGCAAGAAAGAAATGGCAAATCAATACAATTCCTAGTGATAAAACCAAATTAAATAAAATAACAGCCAAATTAAGAGCATTAACATAGCCACAAACAAAATAATATTAAAAATTACTTTAAAAACCTCACTGACGATGCCAGTACTGATTATTCTCTGTGGAAGGCAACAAGAAAGCTTGAACATTAGGCTAAGAGCAATCAAGAAGAAGTTAATTTGTTTGCTGAACATCTGAAAGAAAGGTTTACCGATGGGAATGCCTCTATCAGGTTTATTGTCAGATATTTTTTTAAATCACATAGAAAAAGATTTTATAATGAATAATACTAATCCTTTTAGACATAACATTTCAAATTGGTTACGGTATGTAGACGATGTCTTTTGTGTTTGGGAAGGTGATGAAAATTCGATTATTAAATTTAGTGAGTTTCTTAATAATATTTATCCTAAACTTAATTTTACTTATGAAATGGAAATAGAAAAAAGTATAAATTTTTTAGATCTACTAATCACTCGGACAGATGAAAATATAACTTATAACATTTTTAGAAAACCTACAATGATTCCATCTACTATACCTTTTAATTCTGCTCATCCATTAAATCATAAATTGGCAAATTTCAGATTCCTTATTAATAGATGTATTGATTACCCTTTATCTGTTGAAAATAGAAATATGGAATTTAATTATAAATATAATTTAGCGAAAAATAATGGTTTCCCAAAAGAAATTATTGATAAACTTATAATTAGAATTCAACAACAGAAAGATCCTTATAACTCTATTTCCGCAGAAAGCAATTTCTTATTTAAGAAATATAATATTTCATTAGCATATTCAAATAATAACACTTTATATAATTTACTTTCCAATCATCATATAAAAGAAAATAATCAAATGAAAGATAGTGGGGTTTATTCTATTGAGTGTTGCAATTGCAATAGTATATATATAGGTCAAACTGGACGTAAACTAGAAACACGCATTAATGAACATAAAAATAAAGCTCAATCCAATGTTTTCAAACATAAACTAGAGACAGGTCATGTAATAAATTACAAAGATGTAAAATTAATTCATAAATGCCAAAAAAGTTACAAATTGGATTTATTGGAATTATTGGAGATTCATAAACATAGAAAGAACAACAAACTTAATGTTATTAATGACCAAATTTATAATAATGACAAACCATTGTTTAATTATCTTATTTAGGATGTACAAGATTTTTTGAATTTTATGTTTTTGTATTTGTTAAATATTTCCGCAGTCTTGAAACTAGTTACCCTGATGTTTCCTTTTCATATATTCTTTCTTTGTCCTTGGGGGGGGTCTTTTCCTTTTTTTCCTGTTTTTTGTTCCTTTTGGAATGTATCTGGTTTCACCTTCAGTGTCTTTCAATCCTCCAAATGAACAAACCAAATTTAATCTTATACCTTATATGTTTTTTACAATTTAATTTTAATGTTTGATTTGTTATTTATATTTTTATAGGTAAGACTCTCTTTCTTTTAGTCTCTAATATATTTAATTTTATTTCCTTTTTTGTCTTAGATTTAACGTAATTTTAAAAAATTTTATTATATCTTGAATTCATTTTAACATGGTTTTTCCTTTGGAAAACTATTATTTTTTAAATGTTTTGCTTGGTTTGTGATCCTTCTTACGGTTCCTGACGGTGAGTTCTTTTTTAATATGTTCAGAGTTCACTTTTCATTTTTAATTCTAGTTATTTGATTTTAAATGTTACCATAAGATTAATATCTAATGTGATTTTCATTATTTTAATAGCTTGTCGCTGAAGATGGGAATAATTTCCTGAAACATGTACGACTGTATATTTAAATAAAGCAAGTAGAAGTTATTTATTATTTATCTGAAAGAAACTTTTACATGAGACAGTCCAATAAATATGCTAAATAGTGTTCCTAGAATAATTTAAAGTGATCAGCAAAGTAATATACCATGTGTAAGAATGAAAGAACTGTATTATGAAATACAAAAACTAAATAATAAAGAAATCAGTAGGCTATGACCTAATTAATGGAGAAACATTGAAACATCTACCAAAACGGGCGATTACAAAACTATTACACATAATTAATGCTGCTTTTAAACAGAAATACTTCCCAAGTATATGGAAAGTTGCTGAAATAATAATGTGGCAGCGTTCGTGATTGAGGCTTACAAAAATTACTTTGGTCACACACTGGAAATGAAAGACAAGCCTTGAATTCCTGCAAAACGTGCGAAGGAATAGTTTTAGGTACGAAACCGCTATGATCTGAACTAAACCCTGATAACTGGCATTAATCGAAAAAATTGAGCCAAATGGGAATATCCTTCCATACGGTCGGCACATAGACGTGTTTTGAGTCCTAAAATATCACTTGAACCTCAAACTGATGCTTCATAGGAGGAGCCTATGCATTTTGAGGCGAAAACTGGCAGTAGTGATAGTGACTTTGAATGTGACCTGAAAGCGCCAAAACTATTCATCCAAGATGATTTAAACGACCTTGTCAGAAATCTGGGACTGTCAAACTTAGTAACAAAAAAAAAACGAAAATTTCTTGTTACCGCACAAGAGAACAAAATCTCCTTAAATATTTTGCTGAAGAAAATGATTTCGTATTTTGTAACTTGGTTTAATGGCTTCAAAATTACGTTTCTAGTGAGTGGCGTCTATTCATAGACTCATCAAAACGTAGTCTAAAATGTGTTCTCTTACACAATGGGAATAAATTAGGGTCGTTGCCTATTGCACATTCCACAAATGAAAAAGAAGAATATCCAACTATTGCTCTGGTATAAAAATGTGGAACACAATTGCCTCATATGTGTTGATTTAAAAATGGTCAACTTGATTTTAGGCCAACAAGGTGGTTGTACAAAATATCCCTTTTTTTTTTGCTTGTGGGACAGTAGAGCTAAATATCTACATTGGATTAAAAAAGATTGGCCTCCTCGAGAAGCGCTAGTTGTAAGATCACAGAACGTGATAAACCCACCTTTAGTATCAAAGGATCGTATAATTTTGCCTCCTTTACATATGTATAAAACTAGGACTTGTAAAACGATTTGTAAAAGGTCTTGACAAAAATGGAAATTGTTTCCTTTTCCTATTAAAAAAGTTTCCAAAACTGAGTGCAGAAAAGATAATAGCCGGAATTTTTGATGGGCCACAAATAAGATCATTAATAAAAGACTCAAATTTTACGGACACTATGATAGAGATTGAGAAAACGGCATGGAATGAGTCTGTTTGGCTTGTTAAAAATTTTTTGGGAAATAAGAAAAGTTCTGAATTTTCTCAACAAAGTTGATGACTTACTTTCAAAAGCTTGGATGTAACATGAGCATCAATTTACACTTTCTTCACAACCACCTAGACTATTTTCCTGCCAAACTTGGGGACCTAAGTGAAGAACAGGGCGAGCGATTCCACCAGGACTACCGTACCATGGAGGAACGCTATCAGGGCTACTGGAACGCACACATGATGGCTGACTATTGTTGGAGCATTCAAAATAGCTTTCTGCCTTCAGCTTTAGCAAGAAAATCATATAAGATCATATAAGAATAAAATCATAATTAGAATTCTCTAAATTTATAGTGTTTTATTATAAAAAAACACCCGTGTCATATTTTTCTAACTAGAGCTGATACAGAAATTTCAATCACGGAATTGAAATCGTCATCAAAAATTGGACTAATATGTATCATGTAACATAATCCAATCATCAGAAATGCTGTTGTGCAGTGTAATGATACCAAAACCTGGTAAGCAGATGTTACATCATATAGGCCAATCTCATTATTACCCTTACTATCAAAACTACTTGAAAAATTACTATTAAAAAGACTAAAACCTGCGATAGAAGAAAAAGCCTTAATACCAACACATCAATTTGGGTTTCGGAATAAACTTGCAACAATAGACCAAGTGTATAGAATAATGAATACTATAGAAATAGCAATGGAAGGAAATTTCGACTAAGTCTGGTTAGATGGTTTAAATTACAAACTAGACCAAATACTACCATCAACGTATAGTCAACTATTAAAATCGTATCTTTCTGATCGATATTTAGAGTAAAATACGAAAGCTCTTATTCACCACTACATGAAATACAAGCCGGAGTTCGTCAAGGAAGTGTGCTTGGCCCAACTCTGTACTTACTCTACACATTCGACCTTCCTCAGATGCCAGAAACTTTAACAGCTACATTCGTAGATTACACAGCGATCTCGGCTGTTGCAGAACATGAAGTAGTTGCAGCAAATAAGTTACAATTGGCCTTAAATTCAATTGAAAACTGGACCAAACGATGGCTAATGAAATTACATACAAGTAAATCGACATACATAAACTTTACTTATAAGAAAGTAACTATGTCCCAGTACACATAAATGGCAATGCCGATACCGCAAAATATCTTGGTATGACGCTGGATGCCAAACTCAAATGGAAAGCTCACGTAAAAAAAAACGTCAAGAACTTGATATAAAATTTAGACATCTATATTGGCTTATTGGCAGAAAATCAACGTTATCACTAAGAAACAAGTTGCTAATATACAAGATAGTATTAAAATCAAAATGGACATACGGAATCCAACTGTGGGGTTGTACTTGCAAGACAAATGCAAGTCTGATTCAAAGATTCCAAAACAAAGTACTAAGGTGCATAATGAATGTGAAGGTGCTACTTGGCATCTGTGTCATCAGAAATTGCATCATTCGCATCTAAACATGAGAAGAGAATCCACGATCATCCCAAAATCGAGGCATCAAGCTTCTCGACAACGCACAGATTAACAAGTAAAACTAGAACTAACACTAGACCTAGAACTAGAAAGTTTAGAATGTTTCTAGTTCGACGTCTAGTGTTAGTTCTAGTTTTAGTTCAATATAGACATGCAATATAGTGATATCTAGTACTAATTAGCGGTACTTAGCACTGTCAGAACCAACACTAGACCTAGAAACATTCGGGTTTAGAAGAGCGTCTTTTAACACGGCTAAACCCGAATAGATCCAGTTCTGCTAGTTTTAGTTTAATGAAAACTATATAACAATAATTTATAAATATGATTTTTTTAATATGATATATAGCACAATTGTATAACACCTAGTAAATACATACTAATTAGTTACTTATTTTTGACACAAAATTAAACAAGATAATGTTTTGATAGATTGTTTTGGACCTTTTGGAGCTAAATTTGTTGTATACTTTTATTGAACTAAAACACACGGACCCAAACGATTGATATTAAAATAAAACGCAAACCTAAAAACAAATTATCACTTTATTATAAACTCAATACCAGCACTTTTTTCTTTTCTTTTCTTACGTTACCATTTCCAGGTAAGTAGATTATACATTTTACAACGCCAACAAAACTCATTTTCAACTCATCATATTTCATGATTGCAATTTCTAAAATAACATTGCAAACAGGAAATTACCGGCGATCGAAAAATTTGATCTAACAAACTATAAAATCTAACAACACATCCATCAAAACCGTACATCGTGGATTATATTCGGTCGTTTTTGCTTGGTACTTTCATTCATAAATTGCGTCCGTTCATCCGGTTCAATTTGAAATTCGATCAAAGAGCAAAACCGTGAGGACATTGCACGCGCGCATAGCACCGTTTCAATATATCATTAAAACGCAATCAAGTGACTCCTCGTCATCGTCATCAGTTGGAAGAGTGAAAAATGCGTCAAATGACTACAATCGATGACGAGAAGCTAACAACGCGGAATACCCAGAACGCCATCGAGTGGTGCCTTAACGATCTGACAAGATTTTATTTTACTTTTATTCTTTCGCTTAATTGTGCGAGGAGAAGGCCGAAAAAAAATATAACACACTAATGCGATCTTCGTTTCGGAACAGAAATGTTATGTTTTTATAGTTGAGAGATTTCGGATAACATCTGGTCGACGAGAATTTTTGTAAAAGGGGGACGAGGAATCCAAAAGAAGAAGAAGAAGAACAGCGGATGCTGTGTATCATTAAAGGTGATCTCAAATTCCACAACACAATTTTTTTAATTATAATAAAATTAGAATATTCTTTAATAAAATTAATGAATTAACTTTTAATGTAATAAATTACATTTAAAAGATAAGAAAGATATAATCAGAACTATGAATCATTCAACTTAACGTTTATATTTTGGGTTGGGTTTTAAGTGGGTTTGTGGGAAATACCCTCTTCGTAGGGTGCCAGGTCACATATGGTAAGCACACGTGCAAAATGCTAAACCGTGTCCTGTCTGATCACGTCCTGTTCGTAAAAAAGGCGTGAAATAAATGTAGAGGAGCCGGAACGATAAGGACCGATTTAAACTGTCATTCAAAATGCATTAATACTTTTCCTCGGTAACATTTCAAAAAAATTTTGTGTTCAAGTAATTTTTAAATAAAAACTATTAAGTATAAGAATACAACTTTCTTGTGTTGTTAAATATAGTAACAAAGATGAAACTTCCCCGTCTTAGGCTATCATGACACTCTGACAGAAGATCATTCGTAATCCCCAGTGAAGTATGAGGCTTCTAAATTTAATATCTCGGAGTGATTGATTAGAAAAATAGAAATTAATCGCAGTAGATTCGTGTTTCTATTCAAGCAAATCAAAAATGTATCACTAGATTAATAAACTCTTTGGATTCTTACAATATTGACTAGAAACACAGTCCAGGAAGATAACTACATCAATGTCGGTGTCAAAACTACGTTTATCGGCACAACATTATTTTTGGGCTACTTCCAGCACTTCTGAAATACCTACTGGGCTTTCTAACAAGATTTTTGTCTGGTTCCCCAAGCAAGTGGTCTCTCTACTCAACGGACCTTAATGTATTGAATTATTCTGCATGTGGTGTCTTGGAGTACAAAACCCATCGAGAAGGTTTGGGAAAAATTGGATCTGAACTTTCTGTGGTTTACGATTTTATAAACATTAGTCAAATGAATTGAGGTTGCCTTGGATTTAATCTGTTAAATAAGTATTAAAACAATCACGAAAATATTAATTCTTATGAATTCATCAATGAATTTGACAATATATCTCCTGAAGACGATTTCTATGGATCGAAACCGGTTGCAATGCAAATGTACAACGAAAATTACATTTCTACGTCTTCTGGTAATGAGAGTGAAGAGTTTTTCTTATCTCAACCTTACTATAGGAATATTTGCGGTATCATTCTTGTAAGAAAGAAGTCATAACAAAATCGGCTAACCCCGTCAACGTGCTCTGAACTTACATTACTTAAGCAATGTACTTCTTCTCAAAAACTTCTTCTCACAGAAGAGGGCGTCTTCGATGGAGGGATTGTGGTCAGAGGATGCCTATCTATATAACACCTATATTTTTCTAAAAACCTTTCCATATAAAGTTTTTAGGATTGCCAACAATAGTTCTTCTCGTACTTGTTGCACTTCTTTATTCATCAAGATGAATTACCCAACAGTGATTAAAGTGATTGCATGGATACCCACAGCAATTAATTTACTTGCAGATGTCTTCGAGTTAATTATAGCCGTGAATAGACAAAACCCTCATCTTGCTGGTTGGTGTTTAAAGCATACGGAGGGGGAGAAAAAACACGCATTCTTTTTATTCGTTACTTTTAAGAGCTGATTAGCTCAACCCGTATGAAGATTGTTTAACTTAGCATCAATGGGTGTCGTGTGGTGAAAATTTGGAAAAGGTAGAGACGATCGGGGTTGAACGGTTTAGTGCGGTGTTGCTTCTGATGCTTATGCAAGCAAAAAGTTGTCGTATAAAGTGAAATTATTGGGCAAGCACACAAATCGGTAGGGAATCTATCTAATTCCTTATGCGAGATTCACAAAAAAATCGCAATGCAGCAGACGCCTATAGAAGAGAAATCCAAACACCCCATAAGGTTCAGGATCTTTTTGATGCACGAGGTTCAGACTATAAAATCATAAGTTGTTGGTGTCTAAAGCTGCTTATCGGTGAAAAAGACGTATGAAGATAGTTCAACTTAGCATTAACAGGTGTCGTGTGGTGGCATCAACAAGCTGGAAAATTTGGAAAAGGTAGAGACGATCGGGGTTGAAGTGTTTAGTGCGGTGTTGCCTTTGATGATTATGCAAGCAAAAAATTGTCATATAAAGTGAAATCATTGGACAAGCACACAAATCGGTATGGAATCTATCTAATTCCTTACGGGAGATTCAAAAAAAAATTGCAATGCAGCAGATGCCTATAGAAGAGAAATCCGAGCACTCCATAAGGTTCAGGATCTTTTTGATACAAGAGGTTCAAACTATAAAATCATAAGTTGTTGGTGTCTAAAGCTGCTTATCGGTGAAAAAGACGTGCTAGTTTTGGCTTCTGCATGCTTGCTAATTGAAATGATAACATTTACTGCTGATTAACTTTTGTGAGATAAAGTGGTACCAAATTATCATCGGTTGTGATTCTAGTGCTTTTTTAGTAGCTTGGCGCGATGCCAAGGAGAATATTACTGTTAAGAACATTATTTACACTTGTAGTCAAGATTTTAAGAGTTTTGATTTGTACCTAGGTAATAATCACAGCTATGTTTGTACTGAATATGAGGTAGATTTTTTTAAGAATGTTAGTTTTTTTTTATGAAAAAACTATTCACCCAAGAAATATAAAAATTGGCAATAAACTATCCTCAAACAATCGTTTATAATCCTAAAAAGTTTTATTCCAAACCGTCTTAGAGAAAAAAGATTTTATCTTAACAACATTTTCAAAAACCATCAAATTGGAAGCGGGATTTATAGAAATTATTATAAAAAGAACGTAACATAACGTCAAATAATCCTTTATAGCCATAAAAAAGTTTTATTTTGCAATTCCAAGCTGTTTTAGAAAAACATTTATTTAACTCATTTTTAACAAACGCCAAATTTAAATTATTTTATAGTAAAAGTTGTTTACACTGGAACTTTAAGAATTAATGTAAATTACCTCAAAAAATGTTATTGTTCAATTATAAACAATCCTGAGAAAAAACTTTTTTTGTATGACATGATTTTCAAACTTTTATTTTGCAAACGTTTCAAGTTTCAAATTGAAATTAGCGATTTATAAAAACTTTGCGAAGAAAACTATTAACTTTGCAAACTTTAAATTTACTATAGCCTAACCTCAAGTATTTTTTCCACAAGTTTTTAAAGTTTTCCAAACTGTACTAAAGAAATAATTTTTTTTGTGAAAGAATTAAGGTTGAGCATAACTGAAGTAGTTGCATAATAATAGTTCAATTTGTTGATTGATCTATATATTATGTTATTAATCAAAAAATTACAACAATCTTAACATGTTGCAATAAAGCAATTACAAATAAAAAAATTCTCCGTCATTAAATTACGATCTAGCACCGAGTAACAACCGACTGATATGTAAAAACATATCCACAACGTGAAGGCAATTATGGCACCACACAGGTGTGGTTATACCAAATTACACGAATAACACGAACTTATTATCCATCCACCACGTCGTCGACCAGTGGCATACCATTGGTGGTCGGCGGAAAACGACAAAATAATTATGTATCATTTCGCGACTCGTCCTGTTCGTTTATTTTTTTCGTTCGATGTTTTTTTAAAAATTTTTTTTTAAGTATTTTTTCCAGTTGGGGATTTTACGGCGCTCGTTGTGTAGCAACGGCCAAACGGGTTTAAATAATTTGTTGAAGTCGTCGGGAAAATTGGCGTCGGTTATCGGGATGAGATGAACGCGAGAAGAGACTCTTCTCTCTCAACGTTTTACCCAGATGACAAATCGCGGACGAATTACATCCGACGTTATCCTTGTAGAAATCAAGTTTTAACACGAGACCCTGACGTATGTAAGACTGTATTTATATGAAAAGATGTATGAGTGAGTTGGGTTTAAGTGAAGCAATTATTATTAACGATAAAATGTAATTGTCGTAGAAAGCTTTCGAAATTACTTAGGTTTTTTTTTTAAGTTCAAATATTTTAAAGAGTTTCTTTACATTTTCCGACATTGATGTATAAATGGTTTAGATAAATCTTTACAAAAACTTGACTTGTGAGAAATTACTTCTTCCAAACAAACTCTTTTATATTAACTCAAGAGATCACTCACTTTGTCAGGTGTATATCAAGTGAACCTAAAAAAAATTAAATTTTAAAGAAATAAGTATACTGTGTAATCTCGATATAACGGATTAATACGGGGGAAAAGTGTATGTTATAGCCAAAGGTCTGTTATATGAAAATTTTTTAATTTGCAGATTAAACTTATTAATTAAATAAGTCCATCTGGTTTTATATTTATATCAAGGACGGTAGAATCTAAAAGAACTGCTACATCCCAACTCGAAGGACCGTTCGTGACGTCACGCATAGGTAAGCAACTACTATTTCACACTTTGAATTAATGCTTAATTTATTCTATACGTGTTTTGTAATGTTGTGGGTTTGAGACATAAATGTAAAATAAAAATCTTGATCGAGTTTAGCCGTGCGTTTCTAAGACGGCTAAACCCGAATGTTACTAGGTCTAGTGTTAGCTCTACTTTTCGTTCAATAAAAGTATACAACAATCTAGCACTGAATAACAAATAAAACTAAAACTAACACTAGACCTAGAACTAGAATCATTTGGGTTTAGCCGAACGTCTTAAAAGACGGCTAAACCCAAATGATTCTAGTTGTAGGTATAGTGTTAATTCTAATTTTACACTTGCACTGTCACTAGAAGTAACATTAGACCTAGAACTAGAAACATTTGGGTTTAGCCGTCTTAAACTACGTGCGGCTAAACCCGAATGTTTCTACTTCTAGGTCTAGTGTTAGTTCTAGATTTAATTGTTATGTAGCGCTAGATTGTTGTATATTTTTATTGAACTAAACGTGGAACTAACACTAGACTAACCGAACTCGTCAAACAACAAAGAAGAAGAACCACCGAGTTATACTGAAACTTTCTTCATCTTACTTTAAGATACTTAACATTTCTGTGGATTTTGCTACTTAATTATTCATAACCTACGCTGGAGAGATATATGCCCATAAATATTGATGTCTTCCAACCTAATATCTATGATTGTGGATGAATTAAAAGAGTCATAATGTCGAAAGTTGACGATTTGAAGAAATGGCCATAAACATGTCAAATGTTAAATAAATTTCCATTGAAATGCCTTTTATCTCAAATTGATATCTCAATTCGTTTTTGAGATATGTTGCTGTAAAGTAATTAGATTGATGTTTTTCAAAGTAACACCTACAATTGTCATTGCATTCAAAAAATCGTAACCTCAAACCTTCAAAATTTGGAGAAATAATCTTTAAAACGTTAAATATCAATTAAATTTCCTTTTAAATACGTCTTACGTCATTCTGATATCTCAACTAGTTTTTGAGATACATCATCATCAAGGTTGCTATCTTTTAAGTTAATATCTATTATTGTGGATAAATTGAAAAAATCATAACTTCAAAGTTTGAAGATTTTAAGAAATGACCATAAACATTTTAAATACTGATTAAATTTCCATTGAAATGCTTTTTATCTCAAATTAATATCTCAATTCATTTTTGAATGTTACTATAAAACAAGTAATTGATATATTCAAATATCAACAATTGAATCCATTGAATTCAAAAAATCATAACTTGGAATTTTGAAGGTTTGAAGAAATGATATTGGGCATATTAAATACTAATTAAATTTCCTTTTAAATACTTCTTATGTCATTTTGATATCTCAATTAGTTTTTGAGATACATCTTCATTGACGTTGCTATCTTTTAACCTAATATCTGTTGTTATGGATAAATTGAAAAAATCATAACCTCAAAGTTTGAAGATTTTAAGAAATGACCATAAACATGTTAAATCCTGATTAAATTTCCAATGAAATGCTTTTTATCTCAAATTAATATCTCAATTCATTTTTGAGATATGTTACGATAAAACAAGTACTTGATATATTCAAATATCAACAATTGAATCCATTAAATTCAAAAAATCATAACTTGGAATTTTGAAGGTTTGAAGATATGATATTGGGCATATTAAATACTAATTAAATTTCCTTTTAAATACTTCTTACGTCATTCTGATATCTCAATTAGTTTTTGAGATACATCTTCATTGACGTTGCTATCTTTTAACCTAATATCTATTGTTATGGATGAATTGAAAAAATCATAACCTCAAAGTTTGAAGATTTTAAGAAATGACCATAAACATTTTAAATACTGATTAAATTTCCAATGAAATGCTTTTTATCTCAAATTAATATCTCAATTCATTTTTGAGATATGTTACTATAAAGCAAGTAATTGATATATTCAAATATCAACAAATGAATCCATTGAATTCAAAAAATCATAACTTGGAATTTTGAAGGTTTGAAGAAATGATATTGGGCGTATTAAAAATTAATTAAATTTCCTTTTAAATACTTCTTACGTCATTTTGATATCTTAATTAGTTTTTGAGATATATCTTCATTAACATTGATATCTTTTATCCTAATATCTATTGTTGTGGATGAATTCAAAAAATCATAATTTGAAGATTTGAAGAAATGACCATAAATATGTTAAATACTAATTAAATTTCCATTCAAATGCTTTTTATCTCAAAATTATATCTAAATTCGTCTTTAAGATATGTTACTGTAAAGCAATTAAATTGATTTCAAACAGAAAAATACATGTTTCGAGAGAAACATCTCATCTTCAGCTGAATCTAATATAAAGATTATCGTCATGATTTTTCTTTTCTCTTCTTGTGGGTGCATTTCTTTTTGAAATTTTTCCTCCTTTCTCTTGCAACTTTGGTCTTTGTCTCTTTTTCGTAACCTTGATTGTCGTGTTTGTCGTCACTCGTATCTCTTCTTTTCGTCCGCCATTCATCTTGCAATTTTTCTCAAATTATTTTTCGTTTTTCTTCTATTTTTAGTAAGTTTCTAATATTTTAATAAGTTTTTTATTCGTAATCGATTTTAATTCGTTTTTTGTAGTTAATCGACTAGTATTATGAATTTTTTCACTTTCTACATAGGTTTTATATAGTTAATTATGATGTAAGTTTTTCTTTATATTAGATTCAGCTGAAGATGGGAGGTTTCTCTCGAAACATGTACTGAGCATATTTAATAAAAGCAAGTTTTGAAGTAATATTTTTCTGTTTAAAATTATTCTATACTTGCAACATGGATCACCTGAAATTAAATTGATATTTTCAAGCATCAACAATTTCCATTGAATTCAAAAAATCATAACCTGGAATTTTGAAGGTTTGAAGAAATGATATTGGGCGTATTAAAAATTAATTAAATTTCCTTTTAAATACTTCTTACGTCATTTTGATATCTTAATTAGTTTTTGAGATATATTTTCATTAACATTGATATCTTTTATCCTAATATCTATTGTTGTGGATGAATTCAAAAAATCATATCCTCGAAATTTGAAGATTTGAAGAAATGACCATAAACATGTTAAATACTGATTAAATTTCCATTGAAATGCTTTTTATCTCAAATTAATATCTCAATTCATTTTTGAGATATGTTACTATAAAACAAGTAATTGATATATTCAAATATCAACAATTGAATCCATTGAATTCAAAAAATCATAACTTGGAATTTTGAAGGTTTGAAAATATGATATTGGGCGCGTATTAAATATTAATTAAATTTCCTTTTAAGTACTTCTTAAGTCATTTTGATATCTCATTTAGTTTTTGAGATACATCTTCATTTACGTTGCTATTTTTTAACCTAATATCTATTGTTGTGGATGAATTGAAAAAATCATATCCTCGAAATTTGAAGATGTGAAGAAATGACCACAAATATACTAAATACCAATTAAATTTCCATTTAAATGCTTTTTATCTCAAAATTATATCTAAATTCGTTTTTGAGATATGTTACTATAAAGCAATTACATTGATATTTTCAAGCATCAACAATTTCCATTGAATTCAAAAAATCATAACTTGGAATTTTGAAGGTTTGAAGAAATGATATTGGGCGTATTAAAAATTAATTAAATTTCCTTTTAAATACTTCTTACGTCATTTTGATATCTTAATTAGTTTTTGAGATATATCTTCATTAACATTGATATCTTTTATCCTAATATCTATTGTTGTGGATGAATTCAAAAAATCATAACTTCGAAATTTGAAGATGTGAAGAAATTGCCATAAATATGTTAAATACTAATTAAATTTCCATTCAAATGCTTTTTATCTCAAAATTATATCTAAATTCGTTTTTGAGATATGTTACTATAAAGCAATTAAATTGATATTTTCAAGCATCAACAATTTCCATTGAATTCAAAAAATCATAACTTGGAATTTTGAGGGTTTGAAGAAATGATATTGGGCGTATTAAATATTAATTAAATTTTCTTTTAAATACTTCTTACGTCATTCTGATATCTTAATTAGTTTTTGAGATATATCTTCATTAACAATGATATCTTTTAACCTAATATCTATTGTTGTGGATGAATTCAAAAAATCATAACTTCGAAATTTGAAGATTTGAAGAAATGACCATAAACATGTTAAATACTGATTCAATTTCCATTGAAATGGCTTCTATCTCAAATCGATATCTCAATTCCATTTTGAGATACGTTGCTGTAAAATAATCAAATTCATGTTATTCAAACAAGTTTGGTCTAGTGTTAATTCCACGTTTAGTTCAATAAAAAGTTAGACTAACACTACACCTAGCACTAGAAAGTTTTAAACCCAAATGTTTCTAGTTCTAGGTCTAGTGTTAGTTCTAGTTTTACACTAGCACTGTTACTAAATAGAACTAACACTATACCTAGAACTAGAATCATTTGGGTTTAGCCGTCCTTAGAGACGTGCGGCTAAACCCAAATGATTCTAGTTCTAGATATAATGTTAGTTCTAATCTTAAACATGCACTGCCACTAGAAGTAACATTAGACCTAGAACTAGAAACATTTGGGTTTAGCCGTCTTAAACTACGTGCGGCTAAACCCAAATGTTTCTAGTTCTAGGTCTAGTGTTAGTTCTACTTTTCGTTCAATAAAAATATACAACAATCTAGCAGTGAATAACAACTAAAATTAGAACTATCGTGCTTGATTTATACATTGTATTGACAATACCACGAGTTTATCTATGAACATCTTATATCAAGGNTAAATTCGTTTTTGAGATATGTTACTATAAAGCAATTACATTGATATTTTCAAGCATCAACAATTTCCATTGAATTCAAAAAATCATAACTTGGAATTTTGAAGGTTTGAAGAAATGATATTGGGCGTATTAAAAATTAATTAATTTTCCTTTTAAATACTTCTTACGTTATTTTGATATCTTAATTAGTTTTTGAGATATATCTGCATTAACATTGATATCTTTTATCCTAATATCTATTGTTGTGGATGAATTCAAAAAATCATAACCTCGAAATTTGAAGATTTGAAGAAAGGACCATAAACTTGTTAAATACTGATTCAATTTCCATTGAAATGGCTTTTATCTCAAATCGATATCTCAATTCGATTTTGAAATACGTTGCTGTAAAGTAATCAAATTCATGTTATTCAAACAAGTTTGGTCTAGTGTTAGTTCCACGTTTAGTTCAATAAAAATATACAACAATCTAGCACTGCATAACAATTAAAGCTAGAACTAACACTAGACCTAGAACTAGAAAGTTTCTAGTGCTAGGTCTAGTGTTAGTTCTAGTTTTACACTAGCACTGTTACTAAATAGAACTAACACTATACCTAGAACTAGAATCATTTGGGTTTAGCCGCACGTCTCTAAGGACGGCTAAACCCAAATGATTCTAGTTCTAGGTATAATGTTAGTTCTAATTTTAAACTTGCACTGCCAGTAGAAGTAACATTAGACCTAGAACTAGAAACATTTGGGTTTAGCCGTCTTAAACTACGTGAGGCTAAACCCGAATGTTTCTAGTTCTAGGTCTAGTGTTAAAACTAGAACTATCGTGCTTGATTTATACATTGTATTGACAATACCACGAGTTTATCTATGAACATCTTATATCAAGGTTTTAATGTATCTTTAGATTATTAATTAATCATTAAACAGGATTATTTATAATGATTTATTCATTGCATATTTTTAGTTCTTATTGAATTTTTGCATTGATAATTATCTTAATTGGGAATTGAAAATTGCGTGCGTATTAAATTCAAGTTTAAATCATACGAAATAGAACAACATAACAACTCCCGGTTTGCCTTTTACGTTTTCTCTCTTCTTTCGAAAGCGTTACGAGCACTATTAGGTCGTAATTGAATGTCCAATTTATGTATTTTAAGAATATAACTCGGTAAATTTCAGGTTGTTATAATAAACTTCTTATTAGGAACGGTTTTTCGTACGGATTCAACTACTATACAAGACAGGAAATGTGTTGTGTTATGAAGAGATGAACTTTACGTGACAGAAATGTTAAAACATTTAAATTTAATTCGCAATATTATAAAAGGGTTACAACCTGTTGGACATTTGTTTAGCAGGAAGTAATCCATTAAGCGGAAAATTACACAAAAGTATGGCCTTACAAAGTTTTAATTTTAAATTTAATGTCCTGTAGTTATACTTGCAAATGGTAGGGCGTGAAGTTCCAACTGTTAGTTTGGTAAGTTTTAGTCTTCTCACACCTTGAGCTTTTTGCCTTAAATTTCTATGAATAGCTTGGCCCATTACCTTCGGATGCAAATGCGAACGTAAAGTTTTGCGCGTTGAAAAGGCTGGGGTAAGTAAAGCGTGTGCATAAGCTTAATGTATAAATTTAAAGACTTAATCTTCTCCCTTTAAATATGGAATTTCAATAAATGATTTTTTTAAATTTTATACAATAAAGCTTAAAGTTATTCTAGGGAATAATTATGGGGGTAACATTCAATATAAGGAAAGCTGTTTCTGGAAAGCACGAAACCGATAGGGAATAGTTGGCGTCTGTTTAACTATAATACAAGAAGTGAAGAGGAAATGGTAGAGATACAAAATTGCTTTTCGCCATTAAAACGGCGTTCATTAGAGTTCACCCGTCCGCCGCGCTTCGCTGACTAATGATAATTAATTGTTTCCCGCGAAAACGATGGGGGTGTGAACTTAGCGTGCGAACAACCCCTTCCTTAACTCAAGAAGCCGAGAAGCTATGCGTCATATAGATTGCGAAGCGTGATTTTATGATTCACACAGACATATGTAGATGGGCGTATAGTGGGTGATAAATTATTTAAAAAGCAAAGGGGTGCTTCGTGTAAGAAGTAAAGATAGGGTGAGGATGATTCAGAGTATTTTAGTGACTAATTTTTTTTTCATTCGTTTATATAGGGCTATCGGGAATCTCGCGAGTTTATTTTATATTTAACTTTAGTCTCAAGGTCAATTTCTATTTTCAGGCGTCGGGTTGCCGAGATAAATTTAACCCTCTCAGTGAAAACGGCTCGGTTTCAGTTGTGTCGTGTAGTTAAAAGAGATAAATTTCGACTGGTTTTCGAATTTCTTTTTATCTATTTATCCTGTAATATCTGTATTTTTCATCGGAGGTAGATTAAATTTCATGCTATAAAATTAGCATAATCCGTCCTCACGAATAATTGATGCCCCTGCATTTTTTAACGCTTATCGATGGAGGAAGAAGCAATTACCCCGTCATTAGACCACTTTAGAGACGAGAAAGAGTTGATAATTTACATCGAAAAATCGAACCTGCTTTTAAATTCGATTTAATTAGTTAACTTTTTTTAGTATCTAAATATATTAAAAAATATTATTCCTTTAAGCAAATAATCTTTCCGTTGTATAAATCAAGAGAATTGTCGAAGATGTAAGAGTTTAAGAGGCCATAGAGAAAGGACGCGGCAGTAAAACCCCTATTGTTCGCTTCAACCGCATTTATTTCAGCGGTCTTAACTTCGTTTTAATGAATTCCCATAAAGTTTTCCCAGAGGTGCTTGCTTCTGTCTACACAAGTTGACTTTTGAAGACGGTAAACAGGGAGAACGAGGACGTTTAAATTATTCTTTTGAAAATTTTGTCAAACTTTTTTTATAAAATTCATAAAAAAAATATTTATGTAAATAATAAACATATATTGGGCGCGTTCACCAGAGGATTCCGTTTACGTTGGCAAACGCAAACGGGTTACGATTGCGTTGGTGATTTGGTGAACGGCCAATTTTTCTATAGACTTATGGTTTGATAACAACAGATGGCGCTTTAATGACAATTATTTACAATTTTAATTAATTTATAGGTCATACCGCTCAATTTATCATGAATTTCTTCATTTTCAAAGATAGTATACACTAACCCATTAAATAAATAATTGCTGGCTTCTGCCATTCTTTTTGTTGATTTTAAATTTATGATGACACAAACACCAAACACCGTTTGTGTTTGCTAACGGAAAAATCATACGATTGATAAAATGGCGGCCGTTTACCAAACACGTTTGAAGTTAGGGTTGCGTTCACCTGAAATGTTGCCAACAGTTTGGTCTCCGTTTGCAAACGTTGACAGTTGGTAAACGCGCCCATTGATAAAATGGCGGCCGTTTACCAAACACGTTTGAAGTTAGGGTTGCGTTCACTAGAAATGTTGCCAACAGTTTGGTCTCCGTTTGCAAACGTTGACAGTTGGTGAACGCGCCCAATATAAAGTATGAACCATAAATTTTCAAAAAGTCATATTTTGAATTCAATGTCAAAAATGACTTAAAATAGCTTTGTTCGTTGGGACTGCACTACTCTGCCCGACATGGCACTCGTATGACGTCATAGTGCAATGAAGTGTAAGTCAGTGCAATGTCATGTCAACTTAGTGCAGGTCAGAAAAGTGTATAAACCATGGTCGCAACGAACAGATTTTTTAAAAAAAAGTGTATAATATTTGAAATGGACGACAGGAGATTGTCAGCGAAATACTCGTGGAAAATGAAATCATTGCAGAATGTTTTTTAGTAGCGATTCATCAATTATTATTATATTATTATTATTTTTTATTTTTTTCAATTATTAGCGAAATATATTTTCTACCCCAAACTATTAACCCTTATTAGTTCTTTCAAAAGTACTACTTAACGTATAAAGAAATCACATGCTAAATTGCACCAAAATCGATAAGCAGTACCTGAAAAAAAAAAAAAATTTGGGGTGGTGAAGGTAGTTAACCCCAGCCACCCCTAAATGAGAAAAAACACATAATTAATATTTTTAAATGTACTATAAGTGTATTTAATGAAGCCAAAATTGACAGGGTAGTTTTTAAATTATTCCAAAAAAGTAGGGGTAGCTTTCTACTGGTATTGAATATACTGTGTTCTCTAATACAACAAATATTAATTATTATAAGGTTTTATTTCTTAATATTTAATATTAATATTAATTATTACAAAACACGCTTTCAAATATTCAGCCATTTTAGTTACACTGCATTAAACTGCACTTATTGAACTTAATCGAAAGCAGGTGCAACAAAATCTGCACTAAATTGCACTGCACATGGCTCAACGAACAGTATGAGTGCAACTGCACTATCCCCAACGAACACACAACATCTGCACTAAACTGCTTAGTGCAAGTGAGTGCAAGTAGTGCAGTCCCAACGAACAAAGCTAATGTCGTTTAGAAATGTACAACCTGATTCAGAGTAAGCGCCTTATTTTTTTTTAGCCACACTATGGGTACTACTTTCAAAATATTTGGCAGTAATATGTTTTAGGACATTCTCTACACGATGGTGATATCATATTTTCAATTGGACGAATTATTTCAAAATGGCGAGTGTCAACTTTTTTTTTTTAAATGCAATGCCAAAATTTTTTTTTTTATTATCGAGATCCTAAAAACATTCTTTATACGATAGTATTTTGTTTTTGTTAAAAATTCATTTCTTTCCCCATCAAAAAGCAACCTAACATTTTAGTCTAGTAGCGCATGAATGTTTTACACTCGATGTTATTTTTGTCCAAATAAATAAATAAGTAGATGTTTATTACAAAATAAAGCTTAATTGTTTTAAAAAAAAAAGTTGACAGTCGCCATTTTGAAATAATTCGTCCAATTGAAAATGTGGTATCACCATCGTGTAGAGAATGCCCTAAAACATATTACTGCCAAATATTTTGAAAGTAGTACCCATAGTGTGGCTAAAAAAATAAGGCGTTTACTCTGAATCAGGCTGTATAACGTTCAAAAGGCCCTCAAAGATTTTGATCACCCCTCAGCGAACTTTTCGTTCAAAACCACACTGAATTTAGTAAAAAACAACAAACTATACTCTGTTCACTGAATAGATGCAGTGAACCTAAGTGAAGTCACGCTTATTTCCCCCACTATTACATAATAGCCAGTTTTACACACACAAAAAATAATTCATCGAAATTTTTTAACAAAACATGTAAAAAGTCCATATTATTTCCATATTTTACATAAAAACTATATAAGTTATTGTTAATCAAGGGGAACACAAAACATAACCATATCTTTAACTCAAAAAAGTCTACATACAGTCCTAAAAAAAGTCTATCAATGTCCGTTATAGCTCAATAAAAATATACAATTATCTAACGCTGAATAACAAATAAAACTAGACTAGCACTAGACTTAGAACTAAAAACATTCCGTTTAGCCATGCGTCTCTTAAAACGGCTAAACCTGAATGTTTCTACTTTTAGGTGTAATGTTAGTTCTAGAGACAGTGGTAAGTAGCACAGTTAGCATAAGATATCATTATGTTACATATTTTTATTGAACTAAAACTAGAACTAACACTAGAACTAACACAAGACCTAGAACTAGAATAAAATTCGGGTTTAGCCGTCTTGAGAGACGTACGGCTAAATCCGAATGTTACTAGTTCTAGATCTAGTGTTAGTTCTAGTTTTGCACTATCACTAGAACTAACACAATACCTAAAACTAGAATAATTCGGGTTTAGCCGTCTTGAGAGACGAGCGACTAAATCTACTGCTGTAGCCTTCACTTCGCAGCACAAGTCGAACTTTTTCGACTTTATATTAAAATAATATAGACTTCTAATATCCTTCGTTTAAAAAATTCATTGAATTACATTTCAGTAACTGAGATATTATCATTTTATGAGTTGTATGTAGACTTTATTGTATCACTGTACATACAAAGAAAGAAAATTGGGTATACAGGGTAATTCAAATTCGACCCCCACCATTGGGATCTCAGAAACCATAAGAGATACAGAAATGGTTAAATGGGGCAAAGTTGCGTATCTTAGAGCTTATCATTTTTCAACTAGGCTTTTGGATTTAGCCGTTTTAGTTTTTAAAATATGGCCGAAAAACAAAAAAATGACTTTTTCGTTTTTTGCCTATAACTTCTTTATTTTTCGTTTTTTCGTGAATCTGAAAAAACATGAAAAATGTCATGACACAACTAGAAGTTTTCTCCGATGTTTCGTTTTCGTAAAGCTATCATCAGTTTTTTTTTTATGAACGCCATATTTGATTTTCACACCAAAAAATAGGATAATTAATTCTGATTTCAATGATATGTCACAGAGTGTACTTCATTTAAAAAAAAACTGAATTATTAAAAAAAAAAA
The DNA here is from genome assembly GCF_000648695.1 of Onthophagus taurus. NCBI lineage: Eukaryota > Metazoa > Arthropoda > Insecta > Coleoptera > Scarabaeidae > Onthophagus > Onthophagus taurus. Next base: position 394,412 of record NW_019280414.1, on the reverse strand, counting down.
ACCTGATGATAGTTTCACGAAAACGAAACGTTAGAGAACATTCTTAAGACAACAAGTTGTCTTAAGAATGTTTTTTCAGATTCACGAAAAAATGAAAACTGAAGAAGTTATAGGCAAAAAACGAACACTCCTAACAATCCTAAGCTCTTGAACTAAAATTAGAACTAAAACTAGAACTAACACTAAAAACTTTCAGGTTTTGCCGTGCGTCTTTTAAGACCTTATCTTTTAAGCAACTTTCTTCAGAAACTGGTTCGAAGTTGTTTCTAGTGTTAGTTCTAGTTTTAGTTCTAATTTTAGTTCAATTCACACTAGCCGTGAAAGCCTTCGTACTTATATTCTTAAGCTCTTCTGCAATATGTATCAACTCTAAACATTTCTTAAATTTTTTGATATTATCCTTAATATCATTCCTTGTTTTGAGAACATATTCAATGGCATCCATTACCATCGGTACTAACAACTCTCACTTAATCCCTAATATCTTTTAACACCATTCTTAAATCTCTTAACGTATATTCTAGCATTTATTAAAATTATTTTTACTAGCTCTAGTTATTAAGCGTGTTATCTCGTAACACTCCTGTCTGATATCACATCGTGGTATAGATTTCAGTATGCAATGAGCAGCTATGTATGCAATCTATCAAGCAATCTGTATGTATCATTTGCAGTTTTCAATCTACGATTATTGTATGCAGTCTATAGCGATAGGGTTTAACATGGAATTTGTAACTGAAATCAGCAGTCTTAGATCGCGTTTAGTAGTTATAGTACGCAGGGAGTAACTATAGTCTGAAGTATCTTGCTATAGTTTCCAGCATGTTGCTACAATTTGCAATACGCAGTTTGAAAATATGATTTGTTGTTAGCTATTTGTAGCTGTATATATGTGTTACAGTCAGCAGGTGTACTTTGCTCTCTGCTCTTTTTAGCTATGATCTGTAGTAGTTAGTTTAGGGTATTGTATGCAGTCTGCAGCGATGGTTTAATTTGTAATTTGTAGCTGTAATCTACAGTCTTAGATGCGCTGGTACGAGTTGCAGCGAAAGATTATAGTATGCAGAGAGTAGCTATTGCCTGCAGCATCTTGTTAGTATTATTTTTCATTTTACCTGTCTACAGCCACGCTTTGCAGTTGGCATATATAGTTTGCAATCTGCTATCTTTGGTTAGAATCTGTAGCACTCATCCTAAAGATAGCAGTCTGCTGCGATAGCTTGTAACATCGTGTATATAATTATAATTCAAAGTCTTCAGTCTGCTGCTATGATATGCAGATGTAGTTAACAGTATCCAAGGAAACAACATCATATATAAATAACTTTGGACAACAGAACTTTGTAATATGGATGAAAAATCTTTATCAAAACCGAATATCGAAGTGGAATTTCAAACATTACTTCAGAAAGGTAGAAAACTACAATTTCCTGCAACTGCAGAATCAAATTACGCATTCTGGAAATTGCTAATAGTACAATAGTATCTAATTCTTAATATCATCAAGACATAATGAGTGTAGCAAGTCTCAATTGTAAGTTAGTAGACACGCATTAGGTAAAAGCCAGTAATCTATGTAAATCACCATATGTTTACAGATTGAGGTGAATTTCTCAATTTGGTAATGGTAAATTAAACATTCTGTAAAGTTTAAAATGCATACAAAGTTCTTGAATTTTAAAAACCTATTAACTCCATTATTTATTTTTGAAAATCAGTGAAAATTCGACCTCTAGACATCAAAAATACGAGAGACGAGACGATCGTAACATTTTGCAGGCAACCCCGGGGGTGCCACTGACCACCCCATCAATTCACCTACCCTATTTCCTCCCAAAGGGCGTGAAAACAGAGGCCCCGAACCGAGTGTAAGCGGCAATTTTCAGCACGTGGCGTATAATTCACAGCCACTACTGACTTGTGAACACGGATATTGAAATGCCACTTAAACTTTAAATCAAATCGTAACGTGATTCACGACCGGCTCCGGCTCGGTACAAAAGAGACAGTTATTGATATAAACCTAAGTTACTATTAGTTTCGGTAAAGTGCGGAATTACACCGGGGAGCGGGTGCCGTTAAATGGTGGAAGGGTGTTCCTTTTCGATTATTAAAATAATCATCGTGGACGTCTCATTTTGAATTCCGCGACGGTACGTCGACGATGGCCGTGTCTTTCTTCGACGAAATTGAGCGGAATTCAGGACGGAATGTGAAATGGAATTATTTCTTTTTCACGAACGACGTCGGCACCAATTTCTGGAGTTAGCTATAACGTTTTATAGGAAGAGTAATTTACTGTGAAAATATGATCTTATTTTAAATGGGATTTGTATCAAAGGTGTTGATACTGAAGTAAGGTGGCTTGAATATTTTAAGATAACTATAAAATATACATGCAAATTTAACAGGGGAAGACTACTTAATAAATAATTGGTTCTATTGGCAATAAAGTTTTTCCGCGACTCCTTTCGTGTAGCAATCGCCCGCGTCAAACCAGTTCATGCATATGCAATTGAACGATCAGCCTCCAAATGGGGAGTGCTGAACTTTTGCTGCCAATTAACTCAATCAAAATAGAAGCTAAAAAAAGTAAAGTAAAGTTTATTTTTTATGTTTCTAAAATTATATTTACTTTAATTAAGGGAATTTTCAATGTGATTCTTAAAGTATATCAAAATCAAGAAATTTAGTTTGTCTTTACATCATTTTTCAAAAAATCAATTTTTCAGAAAGGTTTAACGTTGATCGAAAAAGAATTAAAAATTACCAGAAATTTCGAATACATTAGAAAAGTTGTATTTCAAGAACTTTAGTTTACTTGAGTACTCAAGTTTACTTGATAACTGAAGAAATCGATTTTTCAGGAAGATTTAAAGTTGATCGAAGAAAAATTAAAAAATACCAGAAATTTCCAATGAATTAGAAAGGTTGTGGCTCAAAACTAAAACTGATATTTCAAAATGGACACATCGTTGACAGGTAGACAGTTTAATTGATAATTGGAGATTATTTCATGAAGATTTCCAAGAAATCGATTTTTCAGGATGTTTTGAAGTTGATCGAAGAAAAATTAAAAATTACCAGAAATTTCGAATGCTTTAGAAAGATTGTATCTCAAAAACTAAAAATGATATTTCAAAATGAACATCATCTTTGACAAACTGACAGTTTAATTGATAATTGGTGATAATCTTATTATCATTTTTCAAAAAGTTTATTTTTCAGAAAGATTTAAAGTTGATCGAAAAAGAATTAAAAACTACCAGAAATTTCGCATGCATTGAAAAGATTATATCTCAAAAACTAAAACTGATATTTAAAAATGGACACCATTGTTGACAAGTAGGTAGTTTAATTGATAATAATTTCATAAATATTTTTCAGGAAGTCGATTTTTCAGGTTGTTTTGAAGTTGATCGAAGAAAAATTAAAAATTACCAGAAAATTCGAATGCTTTAGAAAGATTGTATCTCAAAGACTAAAACTGATATTTCAAAATGGACACCATTGTTGACAACTAGGCAGTTTAGTTGATAATTGGTGATAATTTCATGAACATTTTCTAAGAAATCGATTGTTCAGGAAGCTTTAAAGTTGATCGAAAAAAATGGAAAATTACCAGAAATATTGAATGCATTAGAAAGATTGTATTTCAAAAACTAAAACTGATATTTAAAAATGGACACCATCGTTGACAAGTAGGTAGTTTAGTTGATAAATGGTGATAATTTCATGATCATTTTCCAAGATATCGATTTTTTAGGAAGATTTAAAGTTGATCGAAGAAAAATTAAAAATTACCAGAAATTTCGAATGCTTTAGAAAGATTGTATCTCAAAAATTAAAAATGATATTTCAAAATGAACATCATCATTGACAAACAGACAGTTTAATTGATAATTGGTGATAATCTTATTATCATTTTTCAAAAAGTCTATTTTTCAGAAAGATTTAAAGTTCGAAAAAGAATTAAAAATTACCAGAAATTTCGAATCCATTGGAAAGATTATATCTCAAAAACTAAAACTGATATTTTAAAATGGACACCATTGTTGACAAGTAGGTAGTTTAATTGATGATAATTTCATGAATATTTTTCAGGAAATCGATTTTTCTGGTTGTTTTGAAGTTGATCGAAGAAAAATTAAAAATTACCAGAAATTTCGAATGCTTTAGAAAGGTTGTATCTCAAAGACTACAACTGATATTTCAAAATGGTCACCACTATTGATAAGTGGATAGTGTAATTGATGATTGGTGATAATTTCATGGTCATTTTCCAAGAAATCGATTTTTTAGGAAGATTTAAAGTTGATCGAAGAAAAATAAAAAATTAGCAGAAATTTCGAATGCTTTAGAAAGATTGTATCTCAAAAATTAAAACTGATATTTCAAAATGAACATCATCATTGACAAGCAGACAGTTTAATTGATAATTGGTGATAATCTTATTATCATTTTTCAAAAAGTCTATATTTCAGAAAGATTTAAAGTTGATCGAAAAAGAATTAAAAACTACCAGAAATTTCGCAAGCATTGGAAAGATTATATCTCAAAAACTAAAACTGATATTTTAAAATGGACACCATTGTTGAGGAGGTAGTTTAATTGATGATAATTTCATGAATATTTTTCAGGAAATCGATTTTTCAGGTTGTTTTGAAGTTGATCGAAGAAAAATTAAAAATTATCAGAAATTTCGAATGCTTTAGAAAGATTGTATCTCAAAGACTAAAACTGATATTTCAAAATGGACACCACTATTGATAAGTAGATAGTGTAATTGATGATTGGTGATAATTTCATTATCATTTTCCAAGAAATCGATTTTTCAGGAAGTTTTGAAGTTGATCGAAGAAAAATCAAAATTTTATCAGAAATTTCGAATGCTTTAAAAAGATTGTATTTCCAAAATTAAAACTGATATTTCAAAATGGACACTATCATTGACAAGTAGGTAGTGTAGTTGATAATTGGTGATAATTTCATGAACATTTTCCAAGAAATCGATTTTTTAGGAAGATTTAAAGTTGATCGAAGAAAAATTAAAGATTACCAGAAATTTCGAATGCTTTAGAAAGATTGTATCTCAAGAACTAAAACTGATATTTCAAATTGGACACCATCGTTGACAAGTAAGTAGTTTAGTTGATAATTGGTGATAATTTCATGATCATTTTCCAAGAAATCGATTTTTTAGGAAGATTTAAAGTTGATCGAAGAAAAATTAAAAAATACCAGAAATGTCGAATGCTTTAGAAAGATTGTATCTCAAGAACTAACACTGATATTTCAAAATGGACACCACCATTGATAAGTAGATAGTGTAATTGATGATAATTTCATGGTCATTTTCCAAGAAATCGATTTTTTAGGAAGATTTAAAGTTGATCGAAGAAAAATTAAGGATTACCAGAAATTTCGAATGCTTAGAAAGATTGTATCTCAAGAACTAAATCTGATATTTCAAAATGAACACCATCGTTGACAAATAAGTAGTTTAGTTGATAATTGGTGATAATTTCATGATCATTTTCCAAGAAATCGATTTTTTAGGGAAGATTTAAAGTTGATCGAATAAAAATCAAAATTATCAGAAATTTCGAATGCTTTAAAAAGATTGTATCTCCAAAACTAAAACTGATATTTTAAAATGGACACCATCGTTGAAAAGTAGGTAATTTAATTCATAATTGATGATAATTTCATGAACATTTTCCAAGAAATCGATTTTTCAGGAAAATTCAAAGTTGATCAAAGAAAAATTAAAAATTACCAGAAATTTCGAATGCTTTAGAAAGATTGTATCTCAAGAACTAAAACTGATATTTCAAAATGGACACCATCATTGACAAGGAGACCGTTTAAATAATGATTGGTGATAATTTCATGAACATTTTCCAAGAAATCGATTTTTCAGGAAGATTTAAAGTTGTTCGAAGAAAAATTAAAAATTACCAGAAATTTCGAATGCTTTAGAAAGATTGTATCTCAAAGACTACAACTGATATTTCAAAATGGTCACCACTATTGATAAGTGGATAGTGTAATTGATGATTGGTGATAATTTCATGGTCATTTTCCAAGAAATCGATTTTTTAGGAAGATTTAAAGTTGATCGAAGAAAAATAAAAAATTAGCAGAAATTTCGAATGCTTTAGAAAGATTGTATCTCAAAAATTAAAACTGATATTTCAAAATGAACATCATCATTGACAAGCAGACAGTTTAATTGATAATTGGTGATAATCTTATTATCATTTTTCAAAAAGTCTATATTTCAGAAAGATTTAAAGTTGATCGAAAAAGAATTAAAAACTACCAGAAATTTCGCAAGCATTGGAAAGATTATATCTCAAAAACTAAAACTGATATTTTAAAATGGACACCATTGTTGAGGAGGTAGTTTAATTGATGATAATTTCATGAATATTTTTCAGGAAATCGATTTTTCAGGTTGTTTTGAAGTTGATCGAAGAAAAATTAAAAATTATCAGAAATTTCGAATGCTTTAGAAAGATTGTATCTCAAAGACTAAAACTGATATTTCAAAATGGACACCACTATTGATAAGTAGATAGTGTAATTGATGATTGGTGATAATTTCATTATCATTTTCCAAGAAATCGATTTTTTAGGAAGATTTAAAGTTGATCGAAGAAAAATTAAAGATTACCAGAAATTTCGAATGCTTTAGAAAGATTGTATCTCAAGAACTAAAACTGATATTTCAAATTGGACACCATCGTTGACAAGTAAGTAGTTTAGTTGATAATTGGTGATAATTTCATGATCATTTTCCAAGAAATCGATTTTTTAGGAAGATTTAAAGTTGATCGAAAAAAAATTAAAAATTAGCAGAAATTTCGAATGCTTTAGAAAGATTGTATCTCAAGAACTAAAACTGATATTTCAAATTGGACACCATCATTGAAAAGTAGGTAGTTTAATTGCTAATTGGTGATAATTTCATGAACATGTTCCAAGAAATCGATTTTTTAGGAAGACTGAAAGTTGATAAAAGAACATCAAAAATTATTAGAAATTTCGAATGGAATCAAAGGAGTGTATCTCAAAAACTAAAACTGATATTTCAAAATGGACACATCGATGGCAAGTAGGTAATTTAGTTAATAATTGGTGATAATTTCATGAATATTTTCCAAGAAATCGATTTTTCAGGAAGATTTAAAGTTGATCGAAGAAAAACTAAAAATTACCAGAAATTTCGAATGCTTTAGAAAGATTGTATCTCAAGAACTAAAACTGATATTTCAAAATGGAGACCATCGTTGAAAAGTAGGTAGTTTAATTGATAATTGGTGATAATTTCATGAACATGTTCCAAGAAATCGATTTTTTAAGAAGACTGAAAGTTGATAAAAGAAAATCAAAAATTATTAGAAATTTCGAATGCAATCAAAGGATTGTATCTCAAGAACTAAAACTGATATTTTAAAATGGACACATCGATGACAAGTAGGTAATTTAATTAATAATTGGTGATAATTTCATGAACATTTTCCAAGAAATCGATTTTTCAGGAAGATTTAAAGTTGATCGAAGAAAAATAAAAAATTACCAAAAATTTTGAATGCTTTAGAAAGATTGTATCTCAAAAATTAAATCTGATATTTCAAAATGGACACCATCATTGACAAGGAGACCGTTTAAATGATGATTGGTGATAATTTCATGAATATTTTGAGAATGAACAAAGTACATCAAAACAATGAAATCTGATTTGCCCTTGAAATCGTTAAAATCATGGTTGGCAAAATTGACTAATTAATTTTCGTATTGAACGAATGTGTACAATACCTAAAATAGATTTGACGAAGTTCGAAATGAAAATCTCTCGTAGCTTTCAAGTTGAAACGATCCGAAACGAGCATTGTTGAAAATTTTCGCCCTGGAGCCAAGGCCGCGCCATGAATTTATAACGAATCAATTTGCAGGAGGCGCGGGGAGATCGTTCGGAGAGCAGAGAAACGGGAGCCCTGAAAGCAAAACTTACGGCACCGGTTAATGAAAATGCTAAATACTTTAAGAGAGCGCCGTTTCCATCGCTTATTCAAGTTTCTATTGGGATAAAGTGTTATTAAAACGACGCTTCGCCCGTTCTGCAACTTACCAGTTTTCCCTTTTCTTTAGAATTAATTCTTTCCGCAATGAAAGAGTCTGCTAAGTTTATGTAACAAATTTAAAATAAAATTGAGTACGATTTTCGGGAATTTTACCTTCCAATAAAGTAAACAGCCTGGAGCATCTCGTGTCGTCTACTATTTGAGCCCCCCAAGCAATTTTCCACATCCCTCAGCAGGACAGCAAGCAAATGACGGCTGAAAATTGCTAAGATCAAAGGGCTACGGCCGCTTTGACCGTTCACAAGGTAACCAAAGCCCAACACTATGAAACGACCAAAAACGTATGCAGGGCTGATTTTCCTGAAAAATCTTGATAAACATTTTACAAAAAATACATCTTTAAATACACATCATTTGAGAAGGGTTTCTATATTTGGGTAGTCCTAAAAACCGGAAGTTTTGGTTCGAATGCCAAAGCGGTCATAAAAGTCTAAAAGTAAATTTCCACGACAATTACTTTTACGGTGTTTGGGACTATATAATTCAGTTAAGTAATTTATGCGCCCATATTTTAAGTGGCGTTAATTGCCGTTCGAGCTGAGTGCGTGTCGAATTTTCATGCAGAATTTCCATAAAACTCAAATGAATCATCGAAGGGTATACGGAGCGATATCATGCGAAAAATATGTAGATGATTTTTAGAGTGAATATGAGGGAAGATAATTACAATAATTTCATAATACACCCCGGAAAAGTAAAAGATAAAGTACATAATAACTTATTTAATTAACATATTCGATTTATCCCAAAATATACACACCCCACAAACACACATACATATAATACATGATATATAATCCCAGTGTTAAAGCAAAAACGAAATTCTACAATGAACTTACCGAGAGGGAGTTACCATGCAATTTCGCATATGCCAATTTCAATTAGTAATTTTAACCTGTTCATAAAATAGGCTCGTAACAAGACTTTTGCATTACCCGAATAGTTTATTCAAAAATACTGAAAGTGAACTCGACGATTTCGTCGATAATCACGAAATATTTCACCATCGTTTCAAACACACTGTTTATTTATAAAAATATATTTACGATCTCTTAAAATTCGTTAGTCAACCCTTACTGGGCGAGTCATATTTGAAATTCCCAGAATGACGTAATGTTCTTCGCAGGGGGTCGTCAAAGCCCTTAAAGTTAACCCGTAAAACGCGCACGGCTTGCGGCAAGACCGGAAACTCGTATGACCGGGCGTGACGTCGTCGTCGAATACACCACGTGGCGTCGAGACGTTAAAAATATCGAAGAGAATGAGTCACGGGGCGTCGCATTCGCAGACAGGATGCACCCTCGGGAACCTATCTTTAGAATTTATCCTTCGGCGTCCCGACGACGACGACGTAGCGATGGGGGCAATAAAAACCGGGATACGACGCAGCTGATCGAAGGGGGAACAACCCAGCTAATGACATTTACCGTGGATTATCTTCAGGAAGTCACCTACCAAGGAGCCAAAAACTAGTAGGAGGAGGTTTTAAAATTAACTTTAAAATTTTAAAATAAATACAAGAAGTAGTATAGAAAGTATATAAGAAAACGAGGTGTTAAATAAATAAGAGGGGAACATTTTTAAAATACCTCCTTACCCAAACAAAAATTAACCGGAAAGGTAATGTTTCAAATTGCGGTTATAACTATTCGATTTCGAATTGCGCTGGTATTCAAACCGCGGTCGTTCCGTTAGGTTGGTATTAAAAATTTGATTTTAATGCGGTTGTCCTCATGTTACCCGATCCTTATCAATGTGGTTTTCTGATTTATAGTATAATTATCTTATGAAAGTCGTAATAATTATCGTTAAAATGTTATCACGTAGAAGCTATCGTAAAAAAAATTTAATTAATTAGATACTATTTTAAACACGATAAAAGAGGTAATAAAATTGGATGATTCTACCATTTTAATAATGTTTTGTATCAAATTTCTTTATTTCAAATCTCCTATTCAACCTTCCTTAAAAGTTATATTTATAAATGGATAAAATGGACAATTTCACCGAATAGATAATAGATTACAATTTTATGAATGCACTCCAAGAAATTTTTGACAAATTCTTAAAGTTCACCGAAGAAGTGTTAAAGATTACGAAAAATTTCGATTGCGTTGGAAAAGCTGTATCTTAAAAACTAAAACTGATATTTCTGAATTTATAAAATAGATTTTTCTGAAATTTTTGAAGTTGATCGAAAAGTCGACTCATTGGGAGTTAGAGCACAACACCTCTAGCATAAACAATAACTCTCATATCAAGACTCAGGAAAGTGGGCAACCGTAGAGACACGAATACGCCATCGAAAAGTCACTAGATCTACTTAACGAAGTAGAAACTGAAAAAAATCAGCTTGAAACTCATTTCGACGCCGATCTACCCTTCAATGGTCTATGCAAACCTTAAATATAAAACGCATCAAGGTAATCGTTGTCAAAAAATGTGCCTCAACAACAAATGGTTGACGTGATTCAGGGCATCACGTCAAAAAAGTGAAAAGTGTAGATTTTTTAAAGGTTTTTGTGTAGACATAAGCAGCAAAGTCTCTCTTGCAAGCACTTATATCTGACACCAAAAGTTTCTAAGAAAATTTTCAACTACCAATAACTCCGGTTCATTTCTCAGACTCGGAAGTCAAGTATCAGTTGGAAACTAACTAGCTGTGTGACAATGGGAATTGGAGGACTTAATACATGATAAGAAGATCTTCGAGGGCTGTTTGGTACTTTGGTACATACTTGGCAGTTGACGTGATGTCACAAATAATTTTATACCTAAACCGGCTAAGCAAAATTACTTTCACTCGAAGTGTTTCAAACCAATCTGACAATTCTTACAAAAAGAAAGCACTTTAATGTTCTTCGTAACAGGATGCAGGAAGCAATCAATCCAACTGAGAATTAGGCTAAGAAACAATCTCTTACTATCAACCCTAAGAAGACTAAAATGCTTCTTTTTGTACGTAGTCCCAGATAATGCTACCAAGAACTTTACATGAACTGTCTACAAAGTAACTTACTTAGAATAAGTACTTGACCGCTTGTGGTTAATGATAGATTGTAAACAAACGTGGAAATTGAAAAATACACTACGGCTGTAATTTGACCTAAGTCATTGTAGCTAAGTTATGGTGTAGCGGTTTAGTTGACCTATGCGAAGTTAGTCCCCAATTTTTCTAGCCCCCAATTATATAGGATTTTGCATGTATAGTATTTTGATTATAACAAGAGAACCAGTCAACCGATTTCGATAAACAATGTGTCATTCGAAAGCTTAATCTTTTGCCAACTTAAGCTTTCGAATGAGACATTGTTTATCGAAATCGGTTGACTGGTTGTCCTATCTAATAAAATCCTATCTAATTGGGGGCTAATTTCGCATAGGTGTTTAGTGGACTAAAACTCCAAACTTAACCAAGGCACTTATTCTATTTAGTAGAGGCTTTCGTAGCTCAGTGAACCTGGAACCTGAGTTTACGATATTTTGGTTTTATTAGTACCATTCGATAGAGGATCGTTTGTACTCGTTTGTACCACGTTCAATTTCGTTTTTACCTCAGGACCTAAAGAGATAAAAAATTTTGAAAAATTGCCGGAACCCCACTTTTTGATATTCTATTTTTATTAATACCATTCGGTAGAGAATCGTTTGCACCCGTTTGTACCATTTTCGATTTCGTTTGTACCTCAACCGGTATCAAAATACAGCGATTTTTTGATTTTTTAGAATACTGCTGAAAGTGTGTATCTCCGTTATTAATACAGATATCGCAAAACGGTCGATGGAATTCGATAGAGAATCATTTATACCCGCTTGTACCACTTTTGTATTCGTTTGTACCTCAACCGATTCCAAAATACAGCGATTCTTTGATTCTTCAGAATATCTCTGAAAGTCTGTATCTCCGTTATTAATACAGATATCGCAAAACGATCGATGGAATTCGATAGAGAATCGTTTGTACCCGTTTGTACCACTTTCGATTTCGTTTGTACCTCAACCGGTTCCAAAATACAGCGATTTTTTGATTTTTCAGAATACCGCTGAAAGTGTGTATCTCCGTTATTAATAGAGATATCGGAAAACGGTCGATGGAATTTGATAGAGAATCGTTTGCACCCCTTTGTACCACTTTCGATTTCGTTTGTACCTCAACCGGTTCCAAAATACAGCGATTTTTTGATTTTTCAGAATACCGCTGAAAGTGTGTATCTCCGTTATTAATAGAGATATCGCAAAACGGTCGATGGAATTCGATAGAGAATCGTTTGTACCCGTTTGTACCACTTTCGATTTCGTTTGTACCTCAACCGGTTCCAAAATACAGCGATTTTTTGATTTTTCAGAATACCGCTGAAAGTGTGTATCTCCGTTATTAATAGAGATATCGCAAAACGGTCGATGGAATTTGATAGAGAATCGTTTGTACCCGTTTGTACCACTTTCGATTTCGTTTGTACCTCAACCGGTACCAAAATACAGCGATTTTTGGATTTTTCAGAATACCGCTGAAAGTGTGTATCTCCGTTATTAATAGAGGTATCGCAAAATGGTCGATGGAATTTGATAGAGAATCGTTTGTACCCGTTTGCACCACTTTCGATTTTTTTTGTACCTCAACGGGTACCAAAATACAGCGATTTTTTGATTTTTCAGAATACCGCTGAAAGTGTGTATCTCCGTTATTAATAGAGATATCGGAAAACGGTCGATGGAATTTGATAGAGAATCGTTTGCACCCCTTTGTACCACTTTCGATTTCGTTTGTACCTCAACCGGTTCCAAAATACAGCGATTTTTTGATTTTTCAAAATACCGCTGAAAGTGTGTATCTCCGTTGTTAATAGAGGTATCGGAAAACGGTCGATGGAATTTGATAAAGAATCGTTAGCACTCGTTTGTACCACTTTCGATTTCGTTTGTACCCCAACCGATTCCAAAATACAGCGATTTTTTGATTCTTGAGAATATCGCTGAAATATTACTCTTTCGAGGTTAGTATCCCCGATGGTTAGATTTTGCAGAGGTCTGCCTAAGCGTGTTTCAGTTAAAACTTTAACTTTCTCTGCATTTCCTGATAGACCCACTTTTTGAGCATTCGATAAATATTTCCTTCACTGTAGTTGTTGCTCTTCCCATTATGTTAATGTCGTCAGCAAACGCTGCTATTTGGAAGAACTTATTAGTTAAGATGTTTGATTGTAAGATCGACATTTTCTTATGACATATTCCAATGCGATATTGAAGAGAACGGGGGCTAATCCATGACCTTGTTTCAAGCCTTGTGTTCTGAAATATGCTGTGGTATCCGTCATTATAGTTTTCACGTTAGTTTCGGGTTCCAGATTTCGTCTTTGTATTAGGTGAATTGAGTTGCTAAGAAAGTTTCAATTTGTCAAAACCTAGTTTATATTCTACCTTTTATATCATTTAACTAAAAGAAACGTGAATTAATAAGATTTCAACGTAGTATGTCTTGTTACTATCAACATGTACAACGTTTATAATCAGGTTACTCCTTTAAATAAACTGATAGATCGTATAAAGATATAAATAAATTTGTTTGTATATGATAAAGATTTTGATGTATATTCGGTTTGTGAAATAATGTAAAAAGAGAATATACTGCTATAGGGAATGTTATACGTGAGGCGGTAAAGTTAGGGTAAATTAACATTAATTACACATGAAATAACACAACAGTATTTGAATTATTTCCCATCCCATCCAAACAACGGTTAAGTCAACCGGAAACCAAAACAACCAGTAAACGAAGGTAAGCGAGATCACGTGGTATATACATCAAGGGAGTTATGTAAACAGTTTTTGTACCCGCTTTATAGCGATGAAGGGGTACAATAGACGTAAAGAGAAGGATACGCGAGTTTTTGGGTTTAAATGAAGTAAACAACATCGATTTTTTGTGGAACCTATATTTTTAAACAGTTTTTTTTGATTTATTTATTTATTTACTTGAATTTGTAGGCGACCGTTCGTTCACCTTTTTGTTTCCGCACACTATAAACTCGTCTATATTTACGCTGGTAAAGGTTATTTGTTCTGTCCTGCTGGCAAAACCAACATCACTTTATTGCAAAAATAAACTGGAGTCGACGAACATTAAAATTCGATATTGCTACTGCCCCAGGTGAAGGTTACTCCATAAAAATAATGATTGAAACCAGGAGTTACTTATAATTAGTATTTCCCCTACTTCTTCCAACTTTCGAAATAAATCCACCTAATTTTTAAACTCATAATTAGATTTAACTTTAGATTAAAGAAATTTCACGGTCATCGCCCGTTTCGAAAATCTTTATCGAACTTAAAATTGAGTTAGTTAAAAATTAATAGGTTCAAAATACCACAGATGTGAACCCAAAGTGGTTTGAAGATGACTTCTTCTACTTACGTACATCGTCTTCTTCTTATTCTCGTTGTATCACGAGATTAGCTTAATTTTCCGGTCAGTTTAGATCCGTATCTCTGGTACCTGTTGAGGTGATTTTACCAGAAAGGTACGACTTAATAACCACGTTATTAAATGAATATCGAAAATTTCATCTGACCAAACCAGACATGGGATGAGGAGGTTTTCGAAAATCAACGGTCAACGTAAATTTTGCGAAATAGTGACACGACAAGGCAAAAACGCGATAGACCCAATCTGCTGCCATTACCGTTGTTCATTAGTTCTTCGTTCGATGTTCGTAATCAGATAAAACCGTGTGTATGTTGCCAAAATTCGGAGTCGTACTGTTTTTTTTAGGTTCAACGTTTATTCTTTCATTTCCTTTTCTAAATCGGGCTGATTTTTTCCAATCAATTTGAAATCTGAATCAAAAGAACTGAATCATTTTTGTCAGTTGTAACTAATTTTTCCAATAAATTCCAATTAAATTTATCTCACTCGGTTCTATCATTATCCGGATTTACAGACTCCACTGTCCGTTTTAAAATAGCTCAAGAAGCTACAGTAATTGTCTCTGTCGCCGCTGTTTCGGGAACGGGAGCCCCGTTTCGTCTGGAATTTCAAACTGAACATCGAGGAGTTCGTCAACCTCTCTTTTTCCCCCTGATCGAAAAGGAGGAATGTTTAAATAACCGAAAGGTGTTCGAAGGTAAAACAGGAAACGATTTATAAATATAGGGAGGGGAAACGTATCTGCTCGTGAAGCAGATTTCCTTTATTTAATTAAAACCGAAAAGCAGCGCGGCGGCGGGTAAAACGCTAATTAAAAACAAGCTATCGAATCAGGGGGTCAACCAAAAAAAGTTTTATCCGCGAATTTATCGCCACTATTCACAGCCGCTCTCCGTTCAGGGCGATGCGATGGATAGGGACAATTACGGTGGTCGCTTTATAAACAGGTGATCCGCGTTACCTGCTCGAATTAATCTTTCTCTCGATCCGGTAAATTAATTAACGTTGCAAAACTAAAACCCTGCTTTCGGACGACATCGACGACCAAATACGTTGTACGTTTATTAATAGTCGACACTAATTAGGAACTCTATACTTTGCGGTCGTCGCGACATGAGAGAGAAACTTTGATGCGAGAATGGGTAAATATTGAATTTATCGATCGTATAAAACACGATCGATCAAATATTATTTATAACATAGTTAATTAATTAGTTATTAAACCAGAAGGCTTAAACGATATTGACGTTAAAAAATGTTGTTCGGTTAATGAAACAAAACCTACAAGAATGTTAAATAATACGAAACTTGATTTAAAAGTTGTGTGGCCTTTTATATGACAGCATTCAACAATACTTGATATCAACACCATATCGATTTAAAACTGGGTAGGTTAAAAGAATGTGCGACTGTTTATCTGTTACCATTCAAAAAAAAGAATAACTTCACTTTCAAAACAAAAAATGCATGATTTAAATTTATTAAGGAAAGGTCGTTTGCGTCCGAGGCGCTACATTATCATATTCATAGAAAACTGGCAGATTTCGTGCTTTCTCAAGATTTCGTTCTCAAGAACTACATTACATTAATGAAATTAAATAATTTCAAATTTCACCGAGCAGTCCAATGCTCTTAACGAACATTAATACCTTGCTCGGCGAAAGGTCATTCAGATCTTTTGAGGAGATAAACTGCGACCCAAAAATCGAGAATCTGATACGGTTAACGGCAGGGCAGTGGTATAAAACATGCTCAACCGTCTCTGCTTCCTCCGCACATAGTCGGCATTCTACATCGTCGGCTAAACCCAACAAGTTGAGGTGTGCTTTTAATCGGCAGTGCCCAGTAAAAACACCCATTAGAACTTTTATGCTACTACGGGCAAGTCCTAAAATATTCCCGGGTTTGACAGTGGCGATGTTAATAAACACCTTAGCATGTCTCATTCCAGGAGAACTGGTCCACAGTAGGCGAAGTCTCTCTTCAGCCCACAGTCCAATCCTATATTTGGCCATCGCAAATGATACACCAACTGCTGGTTCCGGTCCCACAAACGCTTCAGCGCTGCCATCTCGTGCTAGCTTATCTGCCGCTTCATTGCCAGCAACCCCAGAGTGACCCGGGACCCAGATCAGAGAGACTCTGTTATCACAACTCAGTGTGTTTAATGTTCTCTTACAATCATTAACCAGAGCCGACACCGTTTTCACGGCTTGCAGCGCCTGGAGAGCGGCTTGACTGTCTGAGAAAATTCGTACTGTCATGTTCTTCACCCCTCTTTCAAGAAGGATTTTAGCACCCATGTCAATAGCAAATACTTCCGCCTGGAATACAGTACAGTACGTACCCAGGCTGTAGGCTTGCTTAATTCGAGGTGTCTGGCAGTATACTCCTGCTCCTACCCCTTCAGGCGTTTTTGATCCATCTGTGTACAAGCAAATGTCTGCCCGAACCAGAGAATTTTCATTTTCGATCCAGGACTGCCGCTCAGGCAGTACAATCTGGTATCGAGCATTAATCACTGATAGTGATACCGCCAAATCTGACGGCATTGATAGCACAGTATCAGTGCTTATAATGTCTTCCGCAGCCCATTGGTAGGACATGTCGGAACAGTTTTGAGCATATTGCTTAAATCTGTAAATGGTTGTTCTAGCCACTTTCTCTATATGCAACTGCAGAGGAGATAGGCCAAGCAGAACCTCCATTGCTAGAGTTGGCGTCTCAAGAACTAAGTGAGATAGCGAAATATAATAAAAAAATATTAAAAAAATTGAATCCTTATTCCAAATATATTGTAAAATGGATCAAATATGTGGATGACGTTTTTTGTGTCTGGAACGGCAATAGATCTGATCTTGATAACTTTCTTAATTGTATGAACAACATTCATACGAATCTTAATTTTACCTTAGAAGTTGAAGATGAAAATAAATTAAACTATTTAGATTTGACAATGCTTAAAGGTGACCACAGTTTTGCCTATGACATTTTCAGAAAACCTTCTTCCCTAAATACTATAATTCCTTACGATTTCTTCCATCCACACAGCCATATATTAGCCGCTTTCCAATCATATATTACTAGATTGTTGAGATACCCTTTAGATAGATCCTCTAAATTCAGAGAAATAAAGTTTATTAGTACTTTAGCAAAAAATAATGGTTATCCTCCCAACACTATCCATAAACTACTGTTCAAAAACATCATTAAGCAAGATCCTCTTTATAATTATGATAAAGACAGATTTGACAATTTTAGATCACTGACATACAATAAGATCAACTGCAAGATTAAGTCTATTCTACAATCATACGGTGTTTATGTTGGTTTCAAGTCTAATGGACAGATCAGCGATATATTGGCCAATCATAAACAGAAAGAAGACATTTTAGACTGTAGTGGTGTTTATTCTATCGGATGTTGTGATTGACTACATAAAAGAATATATGAACACAAAACCAGGAATACTTCCAATATATTTAAGCATATGAGTGAGACCGAACATAACATTAACTTTGAAAATGTGAAACTCTTTCACAAATGCGATAAGGGTGTAAGAATGGATTTTTGGAGGGTTTTGAAATCGATAAAGTTAAGCATAAAAAAGATTCTCGCCTACTGAATGATCAAATAGAAAAAAAATTTTATAAGCCTTTTTAAAACATTAGCTTTTCGTTATTTTTAGTTCCGACTCTTTTTCGTTTTAATTGTAATTCATATTTATAACCTGTTTGCGACAAAATAAATTTTTCCGCTCGAAATCGAGAACTAGCTGTCAGTTGTATCGAGTGTGTTTTCATGAATGTTCTTCTTAATTTATAAAAAGTTTTAATTTGTTTATTTTATTGTAAAGTTTTTACAGTTTTAGTTTCATTTTACTTGTGATTTTGTATGTCCCTACGCTGTGACCTTTTTTACCACTGTAAGTTAAAGATTTTCTGATATTTTTAAGAAATACATATATTTCATTTTAATGATCTTCTTCTATAATCTGATGCTTTGTAGATTTTGCTGATGATGACATGTAAACATGTCGAAACCGGTACCGTGTAAATAAAATATAATAGATATATTATTTAGAGAAGAAGAGGTCTTTTTAGCTTTATTATTAAATAATTTCTTGTTTAAATAAATCTCGTAGACACGATTTTTTAAATTCAACTCTGCATCCTTTGTAAATAAAAAAATCGCATCTCATGAACTAATTGAGATATCGTGATGAAATAAAAAACAACTTTTAGCAAATTTCATCTAGTTTTAGTGCCCCAAGTAGAAATTTAAAATTTTTATTGGTCAAGTTACAATGATTTTTACACTTCAATCCTGTATTTTAATATTTGAGGTTAGATGGAGAAGATCAAATTTAAAAGATCATATCTCAAGAACCAAATAAGATATTATAATAAACTAAGAAGAATTTTAAAAGAAATTTATTGGTGTTTTATTGTGCCAAAAATAGTTTCTTCGTGTCCTTAAATGTTGTTATTATGATATTTTTAATGCAACTCTGTATTTTTTTGTTATTATATTTATGAAATAAAAATTAAAAAGATCGTATCTCATGAACTAATTGAGATATCGTGATGAAAGCAAAAACAACTTTTAGCAAACTTCATCTAGTTTTAGTGCCCCAAGTAGAAATTTTAAATTTTTATTGGTCAGGTTACAATGATTTTTACACTTCAATCCTGTATTTTAATATTTGAGGTTAGATGGAGAAGATCAAATTAAAAAGATCATATCTCAAGAACCAAATAAGATATAGTAATAAACTAAGAAGAATTTTAAAAGAAATTTATATGTGTTTTATTATGCCAAAAATAGTTTCTTCGTGTCCTTAAATGTTGTTATTATGATATTTTTAATGCAACTCTGTATTTTTTTGTTATTATATTTATGAAATAAAAATTAAAAAGATCGTATCTCATGAACTAATTGAGATATCGTGATGAAAGCAAAAACAACTTTTAGCAAACTTCATCTAGTTTTAGTGCCCCAAGTAGAAATTTTAAATTTTTATTGGTCAGGTTACAATGATTTTTACACTTCAATCCTGTATTTTAATATTTGAGGTTAGATGGAGAAGATCAAATTAAAAAGATCATATCTCAAGAACCAAATAAGATATAGTAATAAACTAAGAAGAATTTTAAAAGAAATTTATATGTGTTTTATTATGCCAAAAATAGTTTCTTCGTGTCCTTAAATGTTGTTATTATGATATTTTTAATGCAACTCTGTATTTTTTTTGTTATTATATTTATGAAATAAAAATTAAAAAGATCGTATCTCATGAACTAATTGAGATATCGTGATGAAAGCAAAAACAACTTTTAGCAAACTTCATCTAGTTTTAGTGCCCCAAGTAGAAATTTTAAATTTTTATTGGTCAGGTTACAATGATTTTTACACTTCAATCCTGTATTTTAATATTTGAGGTTAGATGGAGAAGATCAAATTAAAAAGATCATATCTCAAGAACCAAATAAGATATAGTAATAAACTAAGAAGAATTTTAAAAGAAATTTATATGTGTTTTATTATGCCAAAAATAGTTTCTTCGTGTCCTTAAATGTTGTTATTATGATATTTTTAATGCAACTCTGTATTTTTTTTGTTATTATATTTATGAAATAAAAATTAAAAAGATCGTATCTCATGAACTAATTGAGATATCGTGATGAAAGCAAAAACAACTTTTAGCAAACTTCATCTAGTTTTAGTGCCTCGAGTAGAAATTTTAAATTTTTATTGGTCAGGTTACAATGATTTTTATACTTCAATCCTGTATTTTAATATTTGAGGTTAGATGGAGAAAGTCAAATTTAAAAGATCATATCTCAAGAACCAAATAAGATATCATAATAAACTAAGAAGAATTTTAAAAGAAATTTATTGGTGTTTTATCGTGCCAAAAATAATTTCTTTGTTTCCATAAATCTCGTTATTATGATATTTTATATCCAACTCTGTATTTTTTGTTGTTATATTTATGAAATAAAAATTAAAAGGTTCGTATCTCATGAACTAATTGAGATATCGTGGTAAAATAAAAAACAACTTTTAGCAAATTTCATCTAGTTTTAGTGCCACAAGTATAAATTTTAAATTTTCGTTGGTTAGGTTATAATGATTTTTATTCTTCAATCCTTTATCTTAATATTTGCGGTTAGATGGAGAATATCAAATTAAAAAGATCATATCTCAAGAACTAAATAAGATATCGTAATAAACTAAGAAGAATTTTAAAAGAAACTTATTGGCGTTTTATTGTGCCAAAAATTATTTCTTCGTTTCTATAAAACTCGTTATTATGATGTTGTATATCCAACTCTGTATTTTTTGTTGTTATATTTATGATGTAAAAATTAAAATGATCGTATCTCAGGAACTAATTGAGATATCGTGGTGAAATAAAAAACAGCGTTTAGCAAATTTCATCTAGTTTTAGTGCCCCAAGTATAAATTTTTAATTTTCGTTGGTCAAGTTACAATGATTTTTATACTTCAACCCTGTATCTTAATATTTGAGGTTAGATGGAGAAGATCAAATTTAAAAGATCATATCTCAAGAACCAAACAAGATATCGTAATAAATTAAGAAGAATTTTAACAGAAATTTATTGATGTTTTATTGTGCCAAAAATAATTTCTTCGTTTCCATAAATCTTGTTATTATGATATTTTCAATCCAACTCTGTTTTTTTTGTTGTTATGTTTATGAAATAAAAATTAAAAAGATTGTATCTCATGAACTAATTGAGACATCGTGGTGAAATAAAAAACAGCTTTTAGCAAATTTCATCTAGTTTTAGTGTCCCAAGTATAAATTTTAAATTTTTGTTGGTCAGGTTACAATGATTTTTATACTTCAACCCTGTATTTTAATATTTGAGGTTAGATGGAGAAGATCAAATTTAATAGATCATATCTCAAGAACCAAATAAGATATCATAATAAACTAAGAAGAATTTTAAAAGAAATTTATCGGTGTTTTATTGTGCCAAAAATAATTTCTTCGTTTCCGTAAATCTCATTATTATGATATTTTAAATCCAACTCTGTATTAGTTTATTGTTATATTTATAAGAAGAAAAATAAAATAAGAATTTAGACATTTATAATCAAGTAGAGAGGCTTGTAATGGAACATATGGGTCAAGCAAAATTTCAAGAAGACATCTTTAGAATAACCTCACAAAGATAGAAGAAGACATGCAAGTGAAGTGATTAACGAAACCGTGACAAATTACGAAGTAAATGTGCAACAAAGCGAAAGATCTTTCATGGTATACGCAATTTGGCAGCTTTCACGCCACTCAAAAGAACAAGAAAGGAAACGCTGTTGTATTAAGGACGGTAATTAAAACAAATTAGCACATTACTTGAGGATATCGTTGTAAAAATCAGTATTCAGTGTTAAAGTCGAAGTAAACACGAAAGAGCCAAAAAGAGAATTGAGAAAGTTATATTGAAGAGTAGTTTCTTTCTATTTAATGTTCTTACTGGTTTTAAAAGTATAAATCACGCAACAGTTTCTTTCGATACTAAAAAACACGCGTCGACATACTATTTTGGGTCGTTACTTTGTTTGTTAGCTAAACAATTCGAGCCATTCCGTTTCTTCACACAAATATCCTACTGGGCGACTAATTGATTTGGTCACAGAAGATCTTTAACCGAAAATAACGTCTCGCGACTTCAGGGCGTTCCGTGCAGACGTCTTCCGTTTCTGTCCATTTATTCCGACTTTATTTTTGGATTATCTCCAACCGGTCGTTATTGTTCCCCAACGTGTTTCGGATGCAGGCGATTGTTTTTAGTGTCCCCCGTTTCGTTCTTCGTCTAATTAAACAGTCTTTCTTTGAAAAGAGGAAAGGTAAAATATTAAAAAAGAAAAAGCACTACTCCGGGGAGTAGATATTCCCTCTCTTTGATGTAGCTGCGACACGAAAAGCGTTTCTAAGAGGTTTCTTTAAATAAAATTCAAATCGAGCATCCACCTTTTTGAGATGAAAAGGAAGGAGACGACGAGGGGAAGGTATTTATTTAAAAGGGGGAACTTGAAAATTCGATCCACGAAGGGGAACTCGGTTTTCTTAAAGATGGGGAGAGTTCTCCCATCTTTGGATTAATGAGTTAAAGAGAGTTAAATTTTACGAGTTTTAAGGGGTTAACGTTCGAAAATATTAACAACGTTAACGTGAAGGGTTAACTTCCTAGGATTTTCTATTCAACCAGACGATGATACATCTTTACGTCTACGGCTAAAAATACGAAACTAAAAAAAAGGTTGTGTTTCTACTAGATTAGCACGTTTATCTTTTTCGAGATGAGAATTCGAAAACACACTCGCCTATTTATAATAATGAACCTCCTAAGTTATTTTGGGCCACCAAAAATTCTTTAAGAAATATTTTTATTAAAAAAAAAAAGGAAAAAACCTTACTTACCCTATGTGGAACAGGAAAATATGTGTCCGAGAGACCTGAAACAAGAAGAAAGAAGACCGATATTATATTAAATCTCGTAAAATATTTCTTAGGCTTTCCCCCGGCGCCACGAAATGCGGAAGAAGAGTTCGAGTTGACCCGCTTATTAAACGTCGTAAATTCGATCTAACCAGATCAGTCCCTGTCCATTTGAGGTCAGGATTCCTGTTCCCGAGGGCGTCGAGGCGCCCGTCTCTTTCTCTTTCTCTGTCAGTTTTCACGTAAAATGCGCGTCCCGAGACGACGTTGTACTCCGCGAACACCGCGCCGTTTTATATATTTAGAACCCCGGGTAGCTTTCAAAGCGTTGTTGGGACATTGTTTCTATTCGGATTCCTATCCGGGCAAAATAAATTTAACACTTTACTCTATTAAAGTTTTAACGTATGTAATTATTGAGCATAGTTATGTTATTATTTTCATCTAGTAATGCAACCACATCCACACATTTTAAATAAAAAGCCTTCTATTTAAAATAACAAAGTTGCATTCAAAGATATAAGAGTACTATAACACGAAGAAACTCTAATGAAACAATTGCGTGTAACACCGTTGTATGTTTTATTATCACCTGGTTGGGAATATGACGAAGATATCAATGACGATAAAGCTGTAATTACGGCGAAGAAAGCTAAATGTCATGTAGCAGCAAGATCAAAAAACAATCACTACTTTGCAAGGGCGTCGCTAGAGAGGGGCAGAGGGGGGCCACTGCCCCCCCCCCTAGAGGTAGATTACAAAAAAAAATAAAACCAATAAATATACATCTCGAGTACTGAACAACTATCGAATGGGATGCCATATTTTGATCTTTAAACCAAGGAAGTTCAAGAAGTATTCCTCGGATTCGTCAAACTTGATGCTTTGGATGCGAAATGTATTGCAAAAGCAATAGATGAGTTTTCGGCAGAAGAAGATCTTGATCCGAACGAATGTGTTGGTTTAGGATTTGACGGTTGTTCGACGATGTCTGGGAAAGAAGGTGGTGTGCAAGCAATCCTACGCAGAAAATATAAAAAAGCTTTGTGCTTTCATCAAAGATATTATTACATTTTTTCAAGAATCAGTTTTGAGACGCAAATTGATACCAAATATTTCCAAGCTTTGCGAAACAAGGTGGAGCGAGAAGCACTAGTGTTTTTAATGATTTTCCTATTATAATGGACGCCTTTGAAACCTCGTCACGACCTCCTCGTGCGACTAGAAAAAATACTTATCAGCTCCATGCAGCAGTTTCTAGAGTTTCGTTTATTCTCAGCTTTATTTTGATAGCCAAGCACTCGGCTATGATGGAACCTGTGGTAAACGTGCTCCAATCCGTAGCTTTGAATGCAGTTAAGGCATCCCAGCACATAAGCCGCTTTTTGGAATTTATAGAAAACCACCGTAACGGCACAGAAAACGTCACAAATGGAATTATTAGGGACGCTACTATCGTTGCAGAAAAACTTGGACTGGGAGAAGACATCAGAACAACCACCCAGCAGCAAGCCCCTCAGAATTCTGACGGAGGTCTTTAATAATACCATACTTAGACTCGATTATTAATTCTTTTGAAGTTCGCTTTTCTGAAGAAAACACCCCGTCATTTTCCTTATCTAAATTACACCCAGCTCAAATGTTAGACATGTCCCTTGAAGCCCTCGTAGAAGCTGGTGAAGTCTTTCCCCAATTTTACAATTTATCAAATATCAACAATGAAATCCAACTATGGAAAAAACTATGGCAAGATAAACCTGACTCAAAAGAATTAAGTGTTATGGATGTCATAAAAGATGCCGACATTTTTTTCCCTGAAACGAGAAAAGCCTTTATAATTTTGGTCACTTTATCCTGCACGACATATATTGTTGAACGATCTTTTAGCAGCTTGAGGACAATAAAACTTGGCTTAGAAGCACTATGGCAGAATGTCGTCTCAATGGTCTTCCCATGATGAATGTGTATAGGAAGCATATTTTTGAAAACTTTGAGGGTTTTATTAATAATCTGGTTAACCAATTCGCGAAGAAGCCACGAAAATTATGTTTTAAATAATTTGCTACTTTGCAACACCAAAATCGATATTAAGCTGAGCCTTGTAGTCTTGCACTGCAATTTTAAGGTTGTTCGTTACACCTCGATCTTTCAGGATACTTTTCAATAATTTCATTATCGTTATTAAGACCGAGGTCGCTTTTAATCGAGGCACTGTTGTATAACTTCATGGTTGTGGTTAAGATTAAGGTTGTATGCCATCTAGGCATCATAATATCGAAATTAAAAGGTTCGGTCGCGATGCTGTAACATTTGATGTGATTCATAGAAAACTAGAAGCTGTAATCGAAGATATTACCGATTTTGAGGTTTAAAGTCAGGGTCATTGAGTTTGAAATCATAGGCGAAGGAGTGGTTGTTCAATTATCATTAGATCCAGTTTTCAAATCATGAAGTGAAGTGAATATTTTAGTGGAGAGTACCACACTACTCTTTCTTGTCTTAGGTCCGTTCGTTTTTGAATACAGAATTCTGCTTTTGGACCATTTAACTAATTGTAAGAGCGATAATTAGGATTCTATTATCTCTATTTTAGTTTGTAACTTGTTTGCCGCTCCTTTGACTTGTATTAGTACTTTATTATCTGATAGCTTGATTCTTCATCATTTGACTTAAGTTAAAATCTATTGTAACTTCGTCAAAATGATGTTGTAACCTTGCTTACTCTTCCGTCTAGCTCATTTTCACAAAATGTGTCTAAAGCTTGTTTATATCAACAAACAGTTAATTTAGTTTTCTCGTGTGTATCTCAAACGATCTTGAAATTAGTCAATCCGAACAATTTAGCTTTGAGACACTCCTATAATTCTCAAATTCTTATAAATATAAGTTTCAGTACACATTTATTCCAAAAAGATCCATTTTTGTAGATATTCTACAAATAGAATTGGAACATATAATATCTTGTTGGCTAATAGCTTTTATGACCTTAAAATATATTGATTCACAAGGTATGACAAACAGAATCAATATATAATTTTAAACCATTTTAGGTCAAGGTATGAAACGATTATGTTAATGATAGTACATTAATAATTAGGCTACGAAGGTTCGAGAAATATTGTGATATCATATTATATTGTGTTGGAATCTATATTGATTAAGCTCTCTTTTAAGATATATATCATTAAAATATTTTTATTTATTCAAAAAATATGCAAAAGATAACTTTGTGATGAATTCAATTTCAAATATAGCAGGAATTGGCTCATACAAGTTTTAAACAATTTTAAGTTGATATTGATGAGCTGGTTACGAAATTTGATTATATCATATTGCATTGGAATTAATATTAATTAAGCTCTAATTTAAGATGTAGATCATTAAAATATATTAATTTACTCAAAAGTTATCGGTGGAAAACTGTGGACATTAATTTTAGACGTTTTAAGCCATAGTAAACCATATCATATTATGTTGAGTACTACATTAATTAATCTTACTTTTATCATATATTATTTTCAAATTCATTGATTCACAAAGAAGTTATAGCAAAAAATTGATCACTCATAATTTTAAAGCATTCTAAGTTGATATTTATAAACCGACTACGAAATTGCTAATAATACGATATGATCATATCATATTGCGTTTTTAATCAACATTAATTAAGCTATCTTTTACGGGGTGAATCATAAAAATGCTTTCATCGACTCAAAAGTTATTGATGGAAAAATGTACTAATTAATTATAGTCGTTTTAAGCCTTTGTGGATAGCTTAATTATAGATATCATAAAAATTTAAATGGAGAATATCATATTTTATCGGGTACTGCATTAATTAATGTTACTTTTATCGTATATTACCTTCAAACTCACAAAGAAGTTATGACAACAAATACTTTACACATTATTTTGAATCAATGAAATGAAATTTCGAGATATAAAATCTGATCATACTATATTGCGCTGGAATCAATATTAAGTAAGCTTTCTTTTACGAGATGGATCATAAACGTGCTTTTTTTTTTCTCAAAAGTTAGGGACGAAAAAATGTGGCCATTAATTTTAGTCGTTTTAAGTCGTTGTGGATAATATGGATATCAGAAAAACTTAACTGTAGCGCATCATATTTTCCCAGGTACTGCATTAATTTCGTTTACTTTTATCATATATTACCTTCAAACTCATTGAGCCACAAAGAAGTTATGACAAGAAATATCTCATATTATTACATTACTTGTTTAAAAAAAAAGAATGAAATAAGATCTTTATTAATAAACAAAAGCAATAATTTTGTTAAATTGTTTCTTTACGCGGGTTCGTCCGAATTATCTCACACGAAACGAGTTCGTCAAAGATTAAGAATAAACTAAACTAAACTTCACTCTTGCAACCGTCCTATAGCGTTTTAGAGTAGAACCGGGCTTCGGCGACGCTAAGTCGTAAAGACAGATGTTGCATTACTCGCACGAAACCGATCGATAAATCTAAAACTTCTTCCCTCTTTGTTCTTCTCTTGCTACAATATATAATTAAAACCATTTTAGTTGGTGTTGATGATTTGATTACGAAATTTTTAGAAATACAATATATATGGCCATACTGTATTGAGTTGGAATCAATGTTAATTAAGCTCTCTTTGAAGATATAGATCATTAAAATATTTTTATATTTTCAAAAGATGTCGCAAAAAAATATACATTTTAATTTTATTTATTTCTAACGGTTTTGGGTAACTTCGTGAAAGATGCCTTGGAAATTTAACTGGAGCAGATGATATTTTGTCTGTTTTTGCATTAATTAATCCCATTTTTGTGATATGTCATCCTTAAACATATTGATTTAGAAATAAGTTATGGCAAGAAGTGGCTGATACATAATTTTAAACTATTTTAAAACATTGATGACCTGAATACGAAATTTGTTATTTTTTATCTTAGATATTCAACTATCCCATACCATATTGCGTTGGAATCAATGTTAATTAAGCTCTTTTTGAAGATATGGATCATTAAAATATTTTTATATTTTTAAAAGATGTCGCAAGAAAAATATAAATTTTAATTTTAGTTATTTCGAACGGTTTTGGGTAACTTCGTGAAAGATACCTTGGAAATTCAACTGGAGCAGATGATATTTTGTCTGTTTTTGCATTAATTAATCCCATTTTTGTGATGTGTCATCCTTAAACATATTGATTTAGAAATAAGTTATGGCAAGAAGTAGCTGATACATAATTTTAAACTATTTTAAGACATTGATGACCTGATTACGAAATTTATTATTTTTTATCTTAGATATTCAACTATACCATACCGTATTGCGTTGGAATCAATGTTAATTAAGCTCTTTTTGAAGATAAATCATTAAAATATTTTTATATTTTTAAAAGATGTCGCAAGAAAAATATACATTTTAATTTTAGTTATTTCGAACGGTTTTGGGTAACTTCGTGAAAGATGCCTTGGAAATTCAACTGGAGCAGATGATATTTTGTCTGTTTTTGCATTAATTAATCTCATTTTTGTGATATGTCATTCTTAAACATATTGCTTTAGGAATAAGTTATGGCAAGAAGTAGCTGATACATAATTTTAAACTATTTTAAGACATTGACGACCTGACTACGAAATTTATTATTTTTTGTCTTAGATATTCAACTGTACCATACTATATTGCTTAGAATCAATGTTAATTAAGCTCTTTTTGAAGATATATATCATTAAAATATTTTTATGTTTTCAAAAGATATCGCAAGAAAAATATACATTTTAATTTTAGTTATTTCTAACGGTTTTGGGTAACTTCGTGAAAGATGTCTTGGAAATTCAACTGGAGTACATGATATTTTGTCTGTTTTTGCATTAATTAATCTCATTTTTGTGATATGTCATCCTTAAACATATTGATTTAGAAATAAGTTATGGCAAGAAGTGGCTGATACATAATTTTAAACTATTTTAAGACATTGATGACCTGACTACGAAATTTATTATTTTTTATCTTAGATATTCAACAATACCATACCGTATTGCGTTGGAATCAATGTTAATTAAGCTTTCTTTGATAGATCATTAAAATATTTTTATATTTTCAAAAGATGTCGCAAGAAAAATATTCATTTTAATTTTAGTTATTTCTAACGGTTTTAGGTAACTTCGTGAAAGATGCCTTGGAAATTCAACTGGAGCAAATGATATTTTGTCTGTTTTTGCATTAATTAATCTTATTTTTGTGATATGTCATCCTTAAACATATTGATTTAGAAATAAGTTATGGCAAGAAATGGCTGATACATAATTTTAAACTATTTTAAAGCATTGATGACCTGAATACGAAATTTATTATTTTTTATCTTAGATATTCAACTATCCCATACCATATTGCGTTGGAATCAATGTTAATTAAGCTCTTTTTGAAGATATAGATCATTAAAATATTTTTATATTTTTAAAAGATGTCGCAAGAAAAATATAAATTTTAATTTTAGTTATTTCGAACGGTTTTGGGTAACTTCGTGAAAGATGCCTTGGAAATTTAACTGGAGCAGATGATATTTTGTCTGTTTTTGCATTAATTAATCCCATTTTTGTGATATGTCATCCTTAAACATATTGATTTAGAAATAAGTTATGGCAAGAAGTGGCTGATACATAATTTTAAACTATTTTAAAACATTGATGACCTGAATACGAAATTTATTATTTTTTATCTTAGATATTCAACTATCCCATACCATATTGCGTTGGAATCAATGTTAATTAAGCTCTTTTTGAAGATATAGATCATTAAAATATTTTTATATTTTTAAAAGATGTCGCAAGAAAAATATAAATTTTAATTTTAGTTATTTCGAACGGTTTTGGGTAACTTCGTGAAAGATGCCTTGGAAATTCAACTGGAGCAGATGATATTTTGTGTGTTTTTGCATTAATTAATCTCATTTTTATGATATGTCATCCTTAAACATATTGATTTAGGAATAAGTTATGGCAAGAAGTGGCTAATACATAATTTTAAACCATTTTAAGATATTGATGAGGTGACTACGAAGTTTATTATTTTTTATCTTAGATATTCAACTATCCCATACTGTATTGCGTTGGAATCAATGTTAATTAAGCTCTCTTTGAAGATATATATCATTAAAATATTTTTATGTTTTCAAAAGATGTAGCAAGAAAAATATACATTTTTATTTTATTTTAGAGTGTAGATCCATGTTGCAAGTGAATTATTTAAAAAATAAAACAAGAAAACTTCTTAACTTGCTATATTTAATAAATTTGAAGTCAAACTAGTTTCGGGGCTAGCCCCATCCACAGTGACAATGTCAATAGAAGACTAATATTGTAAACTGAAGATCATCAAAAAGGCAATTGAATGCATATATAAAGCTGAAGGCGATATAATGCGGTGTTAGACGTGTACAGCAAAATTATTAAAATGGCGACAGCAAAAAAGCACGTTATTTTAAACGCTTGTTGAAAAATAATCCAAACCATGTTGAACCTTTAAAGAGACGTGAAGAAACGAGACTCGTTTCTTCACGTCATTATATCGCCTTCAGCTTTATACATGCATTCAATTGCCTTTTTGATGATCTTCAATTTACAATATTAGTCTTCTATTGATATTGTCACTGAGGATGGGGCTAGCCCCGAAACTAGTTTGACTTCAAATTTATTAAATATAGCAAGTTAAGAAGTTTTTTCGTTTTATTTTTTATTTTAATTTTAGTCATTTCTAACGGTTTTGGGTAACTTCGTGAAAGATGCCTTGGAAATTCAACTAGAGCAGATGATATTTTGTCTGTTTTTGCATTAATTAATTTCATTGTTGTGATATGTCATTCTTAAATATATTGATTTACATAATTTTAAACCTATTAGATGACCTGACTACGAAATTTATTATTTTTTATCTTAGATATTCAACTAAGCTTAGTTTTTGTGATATGAAAGTTTAAAATATATTAATTCACTAGCAGCTAGTGTAAGGAAGAAATTTCTTCATAATTTTAAATCAATTTATTTATTTTATTGTAGTTATTTGAATTCACTAAATAATAATGAAAATTGTTAGTGTATAATATATGTATGTGATGGCATAAAACGTATCAACATTTTAACAGGTGTTCAGTAGCTTTCCTAACGGTTTTAATATAACGTTTTTATTAAGCTATAAAGAATATCTTGTTTAATATTTCTTGCAATATTTAACGGCGTTACGTTAAGATTCGTAGACAAGGAGTTTTTTCGTAACATCAACCGCTAATTTTAACACGCATGTTCGGCATGTTTCACACGCACGGAGAATTCCAGTTAACTGCTGCTTTATACAGGCTTTATAAACTAGGGATAGTAATGTAATTGGCCGGGCAGCCGTTACTATCCATTTTTATGTCCAGCCGAAGCACTGAATAGCAATTTTAAGGATCGTATATTACCTGGCACCCGTCCAAAGTTCGATAAACCGCCGCGTCTGGTGTCGTTTTAATTGTGCCGTACAGAAACCTTATTATAGAAATATGAGGATTTCAAAGTAAAAGTGGGGCAGGGGTATAAAAAGACGTGATGATTAACGCATGAATTAATTCGTTTTCAATTTTTGTGAATTTACGCGGTCGTAATTCGGCTGTTGGTGACAGTTTTCGATAAATTACAAATTCAGCAAACCATTAGGCGATTTCCAGGCGAAAATTTTCAACGGTTTTAATACAATCGCGACGTGTCAATTAGCGTTAATATTTCATCGTTAATTAAACACGTGTTCGACCATCCAGGGTCCTACCCTGGATGAGCGGCATTTTCATTTGTTGTCGTTTTTAACGTTTGTTTTTCATTTCGCTTCGGGTACAGCTAATGGCTCCAAATGGTTGCCTCGCTACATACAAATTGATTAATTAGTTAATTAATTTTTCATTACTATTTAATCTTTTGATAATGGATTGCGTTTA
Source organism: Onthophagus taurus (assembly GCF_000648695.1). Taxonomy (NCBI): domain Eukaryota; kingdom Metazoa; phylum Arthropoda; class Insecta; order Coleoptera; family Scarabaeidae; genus Onthophagus; species Onthophagus taurus. The sequence continues at coordinate 362,406 of NW_019280414.1, read as the reverse complement.
TAACGTGAACTCGGGTAAATATTTTATATTATCTTAATAAACTTCGTATTAACATAGTTGGAAATTGTGGTAAATTCGATGATTAAATATACTCGATCGATCGGTTAAGCTCCTGAGTAAATTATTAAGATGTTATTGTTCGGGTTAGCCGCTGCATCTCACTTGGTATTGTGTCTCTCTAATTAGGCGAGTTTTCATTGTATAACGATTGGGATTTGCGCCTTGGGATATCGATCTGGGCTTCGCGTTATTTATTCATGAACGCCACTCAAGTTTGTGGACTTAGGAGGCGCAAATTTGAACTAAAATCTAATAATAGTTGCAAAACAAAGAAGGGAAAACAAATTTACTTGGACGTTAAGTAAACCCAAAAAAATAAAGTTTTATTTATAATTAAGTATCTGATTTTAATAGATTTTTTTACGTAGAAAAAAGTCTCCGATTTTTATATCTCCAATTAAAGTAATTATCCGGTGTGCGGACAACCGATTAGGAGTAGCCAGTTAATGCACATTTAATGATTTCTTTGGATGCCCTTCCGCTACTCTTGATCTGGTCGTCCTTCAAGGCGGACTCTTTTCGTTTTCGTCGTCACGGTTATTATATTAATTGAAAAGTAATTATATTGGTCGGTGGTTAATTTAATGTAACATTCGTCGGGAGCTTTATAAAAATTAATATTTAAGTATAAAGTCGTGAGGAATTACCGTAATTATAGACCTCACACCACGAATACTTTTCTACTTCTCTTTTTTAAACAAAGAACTAATAAATTCGTAAATCGATCGGTCAAATCGCATAAATAACAGTCACCTAATAACGCCATTAGGTCGTGTCAACTCGCCCCGCGTGGATAAAATATAGATCGTGGACCTGTCGGTGGCAGAACCTCGTCATCTCTTCCCCCCTTTTTCCTTTTTCCTGTATCCTTCTGGCACAGTTCGATGGCCCTAATCGCCTCTCCCACGTCGCGCCAAACAACGAGGGTGCAACTAACCTCAGGGCCGTTTCAGCCCTCGACGTAACATAACGTAACGTCTTTATCTGTCCGACTCGGTTATCAAATTATGAAGGGAATGTGTCGCTCGCAGAAGTTCGGCCCTCTCTCGCTTTAACAACGGAAATACGCCAGGATAAATTGGGATGGGTTAGTATTGATTATTTCACGCTTTTCAGACTCTTTTTTTGTTCGATGGCTTCAAGCTTCCACGATGCTGATCTGATTAAATTTTTTAAAAGAAAAAGTTTGAGTCGAATAATGCAATTAAGGTGGATGTGTTAGAGCAGGGTAGGAATTTTTATCAATAAAATTAATCAACTTTTAGGTTTTTGATCTATTTCGTATCCAAGTGATAAACTGAAACTGTTAAAATTCTGCCATAATTCAAGATCTAAAGGAAAGACACTAATATTCAGACATGAGGCGGAATTAGACAAATTGACAACTTAATGGGGGTGTCGTAGTTTAATTTGGACTTTTTAATTAGCATGGATAAAGTCAGTATGACGAAACGGAAGATAAACCTATCGAACATGTTAGTCAGCTCATATCTTGGACTGGATATCTCTAGTAGTCATGAAGTAGCAAAAAACTTAAGAATTCATCATGACTTAGAGACATGACACGTGATGATACGCGCAAAGAGTACGCCAAAAGTTTCTGAAATGACAAAGTTGCAAACTAAGAAATTAAGAGAAGTTTTAAAAATATGTTGACCTTATTCATCACAAACTTAATTCATTCTCTTCTGCATGCAGTAACTAGTTTTCTAGTAACAATATTTAGTATTGCATTAACAGCAGTAAGTCTTGTGCCAGAAGTATTTAGTCTTTTATGAGCAGTGTCTAGTTTTCTATTAACTGTATCTAGTTTTCTTTCAGTAATTTGTAGTCATTAGCAACGTCTAATCGTCCATTAACTTTTCGGCTAACAATATCGATCCAACTGTAGTGGAAGAATATAGAACAACAAATTTATGTATGTTCTTCATGGTTTCAGTTTAAGGAGAAGATGTAACTTGTACTAAAAAGTCCGTAGCAAGTACTAAAGCCTTTTGTAGTGTATTGCAAGGATACAGTAACTAAATTGTTGTAAAGTTTTGGAGTTGCATGCCTGTGGAGTTGAACAACCAAAAAAAGAATTTGTCTTAATTGGGGATTCAAATTGATACATCCTCTATAATAATTGGTATACTAGTGTTAATTTTGGCATAAGGATGAACCATAAAGAAATTAAAAATAGCAATTCTGCCCGAATTGTTTGCATGAAACGTCGAAAACCAGTTTTTTTAAATTTGATGACAAAATGTTATAATATCACATCCCAATTATCCACAATTTTCGAATTAGAGAATGAGGTTAAGACTAGAAGAGAGCGGATATGATATAAAGACAAGTACAGTAAGGGAGATAAGAAGAGGATGGTTATTCGCACACCAGGAAGAGTATCCAAAAGATGGAAGGACAGTTTGAAATCTATATGTATAACAAGACACACTTCGGTTACGAATTCAAAGTTTAACAGATCTAAAACAAGTGGACGAAGAAGAACTTGTTAATAACCAAAAGGACGACAAAGACTCAGGTTTACTAAGAAACATGACCTCTAATCTAGTGAAATCTAGATAACAATTACTGAGATGAGATCTTTGAAGAAAGATCTTTGAAATATCATCATTATCAGTGCCATAATAACCTTCTGTGTGTTTTAGCCTGTTTTAAGAACCTTCACTATTCTGTTCTGTTTCGCATCTTGCTTCTATAGTTCCATATATCTAACCTTGAGAAATTTTTTAAGCCTTTTTCTAACCAACTCTTGGGGTTTCTTCGTCCCTCATTCTTTCCACATGATCAATCTTGATCCGACCTTACGCGCTACCAGCGAGTGGGCAGAGTCTGGATTAACAACTTTCTTATTTTTCACCTCTATTATGTCAGATTAGTATCTTACATCAACAATGAAGTGATTTATGATGTTTATAGTATGTCCATCTGGATATACTTACGTTCCTTCGTACTTACAATGAGCATATTACTGGTGTAGATACTGCTTTACTTACGTTTTATAATACAAAAACTCTTTTTGCTGAATCCCATGACTGGTTTTCTTTTAAAACAGTTGATACCCCTGCAATAATAAGTGCATTAAACGGAATCAAATCGACAGCTGCTGGAGCCGATTAAGTAAATATCACATTTATTAGAAAATGTCTTCCGGACTTATTGCCATACATTGTGCACATCGTGAGCTCCTGCCTTGAGCTCTGCTGTTATAATCCAGTTCTATATTCCAGTTCTTTCCAAAATCTTGGAAAAGTGTATGGAGGTTCAGCTACGTACATATATGGATGAACACAACGTGCTACGTCCGTTCCAATCCGGTTCGACCTAGTTATAGTTGTGCCACTGCCTTATTAAACGTCACTGATGATCTCTTGAGGGCTCACGATGATGGTCAGAGTGGAGTGGTTGTGCTCCTGGATCCCTCTTGCAGTATGTTGGTATATCTGAGTCGGCAGTGTCTCTTATAAACAGCTTCCTTTCTAGCCGAGTTTAGGTGGTGAGATTGGAAGAGGAATTCTCGGCTTCCTTATCTGTGGAGGCTAGTGTGCCTCAAGGATCTTCGTTAGCTCCGCTACTTTTTACTCTGTACACCTTTCAACTGCCCATTTGTGTTAAACACTCGTCAGTACACATGTACGCTGATGATTCAGCTGTATTTGACTTTTCGAAGAGAGCACGCTGCCTTGTCATGTACAAAATTAAACGCAGATCTTCTAGCACTCTCGGATACTCCATCAAATTGGCGCTAACACTCAACGCAACCAAATCAACAATAATTACCTTTGGCAATTTACCAGCTGATAATGTCAATGTTTCATTGAATGGTGAGCGGCTGGTCGTGTCTCAGGAGGCAAGAAATTTGGGAGTGGTGTTTGACTTTAATCTTCGTTTCACTACTCACGTCACTGCTTGTACAAGGAAGGCATATGCAGCTCTTCGGTGTCTCTACCGACACCGTCGGGTACTTAACTCCACCACTAAAAGATACCTATGTTGGTTTTATCGAACATTATGCATTGTGGGGCCGTGTATGGGCCCTGTTTAATGCAATTTGATTTGTATCGCATTCAAAAAGTTCAGAATAGTTGTCTTCATTTCATTTACGGGATCAGAAAGCATGAAACTATATCTCATACTATAAGTAATGCAGGGTGCTTGAACATTAGAAACCGTTTTAAATACTATTTTCTGTGCCTCGCGAATAAGGTAGTTATCACGAAAACACCACCTTACTTGTATAATAGAATCACTTTTAGGACAGACTAAGAATCTAAACCTCAGACATAAAAGTAACCTGCTCACAAAACAGCTCTTTTGGAGCGATCATTTTCTTACAACATTACTAAGTGGTATGATGGCTATACTTCTAATCTCAAGTATAAAAGGCCCGACATTTTTAAAATAAAGTTGCGCGACGCCTTATTAAAACTACAAAGTTAACAACAAGACGTTTATACTGCCTCTATTTTTATTTTTTTATCTTTCTTTCTTTATAATTAGTTACGTAAGAGTGGAAAACGATACACGCTAACAGTTCCAGGTTTTTGTTTTATTGAACGTTCAAGTCCTGGTTGAGTAGAACAGATGACAGGATCTTTGGAAACTGTTATCTGGACTTCGCCGTTTGACTGCATATAGTCTGACGATGTTATATTATCGTACTCTGTATTTATTTTTCTTGATTGCAGTCAATAGTGTTATTGTGATTGGATTTCTTATGTACGCTGTGTTTACCTATTATGCCTAGGTATTGGGTTCTCCCTTGCTATTTTAGTGTTAAGATCGATTCAAGTCTTAATATCGTTTCCATTTCGTCCTCCACCTTTTCTGCCGTAAGAACATATGGCTATAATTAAATAATCTTCCTTTCAGCCTGAGTGTGCATAATCTAGGACCTTTTATAATTTCTGCTGATAACGCTGATGGTTTAGACAATAAGCTGGAGATCTCATTTTCCCCGCAAATATCTCTTGTTTTTATAATTTTTTTATCTTGAATTTTTTGTCTTGGTAAATTTTCAGGTACATATGTTGATCAATAATTCCTTCAATAAATACCAAGCTTCCAACTCCTGCAGTGCTCATATATCTCCACACGAGAATGCTTTCACCTCCACGCTTTACAGTAGCACACTTTTTTTTTGTTTTCAAGTGTTCATTCTTCATCCGCCAAACCATTCTTCCCCGAAGTCTTTGTTTTTTACAAATTGCCTGAACAATAAATTTTATAAAAATAAATCCTTGGAAAATCGTCCAATTTTTTTTGTAATCGTAGTGAACTTTAAAGCTTATTAAATGTCTGCTTCCAGTGCAAAGCAATAAATTTCAGGTCAGAAAACGCTTGGACGGCGATCCAGGTATAATTTTTAAAATTGAATACGGTTCGGGTGCGCGCGTGGAATCGATTTTGCGAACTTATTTATTGGGGACAGGCGCGACCGGGAAAAGCGTGTGGGAAATACAGAGAACGCGCACTGTCCATAAAATATCTGCTTACGTCGCCTCCATATTTTCCTTAATATGCACCCGCGACGTCACGTTCAGCAGCGGTACGTAACCGGAAATGGAGTTCCGCCCGGAAGTTCAGGTGCCAAAAATATTTCAAGTGACAATAGAACCGAGGCGGCTTTCCGTCGTTTTCCACTTTCGTTCTACATCTTTCCAAATCCATTCAATCATGCTAAAGTTACTTTTCATGGGGACGTCAAGAGTAAAAATGTTATTTATAAGTGTCAAAAAAATGTAAGAGTAAAGTGAGATTTAGATAGGTTTATTGTGATTAAGTTACAATTTATTGTCGTCTGATGTAAAGCAATATCAATCGGAGGTAATTACTCCAATATACCATCAAATTGCTAGTTAATTCGATGAACGACTCAATAGATGCCTGTATTATATGATTAATTGGTGGTTACGCCTAATTGCTTATACCATAATTATTAATATAAATACATAATAGGAACATTGTAATTAAAAAGTATGATTGTGTTAATATAAAAACTCGTTCTTTTAACTTTATTTATATCTTGTCTACAAGGTTGGCGACATTTAATCCGGAGCAAGGTGAAAAATTTATACATTTCTTGCAGAAGAAGTGACACTTGTAAGGTTGGAATTGATGGTCGCTCGTTAAGACTCGTCGGAGTCGCCTGCATCATTAGCATATTTATACCCCCGCTTTAATAAGCTTTTATTGGCCCAACCAAGCGGTCATTAACGAAATCTGAAGTGGTGAAGATGTCAAGATGATTAGCGTTGAAGAGAAGAAATCAACCTTTTAGATTCGACGTAAAATCTACGCGTTCTGACAAACGACCAAAAGCCACGAGCTCTAAAGATTTTAGGATCGTGTAAACGAACGATGGTTATCGTTGTCTGTTTTTAATGTCGTCAAGTCTACAGCGGATCTCCGATGGTGGGTAATTTATATGGAGACATGGTACGACAAAATGCGTAATAGTATAACTACTCGGGCAAGCTGTTAAATCATGGTAGATTTAATGTTAGATTAGCAATACGAAATGCTTGCTTATGCAAATTGGCTCCTTCGGGCGTGTATTTTACGAGCTAGTTATAGTTTTATGTTCTATATTACATCGTGCTATAACTCTGTGTACTTGAATGTAAGATAGTAGTTTTAACTTACCGCGTTAATACATTAAAAAAAGATTTAGAACTTTTAACAATCTTATGAATTAAGACTGTATTACATTGAACAGACGATAATATACTACCATTAGAATTATTATTATTAGCGGAAGCGTTGGCGAGAAAACACTTTCTGATGCGCGTAATGACTCCGGCGGCGAAGCATGACGTCGCAATTATGGTAGTAGAAGGATCCCCTTTAGTGCCATACGTGTACTAGAGCACGTCTCGCACGTTAATTGACGCGCCTATACGACTTTATTTCGCTTTCGCTAAGAGAGAACGAGAGCAAGAAGAGGGTGGTGACGATATTTCGAGAGGACCCTTGTTTTCTTTTAGCGCGACCTCTTCTTGTGCACGAGGGATTTTTAATAAAGTCGCGTAGCCCTACGAGTGCTATCCCCCCATACAACGGGGGCATGACACGACAAGTGGCCGCATTTGACTCACCACTGACGGGCTTCTAAGTTAAATGAAAAAAAAAAACTTGGATGAAAAAGCGAAGAATCATTTAAAAAATAAAGTGACCTTTTTTTTGTTAATTTATTGCTGAAAGTTTATTAAGAGGCGTCGACTTAAAACGCTTTTTTTCTATGTTACGTTTCTAAGTTAAGAATAGTGGGCGAATGACGTCTACTCAAAATAATGCTAAGGCGAACGTGCCGTACTAGAATGTCTTGGAACAGCGCCTAATTACTACTAAATTGATCAGAAATTTTGCTCAACCCGAAATTTGCAAAAATATAAAAACAACCTGTTTCTTGAGATATGCAAAAGGATATCAGAAATTCTGCTCAACCTCAAAATTTGCAAGAATTTCCAAAAGAGGCAACTTCCAGAAAAATAAATGTTATCAAAAATCATTTTTTTTCATTACTTCCTAGAATAGGGGACAAAAAATACGAAGCACTTAGCATTAGTTGTATGATGTATTCAACCAGCAAGTTAAATGATGTCGGAGGCAGCCAATTCCCATGTTTTATTGTTTTAATGTGTCGCCATTGTTGAATCCATGGTAGTCCGTATTAACTAAATGCGGAAGCTATATAGTGACTGGTAGAGTCGTTTCCCATAGAAATATCTCCTTGAAATCTATGTCCTGGTTCAAGGCCATTCAAGTGTTTCAAGGTTGCTCAGAATTTGTTTCACGGAGCCAGCTTAATATCAGTAAAGAATGTTGATGATGTTGAATATGATGCGCAAACTAATTGAAGAAACTGAAATACAAAAAGAACTGAGAAACACAACATGAAACACAATATGACGTCGATATTTTGATGAAGCATTACATATCTAACATTTTCATGCTAAGGAGGTTACCCAGAAAAATAGAATGTAAAAACTACACCATTCTTCACTCTACAAAAGAATCTCTAGAATATGTGAGTTTAAGCAATATGAAGTACACATCTACAATGTTAAACGATCAAATGGTCACATATGATTCGTCACATGACGTAAAGAACTTTTGGCGCGTCTAGGAAAAAATTTAAACGTGACAGAGTCACGAAAGGGTAATTTTGCAAATTTTGAGGTTGAGCAGAATTTCTGATATCTTTTTGCATATCTCTAGAAACAGGTTATTCTTATATTTTTGCAAACTTCGCGTTGAGCAGACTTTCTGTGTGAGAAGGTCAGAAATGTACACGCAGGTTACAGAATAACCTGTTCCTAGAGATATGCAAAAGGATATCAGAAATTCTGCTCAACCTCAAAATTTGCAAAATTTCCAAAAGAGGCAATTTCCAGAAAAATAAATGTTATCAAAAATCATTTTCTTTCATTACTTCCTGGAATAGGTGACAAAAAATACGAAGCACTTCAGACTATATTGGTCAAAAGATCTACTTAGTTCGAATTTGCAAAAATTCAAGTAGAACTATTGAACTAAAATCAGAACTAGCACTAGTATTATCACTGGAGGTAACACTATACCTAGAACTAGAAATATTCGGGTTTAGCAGTCCGTCTCTNGGTCAGAAAACGCTTGGACGGCGATCCAGGTATAATTTTTAAAATTGAATACGGTTCGGGTGCGCGCGTGGAATCGATTTTGCGAACTTATTTATTGGGGACAGGCGCGACCGGGAAAAGCGTGTGGGAAATACAGAGAACGCGCACTGTCCATAAAATATCTGCTTACGTCGCCTCCATATTTTCCTTAATATGCACCCGCGACGTCACGTTCAGCAGCGGTACGTAACCGGAAATGGAGTTCCGCCCGGAAGTTCAGGTGCCAAAAATATTTCAAGTGACAATAGAACCGAGGCGGCTTTCCGTCGTTTTCCACTTTCGTTCTACATCTTTCCAAATCCATTCAATCATGCTAAAGTTACTTTTCATGGGGACGTCAAGAGTAAAAATGTTATTTATAAGCGTCAAAAAAATGTAAGAGTAAAGTGAGATTTAGATAGGTTTATTGTGATTAAGTTACAATTTATTGTCGTCTGATGTAAAGCAATATCAATCGGAGGTAATTACTCCAATATACCATCAAATTGCTAGTTAATTCGATGAACGACTCAATAGATGCCTGTATTATATGATTAATTGGTGGTTACGCCTAATTGCTTATACCATAATTATTAATATAAATACATAATAGGAACATTGTAATTAAAAAGTATGATTGTGTTAATATAAAAACTCGTTCTTTTAACTTTATTTATATCTTGTCTACAAGGTTGGCGACATTTAATCCGGAGCAAGGTGAAAAATTTATACATTTCTTGCAGAAGAAGTGACACTTGTAAGGTTGGAATTGATGGTCGCTCGTTAAGACTCGTCGGAGTCGCCTGCATCATTAGCATATTTATACCCCCGCTTTAATAAGCTTTTATTGGCCCAACCAAGCGGTCATTAACGAAATCTGAAGTGGTGAAGATGTCGAGATGATTAGCGTTGAAGAGAAGAAATCAACCTTTTAGATTCGACGTAAAATCTACGCGTTCTGACAAACGACCAAAAGCCACGAGCTCTAAAGATTTTAGGATCGTGTAAACGAACGATGGTTATCGTTGTCTGTTTTTAATGTCGTCAAGTCTACAGCGGATCTCCGATGGTGGGTAATTTATATGGAGACATGGTACGACAAAATGCGTAATAGTATAACTACTCGGGCAAGCTGTTAAATCATGGTAGATTTAATGTTAGATTAGCAATACGAAATGCTTGCTTATGCAAATTGGCTCCTTCGGGCGTGTATTTTACGAGCTAGTTATAGTTTTATGTTCTATATTACATCGTGCTATAACTCTGTGTACTGGAATGTAAGATAGTAGATTTAACTTACCGCGATAATACATTAAAAAAAGATTTAGAACTTTTAACAATCTTATGAATTAAGACTGTATTACATTGAACAGACGGTAATATACTACCATTAGAATTATTATTATTAGCGGAAGCGTTGGCGAGAAAACACTTTCTGATGCGCGTAATGACTCCGGCGGCGAAGCATGACGTCGCAATTATGGTAGTAGAAGGATCCCCTTTAGTGCCATACGTGTACTAGAGCACGTCTCGCACGTTAATTGACGCGCCTATACGACTTTATTTCGCTTTCGCTAAGAGAGAACGAGAGCAAGAAGAGGGTGGTGACGATATTTCGAGAGGACCCTTGTTTTCTTTTAGCGCGACCTCTTCTTGTGCACGAGGGATTTTTAATAAAGTCGCGTAGCCCTACGAGTGCTGTCCCCCCATACAACGGGGGCATGACACGACAAGTGGCCGCATTTGACTCACCACTGACGGGCTTCTAAGTTAAATGAAAAAAAAAAACTTGGATGAAAAAGCGAAGAATCATTTAAAAAATAAAGTGACTTTTTTTTTGTTAATTTATTGCTGAAAGTTTATTAAGAGGCGTCGACTTAAGACGCTTTTTTTCTATGTTACGTTTCTAAGTTAAGAATAGTGGGCGAATGACGTCTACTCAAAATAATACTAAGGCGAACGTGCCGTACTAGAATGTCTTGGAACAGTGCCTAATTACTACTAGAATTACTACTAAATTGATCAGAAATTCTGCTCAACCCGAAATTTACAAAAATATAAGAACAACCTGTTTCTGGAGATATGCAAAAGGATATCAGAAATTCTGTTCAACCTCAAAATTTGCAAGAATTTCCAAAAGAGGCAACTTCCAGAAAAATAAATGTAATCAAAAATCATTTTCTTTCATTACTTCCTAGAATAGGGGACAAAAAATACGAAGCACTTAGCATTAGTTGTAGGCAGGTATTGGAGGCAGCCAATTCCCATGTTTTATTGTTTTCATGTGTCGCCATTGTTGAATCCATGATAGTCCGTATTAACTAAATGCGGAAGCTATGTAGTGACTGGTAGAGTCGTTTCCCACAGAAATATCTCCTTGAAATCTATGTCCTGGTTCAAGGCCATTCAAGTGTTTCAAGGTTGCTCAGAATTTGTTTCACGGAGCCAGCTTAATATCAGTAAAGAATGTTGATGATGTTGAATATGATGCGCAAACTAATTGAAGAAACTGAAATACAAAAAGAACTGAGAAACACAACATGAAACACAATATGACGTCGATATTTTGATGAAGCATTACATATCTAACATTTTCATGCTAAGGAGGTTACCCAGAAAAATAGAATGTAAAAACTACACCATTCTTCACTCTACAAAAGAATCTCTAGAATATGTGAGTTTAAGCAATATGAAGTATAGTCTTCCACACGGCGATCGGTTTTTATGACTCTGTCACTTTCCTACTGTAGTTGTAAACCTAACAAAGACGGGGTTGTAACAGGTAGTTCCCCATTGTAAAATGCAGGGATTCCTCACTCAGGGCGGCATTAAGGACCACACTTTACTGGCAAATTGTAGAAAAATAATAGGGTCATATATAAATACTCATTATTCTCTTATTTGTTGTGTTTCTAATATTAAGTACATATTTTTTCTAAGAAATGTTTTGAGGAGGCATGCATTGTCTTCTTACAAAAGAGGGCGGAGAATAATTAGATTCTTTAAAATTTTGTTATTCTATTATTTAGACATTCCTAAAAGTAATATTTTTTTCTAAGACTTTTATACTAGTTTTTATAATTAAATTTTAGTTGTTATAACTAAACTTTGGTTTTTAATTAAATTTTAGTATAAAAAAATTTAAGTTCTACCCTGTCCTTGTATGACTGTCATAAGTCTTTTCAGGTACTCGAGGGGGAAAAAATCACCCCGGCTTTTATTTATGACTGTCATAAAAACCGATCTGGATATGGAAGAGTATACACATCTACAATGTTAAGCGATCAAATGGTCCCATATGATTCGTCACATGAGGTAAAGAACTCTTGGCGCGTCTAGGAAAAAATGTAAACGTGACAGAGTCACGAAAGGGTAATACACGCACATTTCTGACCTTCTCACACAGAAAGTCTGCTCAACCCGAAGTTTGCAAAAACATAAGAATAACCTGTTTCTAGAGATATGCAAAAGGATATCAGAAATTCTGCTCAACCTCAAAATTTGCAAAATTTCCAAAAGGGGCAATTTCCAGAAAAATAAATGATATCAAAAATCATTTTCTTTCATTACTTCCTGGAATAGGTGACAAAAAATACGAAGCACTTCAGACTATATTGGTCAAAAGATCTACTTACTTCGAATTTGCGAAAATTCAAGTAGAACTATTGAACTAAAATCAGAACTAGCACTAGTATTATCACTAGAGGTAACACTATACCTAGAACTAGAAATATTCGGGTTTAGCAGTCCGTCTCATAAGACGGTTCAACCCGAATGTTTTTAGTTCTAGGTCTAGTGTTAGTTGTAATTCTGGTATTAGTTCTTGTTTTAGTTGTTATCAGCATTAGATTGTTGTATATTTTTCATTGAACTAAAACTAGAACTAACACTAGACCTAGAACTAGAAGGAGGACGCACAGCTAAACCCGAAACTTTCTAGATCTAGGTCTAGTGTTAGTTCTAGTTTTAATTATTAGTCAGCGCTAGATTGTTATATATATTTATTGAACTAATACTACTTAGAGTTAGAGCTAGAAACATTCGGGTTTAGCCTTACGTCTCTTAAGACGGCTAAACCCGAATGTTTCTAGTTCTTGGTCTTATGTTACTTCTAGTGCTAGTGTTTGCTCTAGTTTTTATCGTTGTGCAGCGCTAAATTTTGTGTATTTTTATTGAACTAAAAGCCTTCTTAAGAGATGCACAGCAAAACCCAAATGATTCTAGTTCTAGATCTAGTGGTACCGATTTTTTACCATTGATTCCTTGAGAAAAAAAAAACTTGGATGAAAAAGCAAAGAATCATTTAAAAAATAAAGTGACCTTTTTTTTGTTAATTTATTGCTGAAAGTTTATTAAGAGGCGTCGACTTAAGACGCTTTTTTTTTTCTATGTTGCGTTTCTAAGTTAGGAATAGTGGGCGAATGACGTCTCCTAAAAATAATGCTAAGGCGAACGTGCCGTACTAGAATGTCTTGGAACAGCGCCTAATTACCAACGAATTATTTCGGAGATAATATTCGAAACGCTATGGGCGGTAAATTCACACAAATTTATCTTATATATATCAACTATTAACAAAACAAATTAAATTAAAACCGTGTCGTTTCTTTAGTCTTTCTTTAGTTATGTTAAGGGTGAATTTATTATGAGTGTTATTTCAAGACGAGAACATTGTGTTAAATCTTTTAAACTAACATCGTTTCGTTTGTCAAAGCTTGTAGTAATAAAGGGGGCGAGAAACACATCGTCTTAAAAGAAGATTTTAGAATTCTTTATTAAATCCGAATTGAAAATTTCAATATCTACTGTGTTTCATGAAGTCACAACATTTGTATCTTTATTTCCATCCTTCACTTGTATTCAGTAATGCTAGTAGTATTAGCGTGCTGGAATTTTTGCCATATCGTATTGGAAATGAGCCAACCACTTAGTCAACTTTCCGAAAATCCTCCTAAGATGTTTATCATAAGGGTATATACATATCATAAGCTAAAGATGTTATAACTCCTCTAAATTGCATTTACTTTCCCCTTGCTAAAATCTTGTATGAATTCCAATTTCTCGACATAATTTTCTTTTATCTACATTTATGAATAAATACACGTTTTCTAAAACAACATTTGTATAAGAACTGTAAGAATCTTCACTAAAAGTTTCAAAACCAGGATTTGTTCACCTAACATTCATTTGGTGTATGATATATTCAAAGGTCAAGTTAAATAATGTCGGAGGTAGCCCATCCCCATGTTTTATTATTTTAGCCCGTTATTTATATCAAACGCTTCGGTTACGTCATCCTATTGAAATGCCTGCTTGTAATCTATGTCCTGTTTCCAGGCTTTACTCAGAATTTATTTCACGGAGCCTGCTAAATATCAGCAAAGAATGTTGATGATTAAACTAAAATACAAAAAGAATTGAGAAATACAACATGAAACACAATATGACGTCGATATTTTGATGAAGCATATAATAAGCCAATATCTAACATTTTTATGCTAAGCAGGTTCCTCAGAAAAATAGAATGTAAATGCTATACCGTTTTTCACTCTGCAAAAGGTGGGATACACTGATCTAGAATATGTGAGTTTAAGCAATATGTAGCACACATCTACAATATTAAGCGATCGAATGGTCACATATGATTCGTCACATGAGGTAAAGAACTCTTTGCATGTCTAGGAGAGAATTTAAACGTGACAGAGTCACGAAGGGGTAATACACGCACATTTCTGACCATCTAACACAGACAAAAATGTTTATCAACCCCATCACAATTATCCTATCACGTATGAAGCATAAGAAGCATGGACCAGCGTTGCCAACCCTACCGATTTATTGGTACATCTACCGATATAGAAGATAATGTACCGATATACGACTTAATCCACTGTTTGTGAACTCTATATTTTATTCTACAATTCTAACCTATTACAGTACTCTTCTTTAAATTGCGATTATAATGTGTTTTTTAGCAATGATTTTTATGGAACTAAAAGTAGAACTAACACTACACCTAGAATTAAATTGATCAGAAATTCTGCTCAACCTCAAAATTTGCAAGAATTTCCTAAAAGACGTGATTTCCAGAAAAGTTAAAGTTATCGAAAATCATTTTCTTTCATTACTTTCTGGAATAAGTGACGAAAAATACGAAGCACTTCAAATTATATTGGTCAAAAGATCTACTTAGCTCGAATTTGCAATAATTCAATTAGAGCTATTGAACTAAAAGCAGAACTAACACTAGAATTATTACTGGAAGTAACATTATACTTAAAACTAGAATCATTCGGGTTTAGCCGTCTTAAAAGGCGTACGACTAAACCCGAATGTTTCTAGTTCTAGATCTAGTGGTAGTTCTAGTTTTACACTAGCGCTGTTACTACTGTCTAGGTATAGTGTTAGTTCTACATAGTAACAGCGCTAGTCTAAAACTAGAACTACCACTAGATCTAGAACTAGAAACATTCGGGTTGAGTAGGTTATGTAGAACTAACACTATACCTAGACAGTAGTAACAGCGCTAGTGTAAAACTAGAACTAAACATTAGACCTAGAACTAGAATCATTTGGGTTTAGCCGCACATCTCTAAAGACGGCTAAACCCGAATGATTCTAGTTCTAGGTATAGTGTTAGTTCTAGTTTTACACTTGCACTGTCACTAGAACTAACATTAGACCTAGAACTAGAAACATTTGGGTTTAGCCGCACGTCTCTCAAGACGGCTAAACCCGAATGATTCTAGTTCTAGGTCTTGTGTTAGTTCTAGTGATAGTGCTAGTGTAAAACTAGAACTAACACTAGACCTAGAACTAGAAACATTCGGGTTTAGCCGCACGTCTCTCAAGACGGCTAAACCCGAATGATTCTAGTTCTAGGTCTTGTGTTAGTTCTAGTGATAGTGCTAGTGTAAAACTAGAACTAACACTAGACCTAGAACTAGAAACATTCGGGTTTAGCCGCACGTCTCTCAAGACGGCTAAACCCGAATGATTCTAGTTCTAGGTCTTGTGTTAGTTCTAGTGATAGTGCTAGTGTAAAACTAGAACTAACACTAGACCTAGAACTAGAAACATTCGGGTTTAGCCGCACGTCTCTCAAGACGGCTAAACCCGAATGATTCTAGTTCTAGGTCTTGTGTTAGTTCTAGTGATAGTGCTAGTGTAAAACTAGAACTAACACTAGACCTAGAACTAGAAACATTCGGGTTTAGCCGCACGTCTCTCAAGACGGCTAAACCCGAATGATTCTAGTTCTAGGTCTTGTGTTAGTTCTAGTGATAGTGCTAGTGTAAAACTAGAACTAACACTAGACCTAGAACTAGAAACATTCGGGTTTAGCCGCACGTCTCTCAAGACGGCTAAACCCGAATGATTCTAGTTCTAGGTCTTGTGTTAGTTCTAGTGATAGTGCTAGTGTAAAACTAGAACTAACACTAGACCTAGAACTAGAAACATTCGGGTTTAGCCGCACGTCTCTCAAGACGGCTAAACCCGAATGATTCTAGTTCTAGGTCTTGTGTTAGTTCTAGTGATAGTGCTAGTGTAAAACTAGAACTAACACTAGACCTAGAACTAGAATCATTTGGGTTTAGCCGCACGTCTCTAAAGACGGCTAAACCCGAATGATTCTAGTTCTAGGTATAGTGTTAGTTCTGACATTATATTTCAACCTACCGACTTTTTAGCATTGATTGTACCGATATTAGGCCGGCATAGTTTGGCAACTCTTGTATGGGCTAACACATACAAAGATCGCCATTACTGTTGGTGCCTATAGAACTCCAAACTTAATTTTAGGAACTACTCATAATAATAGGCTCTCATCGGTATTTCAAAGCATTTCAAAGACATTTGAAAATGTTCTTTTCTAGCATTTCTCTTTTCATCTAAAACTAATAATTACAAAGCCTAAGTACAATTATATTGTACTTTTAGAATGCGTTCCTTTATAAACAACGTTTATTGCTTTTACAAACAACTTTTCTTGTGTGTAGAAATTTGATGAACTATTTTTGAATCATCACGTATGTAGATTTCAAATAAACTTTAACTATTTTAACTCAGTGTACTTTTAATTCAAATTCTCGAGTGTATGGAGAATCTCTCCGGGGTTGAATACTAAAACGTTCCTTAGAACAAGTGGCGATGTACGCTGCAGGGTTAATTGGGAATTCACGTACACCAGCCGCGTTTTCCTTATCCTCTACACGACCCTCAATTATATTTCGACATAATTCGATTTGTACCGGGCGTATGTATCACGTTAGCGAGCGAGTTCCATTACGCGTACAACATCTAAATATGGAACCTTTACGTCTTTATGTCTTCATCAGTTGGCAAATTGGTGTCGGTGCTCGCACAACTTTCCTATAAATAACTTTGCAACGCGGACTATTTCAACGTCACGTCGCTATGAGTGAGAGAATGCAATTTTTACGGCGGCTTTTAATTAATATCTTCGCTATACCGGCTTGCGAAACGATTAATTTACCGTTGTGATAAATGAGACACTGTCCGAGTATATCTGGACCAGCTGAGACGAATAAGTGTTTCAAGCAAACCGCATTGAATCACAATTATTACCTACATTCGTCGTCCTTCTATTTAATGACAACTACTATTTTATTATTACAGATACCACTTTGAATAATCATCGTGAAGGAATATTTATTACAGTCGTGATTAGAAGGTTTTAATACGTGTAAACAGATGTTAAGCAGTGTATAAAAAATGTAATTTGAAACCTTCTAATATAATATATAACCACTAACTAGACTCCTTAAGGTAGCCACAATCTCTAATCTTGCATATCCGTCAGCGTATACTTTAGGCATTCGAATATCCCTCATTAATATTCGAGATTGTGGGTTTCCCGTATACCTTAAATCGTAGAGGCGATCTTAATCTTAACAACCTAAAGCCTTAAATAAACGAGGTTGATCATTGAGTACTCAGTATTAAATATTTTTCAGCGATACAATGCGCCGAAGGACGTAAATTATGTTGTCAGGCGAGGACGGAAGCTTTAAAAGCTTTAAGTCCGTATTGGACATTGCGCGTTTTGAAATGCGATATGTATGGATGTGGACATTTCTTGCGGTTATATATGGTACTTAAACATATTTCTAACCAACCGATTACGGCCCGCGGTTTTGAAACATTAAGAGCAATGTCTTGTATGTAGCTTATAATACGGATTACGAAGGCATTGAAAATTATTATAGCTGTGGGTTATGACTCTGTTGAGTTATTATCGAACGTACTCGAAATGGCAGAGAAACATTGAACACAAACGGTACTAATATATAATGGATGTACGAATTTTTGACCCGACTGTATTCTTTAAGCAAGTTTCTCTTGTCGGGATTTTCATGATGTGTATAACCACCTGCCCATGAAACCAGTGCGTCATATAAATGGGTTGCACCTGCCGACTAAGAATTTGTACACTACCATCGGGGACAATGACCGACCCTACGGACATCAAGAGTTTTTATAAATTAAACTAAAATGTTACAAAATTACTTTTCTAAATCTTTGTAAAAGTTTCTATATAAGGACGTGCATGGTAGCGAAAGCAATTTTCTTTCTTCCCAAGACTGTTAAGCGACCGTCCGGCGTTTACGCGAAACAACTGAACATGTCGTCGGCGGAAAAAGAGACTTGACGGTCGCAGTCACGCAGACGTTACTGCTGCAATTATCTGGGAGTATTCCACCATTTCCCATTAAAACGTGCAGACCCATTTTACCGCACGTAAATGGTAACCGCATGTGTTATGATAACACGTTCTGTACGACCACTCCACATTCTGAATCTCTTTCATTACCATTACCATAACCAAAAGACCCATATTCGTAACCTCCATGATGTTAATGCAACCATATTAATCTTTCTTTAATTACTCAGATTGTAGATGAGAATCACCTCTCTTCGTCGAAAGGCGTGGATTAAACCGCGATTTAACCCCAAATCAACGTAGTCATCAATTTTCAATTACAACAACGTAACAGCAAACATTTACATTCATTACTTATTTGGTTTCATCGTCACTTAAATCGCTTGTACGACACCTTCAAAATCCGATAGGCAACGAGTTTCTTGTCAGAGTGATTTCTACTGGGAGTTATTTCATCTCCCCGAATGGATTGTTTCGCCAAGAAGACAAATTACCAACGATTGGTCTAATCTGTTACTGGAGCTGGTAGCGAGTGGAGTCTTGATTGCGCTTCGGAATTAAAACCGAACCCATTGGAAATCGTTCGTTCTCAAAGAAAACTCTGAGAAAGTACAATTTCGACGGCTATTGGAAAACTTTTTGGTTTAATTTAAATCGATATTGAAAAAGGATGTATTTTGAGATAAATATATCTTTAATTTCAAAAAGTTCCATTTATATACATTATATAAAAGCTTATATTTTGAGTTTTCTTCAAGGATCAATACTTCTGAACTTTGTAAGAGTAACATATTAGGAGAGATCAAAACCAGTCTATAATATCAGAGTGTAGCCTGAGGTTGTAGATATATGATATGTTATTTCTAAATGATACTATACAAATGAGATTAGCTACAAAAAGAAATGCAACTACCACACCGCTACGTCAATTGGAAGAGTTATTATATCCATTAAAATAACGTATCTTAAGAACCACTTGTGATATAATGACGAAATTAATAGCAGTTTAAAGCAAATTTAATACAGATTCAATGTGCCATAAATAATTTTTTAATTTCAATAAATACGGTTGCTATAATTTTTTAAACTCAACTCGGCATGTTTAATTATACTATACATTAAAAATAGATATTAAGTATCTCAAGAACGAATTGAGATATCATCATAAAATAAAGAGCAATTTAAAGCAAATTTACTTATTATTTAATACTTTGACGACGATTATTTCAAATCATCAAATTTTAAATTTATGAATTTTTTAACGAAACCTTGCATCAGCTTAAACAAGAATGTTAGGGAAATTATTCCTTATGTATTTCAAAAAGTAAATGAGATACAGTTATGAAACAAAACGATATTTATAAAAAATTTGATGAAGATTTGGTGCACCATAAATAATTTCTTTTCTTCCATGGTCATCGTTGTTACGATTCTTTAAATATAACTCTCAATGTTTGATTGTTATAGATTCGAAATGTAGAATTTTAATTAATTTTATCTCAAGAACAAATTGAGATATCATCATGAAATAAATAGCAATTTAAAGCAAATTCGTTTAGTATTCAACAGTGCGAACATCATTACTTCAAATTTCAGATTTATGAATTTTCGAATACAACCTGAAACAAGAATGTTAGGGTAATTATTTCTTACGTATCTCAGAAAGTAAATAAGATACCATTATGAAACAAAAAGCAATTTATAGCAAATTTAATGAGGATTTGAAGCACCATAAATAATTCCTTTTCTTCCATGGTCATCGCTGTTACGATCTTTAAATACAATTCTCAATGTTTGATTGTTATAGATTCGAAATGTAAAATTTTAAATAATTTTATCTCAAGAACGAATTGAGATATCATGAAATAAATAGCAATTTAAAGCAAATTTGTTTAGTATTCAACATTAATAACATCATTTCTTCAAATCTTCAAATTTCAGATTTATGAATTTTTTTATACAACCTGAAACAAGAACGTTAGGGTAATTATTCCTTACGTATCTCAAAAAGTAAATGAGACACCGTTATGAAACAAAAAGCAATTTATAGAAAATTTAATGAAGATTTGATGCACCATAAATAATTTCTTTTCCTCCATGGTTATAGTTGATACGATTCTTTAAATATAACTCTCAATGTTTGATTGTTATAGATTCGAAATGTAGAATTTTAAATAATTTTATCACAAAAACGAATTGAGATATCATCACGAAATAAATAGCAATTTAAAGCAAATTTGTTTAGTATTCAACAATTCAGTTTTTCAAATCTTCAAATTTCAGATTTATGAATTTTTGAATGCAACCTTAAACAAGAATGTTATGGTAATTATTCCTTACGTATCTCAAAAAGTAAATGAGATACCGTTATGAAACAAAAAGCAATTTATAGCAAATTTAATAAAGATTTGATGCACCATAAATCATTTCTTTTCTTCCATGGTCATCGTTGTTACGATTCTTTAAATATAACTCTCAATGTTTGATTGTTATAGATTCGAAATGTAGATTAAATAATTGTATCTCAAGAACGAATTGAGATATCATCATGAAATAAATAGCAATTTAAAGCAAATTTGTTTAGTATTCAACATTGCGAATATCATTTCTTCAAATCTTAAAATTTCAGATTTATGAATTTTTGAATACAACCTGAAACAAGAATGTTAGGATAATTATTTCTTACGTATCACAAAAAGTAAATGAGGTACTGTTATGAAACAAAAAGCAATTTATAGCAAATTTAATGAAGATTATATACACCATAAACAATTTCTTTTTTTCCAAGGTCATCGTTGTTACGATTCTTTAAATATAACTCTCAATGTTTGATTGTTATAGATTCGAAATGTAGAATTTTAAATAATTTTATCTCAAGAACGAATTGACATATCATCATGAAATGAATTGCAATCTAAAGCAAATTTTTTTAGTATTCAACACTGCGAACATCATTTCTTCAAATCTTCAAATTTTAGATTTATGAATTTTTGAATACAACCTTAAACAAGAACGTTAAGGTAATTATTCCTTACGTATCTCAAAAAGTAAATGAGATACCGTTATCAAACAAAAAGCTATTTATAACAAATTTAATGAAGATTTGATGCACCAAAAATAATTTCTTTTCTTCCATGGTTATCGTTGTTACGATTCTTTAAATATAACTCTCAATGTTTGATTGTTATATTAGATTCGAAATGTAGTATTTTAAAAATATTTATCTCAAGAACGAATTGAGATATTATCATGAAATAAATAGCAATTTAAAGCAAATTTGTTTAGTATTCAACAATGCGAACATCATTTCTTCAAATCTTCAAATTTATAAATTTTTGAATACAACCTTAAATAAGAACATTAGGGTAATTATTAATTACGTATCTCAAAAAGTAAATGAGCTACCGTTATGAAACAAAAAGCAATTTATAGCAAATCTAATGAAGATTTGATGTACCACAAATAATTTCGTATCTTCCATTGTCATCGTTGTTACGATTTTTCAAATACAACTCTCTATGTTTGATTGTTATAGATTCGAAATGTAGAATTTTAAATAAATTTTTAATAAATTAAATAAAGAACGAATAGAGATATCATCATGAAATAAATAGCAATTTAAAGCAAATTTGTTTAGTATTCAACAATGCGAACATCATTTCTTCAAATCTTCAAATTTCAGATTTATGAATTTTTGAATACAACCTGAAACAAGAATGTTAGGGTAATTATTTCTTACGTATCTCAAAAAGTAAATGAGGTACTGTTATGAAACAAAAAGCAATTTATAGCAAATTTAATGGAGATTTGATGCACCATAAATAATTTCTTTTCTTCCATGGTCATCGTTGTTACGATTCTTTAAATATAACTCTCAATGTTTGATTGTTATAGATACGAAATGTAGAATTTTAAAAAATCGTATCTCAAGAACGAATTGAGATATCAACATGAAACAAAAAGCAATTTAAAGCAAATTTATTTAGTATTTAATATATTGAAGGTGATTTATTGAAATCTTGAAATTTTAGATTTATGAATTTTTGAATGCATAACCTTAAACATAAATGTTAGGGTATTTAATCTTTACGTCTCTCAGAAACTAAATGAGATATCGACATGAAATAAAAAGCAGTTTAAAGCAAATTTAATGAAGATGTAATGCACCATAAACAATTCCTTATTTTCCACAATCATCGTTTTTATGATTTTTTAAATCCAACTCTGCATTTTGATTGTTATAGATTTAAAAAAATATAAATTTTAATAAATCTTATCTCAAGAATGAATTGAGATATCTCCATAAGTATTTCTCCATTAGTATTTAATATATGCAAGATCGTTTTTACGTAACTTAAAATTTTAGAGTTATCTTATATTTATTTTTAAATACAAAGTTAGCATGACTATATAAAAAAGCTCGATAGCTCGAGCATTTTATACTCAACAATACTTGTGAGTAATGATGTATTTCTGTTTTTATTAACAAAATAAAATGGTTGGCACCCCCCGATTTTGTGGTCACTTTATTGCCCTTATCTAGATGGTTGGAATTGATTTTCCCTCTTACCCCCATTCCCGTCTGCCGATGCCAGGGATTTCATAAATGTCAGAGCTTGCCTCAGGCTGGCATTTTATGTATATAATAATAAGATAAAAGTTACTTTCAGGGGGCCAATAAAAAGCACCTAAACACATCAACGATGCGCCTCTTTACGACATCACTCGTCCAAGTGTTAACACTCTGACAAGTACACACTATCAAAAAAAGGGATGATTTATTTCGGAAAACAAAACTTCCCGGTCTCGGGATAAACTAACGTATATAGCCGGCAAACTAATTGACCTTTATAACCCTTAAACGTGTACGGCACTCTCAGGTTAACTGCTTTGACTTCCACTGCGCCCGCGGAAGTAAACGTTGACCGCAATCTACGTTCAAACGATATTAAACTATTACGAGCCAGTAGTCTTTAATTATATTCCATTCCACTCATACAATAACGGTAAATCTTGAGTCTTTTTGTCGAGATAGTATCCAGGCATTATTGATTAACCCGTGAGAGATACGGCTTCAAGTAAAGTAGATATAACGGGAGATCTACATTACTTGGATAAATTATCCACTTTATATCACGGAATTTAATTACATCTTTATCATTACAAAAACAATAGAAACGTAATTGTTTATTTTCGATAAAAAGGTTATTATTGGCATTTAAAGTAAGTGAACAAGAGAAGTGATTAATTACATTTACATATAACTTTAAATTTTTAATCTACTTCGAAAGTAAATCAAGATTACTTGCGTAAGAAATTCTCGATTAATTATTCAGATAAAACGCAAACGTGAGTAATAAATACGAGTACATAAAAGAAGGCGCGGCTGCTGACTGCAGAAAGCTCTTTTGAAAAATTACACTCGCGATTACTTACACAAACATACCTATTGGTAGCACGACAATCTTTGAGTTATAAAGGCGCATTTAATGGACGGGTCGTTTTCGGATACATTATTCAGTGTGATATTCTTGGCAAATACCCGTCGATTCCGTTACATGGAAATTCTCGGACATGGAAATCGATCGAGAAACGAACGGCGCGGGGATTAAAAATAAAACCTAAACCGTGGCGACCACCGCAAAAGCTGTCACAAATCACACGCTGCCACCAGGATAATTGCAGGGCAATTAGATTCGTCCGAATCGATTGGTGGGAAAAGTTATTGGACCGAACGACGCGACGCCATTGAGCCTGGATGTGTGTGTGCTCTCAATAACACTTTTAAATGCATTATTTCCAAACGTGTACAAGGTCTTCAATTCACGTTTCCTTTTTATGTGGAAAATAAATTTCAAAACAATCGTACCAGCAATAAACATTAACGCGGTGATATGAATTAGTAATATTGAATATTTCCTGACATAATACAAATACCATTAAACGTTGTTGGTCATAAACCAATAGTAATTTTCGTGTGAAATATTTTCTGTGCTGTAATATTTGTGGTGTAAATTGTGGCCAACTGTTAAAATATGCTTTGATGTATATTGTTAAACCTGCTGATATATGGAAAGCGAATTGAAATAGTAAACTAGAAATCCAGTTCATATTTAGAATAATAGTACCCCAATAATTCATTTTTATAATTCATCAATTGTTATAATGATACGTTGGGGTCCGGAAATACCTCTGCTAAACATTAAACAGTAATTTTACATGTAAAATTATATGGAAAGGTTCTATAATCATAGATCTTTAATAATTTGTTGGTGTAATATTAAAAGCTGATACCAAATCACTTTAATATATCACCTAAAGAATTAGATAAGTATACTAAAACATGATAATTTTAACTTTTCTTTTCACTTTTAATGAATATTAAAAGAAAAGTTGGTATACGGTACCAAAAGAATTAAATATATAAAATTAAGATGTATTTACTGAGCTTTTAATTTTTGAAGTATATTTTTTATATAACTAACTTAATATATCAAACCAATTTGATAAAATACTAAAAAGGGGTACTACCAAATTGATGATGGAGCTAAATAAATTTTTGATAAACTTACTGCGCCTTTAATGTTTAAAGAACATTTTCTTATATAGTTTCTTCCAGGCATCAAATCAATCTGATGGAATACCAAAAACCGGTACCAAATCAACGATAAACCTAAATCAAGATTAGAATATATTAAATCAAAGTTTCCTTAATTGCGCTTTTAATTGTTGCGGAATATTTTCTTATATAGGTAGTTTAAGGTACCAAATCGATTTGATAAATTACCAAAAAGAGATACCAAATCGACTATGAACCTAAAAAGGTTAGAATCAATCAATATTTTATTGCGGATTTAATTTTTAGTGTATTTCCTAATATAGTTCGTTCAAGACGCAAGATCAAGCTGATAAAGTACCAAAAACTGGTACCAAATCGACGATAGTGCTAAATCCAAGGTTAGAAAGTTATCAAATTGAGATATCTTTAATTTTAAAAAGGATTTTCTTATATACTTTGTTTAAAGGACCAAATAGACGATAAAGCTAAATAGCACCAAATCAAGTTGATAGAATCCCAAAATCAGATACCAAATCGACGATAAAGTTAAATCTAAGGTTAGAAAATATTAAATTCGGGTATCTTTACAGTACTTTCGATTTTAAAGGCATGTTTTCTTCTATAGTTTGTTTAAGCACCAAATCAAGTTGATAGGGTACCAAAAGCTCGTACCAAATTGACGATAAAGTTAAATTCAAGGTTTGAATGTATCAAATTGAGGTATCTTTCCAGTGCCTTTAATTGTTAAATCATATTTTCTTATATACTTTGTTTAAAACACCCAATCAAGTTTATAGAATACCAAAGATAGGTACCAAATAGACAATAAATGTAAATTCAAGGTTAGAAAATATTAAATTGAAGTATCTTTGCAGTTCATTTAATTTTTAAAGCATATTTTCATATTCAGTTTGTTTAAAGCACCAAATCAAGTTGATAGAATCCCAAAATTAGGTACCAAATCGACGATAAAGCTAAATCTAAGGTTAGAAAATATTGAATTCAGGTATCTTTTCAGTGCTTTTGATTTTAAAAGCATGTCTTCTTCTATAGTTTGTTTCAGCATCAAATCAAGTTGATAGGGTAACAAAAGCTCGTACCAAATCGACGATAAAGCTAAATCTAAAGCTAGAAAATATTAAATTCAGGTATCTTTGCAGTTAATTTAATTTTTAAAGCATATTTTCATATTCAGTTTGTTTAAAGCACCAAATCAAGTTGATAGAATCCCAAAATCAGGTACCAAATCCACGATAAAGTTAAATTCAAGATTTGAATGTATCAAATTGAGGTATCTTTACAGTGCCTTTAATTTTTAAATCTTATTTCCTTATATGCTTAGTTTAAAACATCCAATCAAGTTTATAGAATACCAAAGAGAGGTACCAAATAGACAATAAATCTAAATTCAAGGTTAGAAAATATTAAATTGAAGTATCTTTGCAGTTCATTTCATTTTTAAAGCATATTTTCATATTCAGTTTATTTAAAGCACCAAATCAAGTTGATAAAATCCCAAAATCAGGAACCAAATCGACGATAAAGCTAAATCTAAGGTTAGAAAATATTAAATTCAGGTATCTTTACAGTGCTTTTGATTTTAAAAGCATGTTTTTTTTTCTATGGTTTGTTTAAGCACAAAATCAAGTTGATAGGGTACCAAAAGCTCGTACCAAATCGACGATAAAGCTAAATCTAAGGCTAGAAAATATTAAATTCAGGTATCTTTGCAGTTCATTTAATTTTTAAAGCATATTTTCATATTCAGTTTGTTTAAAGCACTAAATCAAGTTGATAGAATCCCAAAATCAGATACCAAATCAACGATAAAGCTAAATCTAAGGTTAGAAAATATTAAATTCAGGTATCTTTACAGTGCTTTTGATTTTAAAAGCATGTTTTTTTCTATAGTTTGCTTAAGCACCAAATCAAGTTGATAGGGTACCAAAAGCTCGTACCAAATCGACGATAAAGTTAAATTCAAGGTTTGAATGTATCAAATTGAGGTATCTTTACAGTGCCTTTAATTGTTAAATCATATTTCCTTATATACTTTGTTTAAAACACCCAATCAAGTTTATAGAATACCAAAGATAGGTACCAAATAGACAATAAATCTAAATTCAAGGTTAGAAAATATTAAATTGAAGTATCTTTGCAGTTCATTTAATTTTTAAAGCATATTTTCATATTCAGATTGTTTAAAACACCAAATCAAGTTGATAGAATCCCAAAATTAGGTATCAAATCGACGATAAAGATAAATCTAAGGTTAGAAAATATTAAATTCATTAATCTTTACAGTGCTTTTGATTTTAAAAGCATGTTTTCTTCTATAGTTTGTTTAAGCACCAAATCAAGTTGATAGGGTACCAAAAGCTCGTACCAAATTGACGATAAAGTTAAATTCAAGGTTTAAATGTATCAAATTGAGGTATCTTTACAGTGCCTTTAATTTTTAAATCGTATTTCCTTATATACTTTGTTTAAAACACCTAATTAAGTTTATAGAATACCAAAGAGAGGTACGACATAGACAATAAATCTAAATTCAAGGTTAGAAAATAATAAATTGAAGTATCTTTCCAGTTGATTTACTTTTTAAAGCATATTTTCATATTCAGTTTGTTTAAAGCACCAAATCAAGTTGATAGAATCCTAAAATCAAGTTCCAAATCGATGGTAAAGCTAAATCTAAGGTTAGAAAATATTAAATTCAGGTATCTTTACAGTGCTTTTGATTTTAAAAGCATGTTTTTTTTCTATAGTTTGTTTAAGCACAAAATCATGTTGATAGGGTACCAAAAGCTCGTACCAAATCGACGATAAAGTTAAATCTAAGGCTAGAAATTATTAAATTCAGGTATCTTCAAAGTTCATTTAATTTTTAAAGCATATTTTCATATTCAGTTTGTTTAAAGCACTAAATCAAGTTGATAGAATCCCAAAATCAGATACCAAATCGACGATAAAGCTAAATCTAAGGTTAGAAAATATTAAATTCAGGTATCTTCAAAGTTCATTTAATTTTTAAAGCCAATTTTCATATTCAGTTTGTTTAAAGCACCAAATCAAGTTGATAGAATCCCAAAATTAGGTACCAAATCGACGATAAAGTTAAATTCAAGGTTTGAATGTATCAAATTGAGGTATCTTTACAGTGTCTTTAATTGTTAAATCATATTTCTTTATATACTTTGTTTAAAACACCCAATCAAGTTTATAGAATATGAAAGAGAGGTACCAAATAGACAATAAATCTAAATTCAAGGTTAGAAAATATTAAATTGAAGTACCTTTGCAGTCCTTTTAATTTTTAAAGCATATTTTCATATTCAATTTGTTTAAAGCACCAAATCAAGTTGATAGAATCCCAAAATTAGGTATCAAATCGACGATAAAGATAAATCTAAGGTTAGAAAATATTAAATTCAGATATCTTTACAGTGCTTTTAATAAAAGAATCAAATCAAGTTGATAGGGTACCAAAACCAGTGCCAAATCAACGATGACATTAAGTAAAGGTTAGAATCCACGAAATCAATCAATATTTTTAATTTTTGAAGAATGTTTGCTGATGCAATTACTTTAAGGTATCAAATCAATGTGATAATATACCAAAAAGTGGTACCATATCGATGAAAAAGCTATTAAGCAACTGTTTCAACTGTTTTTTGCATTTTTGAAGTATACTTTCTTATAGACTAATTTTAAAACACCAAACAAATTTATGCAATACCAAAAAGTGGTACCAAATTAACGATAATTCGTAATCAAGATTAGAGTACATTGAACCTAGGCATTTTTAACAGCGCTTTTATTTTTTGAAGTATTCTTTCTTATAGAGTAACTTTAAAACACCAAATCAACTTGATACAATACCAAATCGATTAATTAAGGTTAGAATACCTTAAACCAAAGCATCTTTGACTGAGTTCTTCAGTTTTAAAATATACATTCTTATAGAGTAACTTTAAAATACCAAATCAAATTTATGCAATACCAAAAAGTGGTACCAAATCGATGATAATTCATAATTAAGATTAGAATATATTAAATCAAGTTATTTTTAACTGCGTTTTTATTTTTTGAAGTATACTTTCTTATTGAGTCCAAATCAATTTGTTACAATACCTAAAAACAGCACCAAATCGACGTTAAAATTAATGTGTGAGAATGTGTAATGTTAATGTGTGATGAATAATTAAGTAATCAATGTTAGAATACATTAAATCAAGGTATTTTTGACTGCGTTGTTAATTTTTGTAGGGAACTTTCTTATAAAAAAATTTTAGGTACCAAATCGACGAGAAACATCAAATTAATTTGATACAATACCAAAATGTACGGTACCAAATCGAATAAAGCAGGATATATGAAACGAAAATATTTATGATTGTTCTTTTAACTCTTGATGAATATCTTCGTTTTTCTTTGAGAAGTTTTCTGATCTTAAGTGGATAATTCACATCTTTGATTACGTGTGTTAACTCTTTAGTGTTGCTAACATTATATTGCATATTAATATTTTATTCTTTCAGTATTATTACTATTACGTTAGTTGAATATTTCAGTTACGCAAAACGTTTTTATATGACTAATTTTATATCTTTTAAAAAGAAGCTAAATTAATCTAAATCAATCTAAATCATTATTAAATTATTTATTTAACTCATCAATCTTCTTGAAATCACGTCGTTTAATTACAAAGTTTTTTTGTTATATCATCAAAAAAATGTGGTGAGTTTAAAAGTTTATTCTCTGTTTCTAGGTAGACACTCTAGACAATATACAGCGGATCCCTCGTGGGGACAAAGCCATTCATTTACGTCGCAGGTTTGTGACTAAACCGCAAAGTTAGATTAAGCAAACTTCGTATTTTTCCTAATTTGAAACTTTGTATTATTTGGAAGTTTAAATGGAAAAATATTTCTTTCCGTCGAGGATATAAAACTCAATTAGTTCAGGTTCTCACACAGAAACCACCTCGAACTCCGAATGAATTATTTCGGTTATCGCGGAGAGGATGCGTGTTTTTGCAATCGCGATAAAAGGATGAACTTGTCGTCTCCGTAATTTACAACAACTTTATTAATATTGCATAAAGGAAACGTCTCATTATACTTGGGGAGCGTCTTCGTTGATCTGATACGAGTTTATTGGAAATGTGACCTAAGGTGTGGACAGAAGATCAATCAAAATAATCTAAAATTTGCCTATAACCTAACAAAACGAAAAAAAAAATAGGAAAGGACGGGGATTACGGTGGATCGTGTATAAATCTTTTTTGTCGTGTTGTAATTAAGTGTTTCCCGCATACAGACGAGGTATTACATTCTGATTAATGTCTCATTGGCCGTAAGCAATAAATAATACTCTCGATTAAACGATGACTTTTGAATAATACATCTACGTGGGTATAATAAACCTACGTCGCATCATCCAATGTTGTTCTTACAAATTTTGCAATTACCATTGCATTAAAGTTTTGTTCAGACTAAAAAGATTTTCCATATTATCAATTTTAATCATCGTATAAAATTACATAAAGCAGATGCGATTTATATCGATTTAATCGCTTCGGGTGGAGTTGGTTATTGCATTCTTCGTTCGCGCAAAACGAATTTAATACCTGCATAACTCGTATAATATGAAGGTTTAGAGACGAATTTTTTAAAGTTGAAACTGACGTTGGTTTCTGAATCCCCTCAAATGAGGACGTTCCCTTTTAAAACACCACAGCCCGCGGAAATAAAAGCGACTGCGTTCCGACGGGCGACTTCCTTTGAACTTGTTAAATGTAGTAAAATGGGA
Source organism: Onthophagus taurus (assembly GCF_000648695.1). Taxonomy (NCBI): domain Eukaryota; kingdom Metazoa; phylum Arthropoda; class Insecta; order Coleoptera; family Scarabaeidae; genus Onthophagus; species Onthophagus taurus. The sequence goes on along the minus strand of NW_019280414.1, from coordinate 331,646 downwards.
ATTTATTAGCTGCTTTATGTTTTTGTCTGCGTCGGGGACTTTAATAATGAGTTTGTCCGGTGGCTATGTGTTGACCATGCAAACAGCTGATGCAATATTTCTTTTTATAAATAAGGTATGATGAAATATGGTCTAATGAATACCTTTTAATTATTTTTGTTAAAGTTTAATAAAAGAATATTGAAATGTAAATTTAAATTTGAAATAAATGTATTTTATGAACAGTTAATATTAATGATCCTTTATTGAACATAATATAAGCTGTCGTCCATGTTGAAAATTGCCATTACGATAATATGATTTGATGGGCAAGTGGTTGCACTTTAATCTACGCTAACAGTTAATATCGCCAGTTAAAAGCAGCGGGTGTAATTAGGTGTTTAATAGACAATATCACTTCAACAATGATTTCAATTGCAATATAAGAGCAATTTAACTGAAATTGAAAATCAATTTTCAGTTCAAAAAGGTAAAATAGAATGATACTTTAACTTGTCGTGTTAGCGTTCGTTCAAAAGTTGTGGTAAACTGGTTAAAAAAGTTAATGGTCATTTTCCTTTGAGAATTTTAACGGCAAGAGTTGGAACTCGTTTCCAACGGCAGGTGTGTGCCAGAGAGCTTCGCCGCCACAAAAATCTTTCTTCGTTCGCCACTTATCTTGGAAACAATTATTTTAATGTTCGGGGCCACAGATTCAAAACAGCCACATTGTCGTCGTCGTCGTCCTTCTTTCTCTCGTGTTCGCCAAACCGCTCTGATATCGTTTAAAGCTCATTTGCATATCTGGGTCTGTTTGTTTACCCACTTAATTACGGTCCTCGCACGATCGGAAATTGTTCAAGTTTAATAAAATCAGAGGCTTAAATCATCAGAATTAGAGCTCCTATAGAGCGGCAATTTTGTATCGACAATGGAAACGCAATGCCAGATGTAAAAACATAAATCATACGGACTGTAATTTGGCGTATCGATTGGATATCGAGGGAAATTATACACGCACACGTATACTGGTGCGGACGACTGGTTTTAACTCGCCCAAGAACGACAATAAGAGGTGATTAGGCCTCGCAGGTAACCAAAAATAACCATTCCTGCTTAGATACAACGATCTAAAGTCTATTTTCTTACACAGCTCTCGTCTCTTCAGTTTTGGTTCAGCTGTTGCACTCCGAGTATAAGGGGACATCTAAAATTAAAGACGATGTATTTAAAGGTAGTACGTTGTTTGGAGAACGTGTGATATATTTTATGGAATATATCCATGTTACTGCTTTGATTTATTCAAGCTCTTTAACACAATTATTTTATTAGATTACTCGAAATATAGTATATTGATTTGAAAATATAGAAATGTCTGGAAATGCCAAAAAAATGTACTTACTATTACATTAAATACTTACTTATTGTAATGAATTTTGAATATATAGATCGTTCAATTTTAGAAAGACTTAAACACGATGGGGTAGTGTTTAAAAATAACCGAGATATGATTACATCCGGTGGATAATTTCCGGTTTTTATTATGATTGTTTTCTTTTTATAACCGTGATTAAGAATCCTTCAAAAGGAACCCTATCATTTTTTTAATAAGCCAAAAAGGAATTTTTAAATTAACCTCACAAATTGGTGATTTTTTAAGGTTAACTTTTATAATTATTTTCTCAGAATCTAATAGAGATATCAAAAAAAGCGTTGCTGTATTCGAATTATCAATTAATTTTAGATAAACTAACCAAATTAAGTTCTTTCACTATTATAAAGAAGGTTTTAATTTAATTTTTTGGAAAGTCTCTATCATAAATGTGAAGTTTTAAAGGTAATCTTTCAAAAAATTTGTCTCCAAAATTAAAGGAGATATCAAAAAATGATTTGCTGTGTTTGAATCGTTAATTAATTCTCTATAAATCTTCAAAATTTGGTTTCTTTATTTTTATTAATAAAGTAGAAGCGAATTTTGAAATAAACCTCACAAAAATTTTGACATAAAATTGTGATTTTTTTAGGGTTAACTTTAATAATTTTTTATTCAGAATCTAATCGTGATATCAAAAAACGGGTTACTGCGTTCGAATTATGAATTAATTTTAGTTAAAACAACGAAATTTTGTTCTTTCACTACTGCAAATAAGGCTTTAATTTAAATTTTTTAAAAGTGTCAATTTCTGCGGTGGAGATTTAAGAGTTATCTTTTAAAAAGCTTTTCTCCAAAACTAATAGAGATATCAAAAAATGATTTGCTTCATTCGAATCGTTAATTAATTCTTTATAATTTCACAGAATTTGGTTTCTACATTTCTATTAATAAAGCAGAAGCGAATTTTGAACTAAACCCCACACAAAAATTTTGATATAAAATTGTGATTTTTTTAGGGTTAACTTTAATAATTTTTTTTTCAGAATCTAATCTCGATATCAAAAAACGGGTTGCTGCGTTGGATTTATCAATTAATTTTGGTTAAAACAGCGAAATTTTTTTCTTTCACTTCTGTAAATAAAGCTTTAATTTAAATTTTTGAAAAGTGTCAATTTTTTCGGTGGAAATTTAAGAGTTATCTTTCAAAAAACTTTTCTCCCAAACTAATACAGATGTCAAAAAATGATTTGCTTCATTCGAATCGTTAATTAATTCTCTATAAATCCACAAAATTTGGTTTCTTCATTTCTATTAATAAAGCAGAAGCGAATTTTGAAATAAACCTCACAAAAATTTTGACATAAAATTATGATTTTTTAGCGTTAACTTTAATAATTTTTTTCTTAGAAAGTAATCGCGATATCAAAAAACGGGTTACTACGTTCGAATTATAAATTAATTTTAGTTAAACCAACGAAAGTTTGTTCTTTCACTACTGCAAATAAGGCTTTAATTTAAATTTTTGAAAAGTGTCAATTTTTATGGTGGAAATTTAAGGGTTATCTTTCAAAAAACTTTTCTCCCAAACTAATACAGATGTCAAAAAATGATTTGCTTCATTCGAATCGTTAATTAATTCTCTATAAATACACAAAATGTGGTTTCTTCATTTCTATTTATAAAGCAGAAGCGAATTTTGAAATAAACTTCACAAAAATATTGATTTTACAAAACTTTAACATTTATAAAAAGAACATGTTAAGATATATTCTATAAATCATAAAATATTATAAAACACATACAATAAACGAGTAGTTTAATAATTATCTTTGAAATTCTTCGAATTACATCGATACTTCACTATATATCAATCCGACCACCTATCTTTATAGCCGTAATAGTAACTTTTTTAAAATTAATAAATCTCGGATGAAGTATTTGCAATTAATACTCACATCATTTTTATAGACGTGTTTCAAACTGGTTGTTTTACCTATAAAGCATACGAAACGATCAGATTATACGACCGAGGCCGTCTTGTTCAGACCACAGCGGCCGCAACACGAGTTATTTCGAGGAGTTTTATTTCGCGCAAAAACTAACTGTATACTGAATTCTCTCTGTGTATTGCGAAAACCCTTCAGCAGGAATTCGCTTCGAAACGAATCTTCGATTTACGATGGGCGAGCGGACGTCAACACATCGATTCATTCGAGTAAGATGTCTTAATTGACAGATGGTTGTTGAAAAAACATTCGTCGATTATATTATGGTTGAGTTATTTGTGTAAAGTTCGATCGGGAATGCAGTTTAGATCAAACTTAAAAAAAGTTACCTTTAAGATGTTATAGAATTGGAAATTAATTAAATTCTAAGAAGAAATCTAATCCGAATCGCAGCAGGATTCAGTGTCTTTTGTTACGGATCTATGTATTCTTGTATTGTATGGTCTAAATTGGTAGGGATTTCATCGCTTAGCTATTGAGTGTGGTTCTTTAAATTCTTGGTCGATTGGATCTCGAATCAAATTATTTTTAACGTTATAAACTAAGTAGTTTATACCTGAGGTTGGTGCAAAAAGTGCACTGTTTGGTTTCTCTATAGGTAACGCGATACGAGTATACGAGAGTCGCGCGCTTGTCAGGATTTTTACAGCTGCTTAACATTTTTAGAGCTTCTACCTGTAACGAATACTGTTTCACGTATCATTGGTTATTTGAGAGACCGTAAATAAACCAAAAATTTATAATAAGAAGAACGATTTTTTAGCTATGTAAATATAAACTGAATCGGAATCAAAAGGATTAAGCATATTAAAGCGGATTATTGGTGTACAATACGTCGTTATTTCGACATGTATCGACGGTATAGGCCGAATTCAAGCCTGTATTGACATAAAAGTTGAAATTGGCCCAATGCAATTACCACGGCATTAACGTAATTATCACTTTATTAGCGAGTAATATAATGACACTATCCGAAAATGGCGAGTTCGGTTATTTTTGAATACGACATAATACAACTATTATGCACTATGCGCGATGTTAATAATTAGGATACCCGTCAACAGCCGTTGCTAGGTATATTTCAATAGACTCGCACAAAGGACCCCTTTACAAAATCGAAATTCGTGAAACGCTCTGCCAGATGTCTGATTAATTATAGCACACCGTGCGGGCAATTTACCGGTCCATTGTATAAACAGTGGAGTGGACAGAGGTAATGAGAGGGGCGTTTTCCATTTTCATTGGGAACGAATCTTAACGACATTTAACAGTAATGCTAATTTCCTGACTAAAACATACTAAGACTTTTTTTACTTAATATAAGATTAAATACTCTGACATTTACTTCCGTTATAGTATTATAAGAGGTTGAAGTAGGACAGGAAAAGAAAGGCCACTTTATGAGCGAATGATACAATTTCGTTCCTTCGCACTCGGAAATGTAACCTTATTTCTCTTGAACATTGCGTATTGGTGCAATGTAGGTCACAAGAGCTCAGTTATCTTCAATTCAATAATGACCGAATGAAAAAAGTTCGTGTTGCAATAAAGGCAAGTGGATACGCGAAGTGTCGTAGAAATTGCACCACACAACTTTATTTATACTCCCGGATCCCCACATTTCAAACCGGTCGATGTTGAACCGTACCTGAAATGGTAGAAGGCGAAGGGTCTTCGGTGTTGAAATAATGGGAAAGTAATGTTTCCCGTGGCCCTGTATGCCGTATTAAGTCGGTACGTTTTACAAATTGTTTTATACATTATTTATCGGGGACATTCAAGCTACCTTTACCTCTTTCTCTCTTTGTACGCGGTAAATCTAACTCTAACGCTGTAAAGTGTATGTTTACGTTCCTACTCTTAACGTCACCTTTTTTCATTACAAGTTAAAGGCTGCGCCTGACAGACACGTGAAGGACGCCGGTGTAAATAACGTGATCTAATATCGACCTGTTTTGGTTGGAAGGTTTTGTTTTCTTTCAAAACACGCGGGAAAAAATGTTAATGGACAACGTACCATTATTGCGGGGTCCATAAAAAATATGTTTGTGTTAGCTAAAAACACAATGCCGCGTACACGAAACTCAACAAAAAAAGAAGTACAAAAAATTCACTTGGTTAAAATTAAACAACCTCCAAGAAACATATTTACATTTACAATAAGGCTGCTAATTACCCGGATAATCAACGAAACTGGTTCAAAAGAAGTTAATAATGCTGGTATTTAAGGTAAGTAAGTAATTACCACGTATTTTGCTGCAAATAAACATCAATTTAAATATCAAATATTCTCTTCTATCATCCCTACATGTCATTCTCTATCTCTTTACTACATTTTTTTCTCTTTATTTATCTTATTGTATTCTTCACTTGGTTCGTGCTTGGTATAGTTCAATAGTATATTAATTTCTAAATGGTCAATGTTGAACTTCTCTTAGTTTGTTATTTTATTGTGTATACATTTCTGAAGTGCCACATTGCCACATTTACGATATTTGAATAAAAATGAAATTAATAAGAAAGCATGATATGTCAACTTATTTGAATCCAAGATACAAAATAAACTTTTTTGATGCTGATTTAACTAACGAAGCAACTCTAAAAAGAGGATACTTTAATTAATAATTAGTGATATTTCCTCAAGGATCCTTCAAGAAAGTAATTTTATAGCGAATTATGAAAATAAGTTGCAATATTGAAATTTTATCAAAACTTCAAATATTGTTTTCTCAAAAATTAAAAATTATTTTTCAAAATGGGTTGGTGCAGTGGAAAGAAGACACTCCTATTAACACTTTGGGAAATTTTCATACTCATATTCCAAGAAATTGATTTTATACGAATTTTTAAAACTTAATCGACGAAAATTACAAAATTCGAAAAAATTGTCGATTATTTCAAAAATTTTTTTCTCAAAAACTAAAAGTGATTTTTCAAAACGGCTTGTTGCATTAAAAAGAGGATACTTTAATTAATAATTGGTGATATTTCCACAAGGATCCTTCAAGAAATTAATTTTATAGCGAATTTTGAAAGTTATCGATGAAAATTGCAAATTCGAAAATTTTATCAAAACTTCAAATATTGGTTTCTCAAAAACTAAAAGTTATTTTTCAAAACGGGTTGGTTCATTGGAAAGAGGACACTTTTATTAACACTTTGGGAAATTTTCATACTCATATTCCAAGAAATGGATTTTATACGAATTTTTAAAACTTAATCGGCGAAAATTGCAAAATTCGAAAAAATTGTCGATCATTTCAAAAATTTATTTCTCAAGAACTAAAAGTGATTTTTCAAAACGGCTTTTTGCATTAAAAAGAGGATACTTTAATTAATAATTGGTGATATTTCCACAAGGATCCTTCAAGAAATTAATTTTATAGCGAATTTTGAAAATTATCGATGAAAATTGCAACATCGAAAATTTTATCAAAACTTCAAATATTGTTTTCTCAAAAACTAAAAGTTATTTTTCAAAACGGGTTGGTTCATTGGAAAGAGGACACTTTTATTAACACTTTGGGAAATTTTCATACTCATATTCCAAGAAATGGATTTTATACGAATTTTTAAAACTTAATCGGCGAAAATTGCAAAATTCGAAAAAATTGTCGATCATTTCAAAAATTTATTTCTCAAGAACTAAAAGTGATTTTTCAAAACGGCTTTTTGCATTAAAAAGAGGATACTTTAATTAATAATTGGTGATATTTCCACAAGGATCCTTCAAGAAATTAATTTTATAGCGAATTTTGAAAATTATCGATGAAAATTGCAACATCGAAAATTTTATCAAAACTTCAAATATTGTTTTCTCAAAAACTAAAAGTTATTTTTCAAAACGGGTTGGTTCATTGGAAAGAGGACACTTTTATTAACACTTTGGGAAATTTTCATACTCATATTCCAAGAAATGGATTTTATACGAATTTTTAAAACTTAATCGGCGAAAATTGCAAAATTCGAAAAAATTGTCGATCATTTCAAAAATTTATTTCTCAAGAACTAAAAGTGATTTTTCAAAACGGCTTTTTGCATTAAAAAGAGGATACTTTAATTAATAATTGGTGATATTTCCACAAGGATCCTTCAAGAAATTAATTTTATAGCGAATTTTGAAAATTATCGATGAAAATTGCAACATCGAAAATTTTATCAAAACTTCAAATATTGTTTTCTCAAAAACTAAAAGTTATTTTTCAAAACGGGTTGGTTCATTGGAAAGAGGACACTTTTATTAACACTTTGGGAAATTTTCATACTCATATTCCAAGAACTGGATTTTATACGAATTTTTAAAACTTAACCGGCGAAAATTGCAAAATTCGACAAAATTGTCGATTACTTCAAAAATTTATATCTTAAGTACTAAAAGTGATTTTTCAAAACGGCTTTTTGCATTAAAAAGAGGATACTTTAATTAATAATCGAAAGTGATAACAGCGACAGTTCTGTTAGTAATGAACGTGATGATGAATTACAAGCGAAAAGAAGGAAACTAGACGAAACTGCAATATAGTCGGCGATGTTAGGACACTTAGGTCCATGAATTGTTCTGGTTTTATTCTTCTGATCGTTATTATGTAGTCAATAATTGAATTGGCTCTATCATCCTTATGATTTTGACGAAGAAAAGGAAAATTGTTGATTTACGCAGTGGATATTAACAGGTACAATTGGCGAATACAGCTAAAGAGAACGTCTTCTTTTTTCACAACTGATGGGCATTAGATCAATAGAATAAGTGTTGGTCAACGCAACGCAACGGTAGTGTTCCAGAGATTAATGGGCTACTTAGATGATATTATTATACCGTCCAACACCATCGAGGAAGGAATACAGAAACTGGGAATCGTATTCTATGTACTGCGGAAGATGGATGTGACTCTACATCTGAAAAAATGTTATTTTTTTATGAAGAGAGTAGAGAACCAAATCGGGTGTACATCTAGAATCCAGGAAATTGAATGTTTTAATTTTGTACTTGATTACAACTCAAAACCTAAAAGACATAATCCATAACAATTTCAAAGCTAATTGTAATCATTTTCTAGGTACTAAGCAATAATCGCCAAATTATTAAAGTAAACGGTTTTCGTTATTAGTGCTTTTAGCCTTACCTGTCAGAATGTCCAGTAATAAAAATTTAATTCCAAATATGGACTATGAATAATTAGGTACTCGTCTTCATGTTTAAATCGATTTCTAATCTTTGTCTCTTGTTATGACGGAACATAAGTATCTTATTAGCTGGTGGAACATTCCTGATGCTATTTATGTTAATAATAACTTCCAGATTTATTTCTGAGACAAAGGCAAACGTCGAGATTTTTTATACCGCTCATATTGTTTCTTCTCATAAAATGGATTCAGCATTTCAGAGCTTTATACTCAAACGCTAATCAAGTGGATGTACTTAAAACAGATTGAGAGATAAATCGGGAGACAATAATAGATGGGCAGAGAGTGTAGGTGCTGACGACTAGCAGGGTATTAGAAGAAATCAGAAAATGAGAAATCTAGACGGAGTGTCATGCTACTGCACAGAAAGTGATACCCTACTAATACAAAGAATTATGTCGGAATTAATTTTCTAAATAACTCATCTCTTCACCACTTGAAGTCTCTTCGTGAGTGAACAAATCATTAATAAAATCCAAATTAGTGAAGAACAATAAGGTTGTATAAAAAGTTCGTCTACCGTTGATGCCATTTTCATTGTCAGAAACCTGCCTTCCTCTGCTTTGTTGATCTAAAGCGTTTGACAAAGTCCGGATGACAGGTGTGATAAAAGAATTAAAACAACCTATCCAACATCATTGAGACTCAATTGTATGTAGACCGAAACATAACCAAGAATATAGAAGGTATGCGTGACGTCTGTGAGGACATATGTTGGGAAAACAAGGACAGAAATGGCAGGAATCCTGAGAACAATAACGGGTATCATCGTAGAAGCAGTGATTTTCGAGAGGAGTGTGGTACCATAGACGAGAGCGATAGGTGAGGGTGAGAATTTAAGGTTGGAACGATCATGCATCCAAGATGGATAACAACAGATTGGTCAAGATCGCGAAGAATGAAAAACCACTGTTATGAGGTTATAACTTAGCAAGATTTAATTGTGGATTGTGTCTTTTTGATTCGTTATAACGAAAATATTCAACTTCGTAATTCTGAGGACTTTTACTTTGTAGCTATAACTCAATCATTAGTAAATAATTATTCTAAATATTATGATTTTGATCAAGTCAATTATAAATAAAAAATTTTTTTAAACGTTTTTTTTAACTCACAAGTATTATAGAAAAATTGTGTTCGTTTTTATTCGATAGTTGAACCGCTGACCCCAAAAATCGGATTTCTACGCAACAAAAATTACGATATCCTATCAAATTTTCAGGATCAACGCCAATCAAGTCGATGTCGATGTGTAAACAACGAAGTCCCCACAGTATTTCGGTCCGATTTTTACCTACGTTTTATACACATCCGCTTTTTAACAAATTTGCATATATTGCAAAACTCACGCGGCACATAAAATGAAAAGGAAGTTCGACAAAAAAAAGGTCGAATTGAAAAACATTGATTCGTCGGGATGAGGCGATTAAAATATTTTTAAAAAGTTGCAAATTGGTAAAATTACCCGCGTTGGTAAACTTCATTTATTGACCAGCAAAAACGTATGTGTGCCATCGTTAGTGCGGATACATTATAATGCTCAGGATGCTTTTAAACACCTACCAATATAACGTTATGTATGTGGATATTCCTTTATATTTGAGGAGTCTAAAAAAATTATCTTAGCATGATTATTTTTCGTAATTATATAAGATGATAGTGCTACGAGTAGCAGTGGCGGTCCATTTGATGTTCACGTAATTATGCCGCGACATAATGGACATAAAAGGCCTGTTTCTTTTTCTACGCCGAATGACGATAGCGTGTGAGCTAATTAGGGAGACTTCCTGTATTCTACCTGAAAATATGTTATTTAGTTATTTTACTTAAAATCGAGCATTTTAGTATCCGCTCTCGTTTGCATATCCATAAACAAGAAAGAGTGCAAACAAAGAAGTGGGTGTAATACACAAAAGGATAATGTTAGCACCAACGTCCATGTAAACGTTCGTTTAGTTCAGGTTAACGGTTCTTGTAATAAACGTCTCGAATGGTGGAGAACGGTGCCGGTGCCTAAGATTAGCGCGATAAAGTCTCCTGCTGCAGAAACGTCTTGATTGCAGGGGATCTCAACTCCTACTGAATGGCCGCCAAGTTACCTTTAAAGCTCCGTTCATATTCCACGTTTAACGATGAATGAAAGCGCTCGACGAGTCCCTTTTCGTTGAATATAAAACTTTACGCAGAATCTCTCGCGTTTAACGCGGAGCAAGAATAGCTCATCCCGTCAGCGTTTTTGCACCTTTCAACTCATCTATGTCTTTGTTTGTGTTTCGTCGGTGTGAACGAAGCTTGCGAGTTTTGCGAGAGTCGTCGTTCCGCTAGGATTGCTCCGACCGTAAATAAACCATTATATTTCTGATACTGCCAGGTAAATTGCTGTTCGCATATTGGTCTACGCTACCGGTAGACGAAGCACGTGCCGAAGGTTTTGCAAATATTTAACGTGGGAATCCGAAGGCCAACATCCTTCAGCATACCGACAAAGTTGCTCAAATGTAAAAAAAGATAAACTAGATATTCTAGAGCAAATAGTTTAGAACATTATTATTTCTTGTACTTATATTTACCGTTAGTTATTAAATGCTCTCAGCGTTTACAATGATTCGCAATTTCTCCAGTACCTATTCGATTACATCACTCGATCAGCTCGCTATGTAAAACTAAAACTAATCGAGATTGCTGAATAACCGTGTTTGTCCGTAGGTTCTTGTGAACCGTTAGCAGCACAGTTATTACCAGCAGGAGGAATTTTAGTGCTACCACATCTGTATTTAAATAGATGTTGTAAATCGGTCATGTTTGTTACCTATGCGAAGTTAGCCGCCAATTTTTCTAGCCCCCAATTAGATAGGATTTTACATGTATAGTATTTTGATTATAACAAGAGAACCAGTCAACCGATTTCGATAAACAATGTCTCATTCGAAAGCTCAATCCTTGGCCAATACGAAAGTGGAAATGCCCGATTCGAAATCTCTCTCGAATTCCGTTAAAACGCCAAAATAATGAGAAGGTACACGAAAATAACACAAAAATGACCTTTTTTAAGTGGTGATAACTCGTAAACGATGTACCCGATGATCAAGATATATACGTCATTCGATTCGTCATAGTTTCTTCTATCGAAATCACAAAATGCCCGATTTCAATTCTCTCCCGTTAACCTTGTACAGCTCACGGAATGACACCGTGTAATAAAAGAACGGTTTGACGGATTTTAATGTTTTATATGTTAATCCATAGCTTTCGCCTGGCTGAATGCAGTTGTCGAAATGCCCGATTCGAAGTATTTAAGAATTTTGATTAAAACACAAAAAACGATTTAATCAAACACATCAATTATCTCCTTAACTAATTGACCAATTTTAGTCATCAACATCTCGATCGAAGGTATGATCTACAATGAATGCGAAGGTGGAAATGCCCGATTTCAAAATTTACTAATTACCTNGGCTGAATGCAGTTGTCGAAATGCCCGATTCGAAGTATTTAAGAATTTTGATTAAAACACAAAAAACGATTTAATCAAACACATCAATTATCTCCTTAACTAATTGACCAATTTTAGTCATCAACATCTCGATCGAAGGTATGATCTACAACGAATGCGAAGGTGGAAATGCCCGATTTCAAAATTTATTAATTACCTGCGTACAGCCATTGAAATGACCTCGCGAATCTGCCGACTGGAACGGTTTGACGGATTTTAATGTTTTATATCTCAAATGAAAGCTTACGTCTGGCTGAATGCATATGTCAAAATGCCCGATTCGAAATATTTAAGAATTTTGAATTATTTCCTTTATTATTTGATCAATTTTTGTTGTCAACATCTCCATCGAAACTATGATCCATGATGAATGCGAAAATGGAAATACCCGATCTCTAAATTTGCTAATTAAGTACGTACGGTTGTTTAAACGACTCCAGTGACTTTACTGCCTGGAAGTCTTACTTACATAAAAAATAATTTTTTGTAAACGGATTATTACTAGAGAACAACTTAATGTGAAAATGTTTGAAATATTCTACTAATCATAATAAAGTATGTAAACAAACGAACAAAGTAATAGACTGATTTAAAATGTATTTGTACTATATTTTAACTATTTTTGGTTTTAGTATTTCTACCTTTAGTATAACTTATTGTTGTTCTTACTAGTTTTCTACTCTTCTTTTTCAAATTTTATATTTTTAGCTGCATATAGTTTCACACAAAAAGCGCCCCAACCCATAACTTTGTTGTTTATATTGAAATATAAACAAAGTTTTCAGGGGCAAGGTGCTCATTTACATTTGTTTCAATTTTTACAATTCTTTTAAAATTTTCTATTATATCCAATTTTTCTTCAACTTTTCCAACTTTTCCTTCAAATTGTATAATATATTTTTCTCTTCATTACAAAAGTTAAACTGTTTTCCGAATATTCCATAAAGAATAATGCATAAGTGACAATAAAAATAAAAATGTTGAAGAATGTGATAGACAAAATCAGACCACTCACTGAGTTGTTTAAATAACCGTACGCATTTAATCAGCGAATTTTGAGATCGGGCATTTACATCATTGCATTCACAGTGCATCGTACTTTCGATCGAGATGATATTGACTAAAATTGGTCAATTAATAAATGAGATAATTTACTTATTTGATTAATTAATTTTTTGTGTTTTATTCAAAATTCTTAAATATTTCGAATCGAGCATTTCGACATAATTATTCAGCCAGATGCATGTTTTCGTTTGAGATATAAAAGATTAAAATTGGTCAAACCGTTCTTTAGTTATAGCGCAATTAATCAAATTAATTTTTTCTTATTGGGGGCTAGACTTCCAGTCGGTAGATACGTGGAGTCATTTAAATAACCGTACGTAGGTAATTAGTAAATTTTGAGATCGGGCATTTCCGCCTTCGCATTCATTGTGGTTCATACTTTCGATCGAGATGTTGATGACTAAAATTGGTCAATTAGTTAAGGAGATAATTGATGTGTTTGATTAATTCGTTTTTTGTGTTTTAATCAAAATTCTTAAATACTTCGAATCGGGCATTTCGACATCTGCATTCAGCCAGGCGAAAGCTATCGATTAACATATAAAACATTAAAATCCGTCAAACCGTTCTCTTATTATAGTCGATTTAGTTTAAATTAATTTTTTTATATTGGGGGCCAGACTTTCGGGCGTTCATAAGTGCGTAAACAACGAGCCGAACACGGTGTCATTCCGTGGGCTGTACAAGGTTAACGGGAGAGAATTAAAATCGGGCATTTTGTGATTTCGATAGAAGAAACTATGACGAATCGAATAACGTATAGATCTTGATCATCGGGTACATCGTTTACGAGTTATCACTTATCATCACTTAAAAATGGTAATTTTTGGGTTATTTTCGTGTACCTTCGCATTATTTTGGCGTTTTAGCGGAATTCTTAAGAGATTTCGAATCGGGCATTTCCACTTTCATATTGGCCAAGGATTGAGCTTTCGAATGAGACATTGTTTATAGAAATCGGTTGACTGGTTCTCTTGTTATAATCAAAATACTATACATGTAAAATCCTATCTAATTGGGGGCTAACTTCGCATAGGTATGTTTGTTCGTTCCTGTATAAAGTTTTGCGTTAAAAAGTAATTGATAAACACGATACGCGAAAAAGATAGTAAAAACGCTAACAACTAAAAAAATTATTGCAAACGTTATAATGGTATGTAAATTTTTAGTGTGCACGGTTTGGACCGTAAAAATTTATGGTCCATACATGGTATTTATTGAGTTTATTTTTGCCGGATTTCGAATAGCTCCCGGGACTGATTGCATGGAACGGTTCCACGATTACAAATTAAAATAACGGGCTAGCTCTAAATTTTCAACTTTTATATACGCTGGTTATCGAATCGGAATTTTGAGAATAAATAACGCTCACGTTCCTGCAGAGAACATCCTTTATTATTAAATTGGAAACGTAGTCGGTTATAACCCACAAAAGCTCGCAACTACAGGTGTTCCTCACAACACTCTATTAATTTAAACACAAGTTATACAAGTTAATTTTGTTACCTTTCTCAAGAGAAATCGAATATATAAATTTCTCGAATATAATAACTAAATAAATTAGTATCGAATAAATATAGAAATGATTACGAAACTCAATTCCACTTAACAACATTCGATACGAAAGAGTAATCCGTGTATTTCAGGATTTATAACTTTTCCTATCGAAATCCCAAAGGGTTCGAGGAAAGTTTCAAAAAGGCACGTAATTTCATACGTCACACCAGGTTACAAATTACGTAATTTCCGTACAAGTTAGCGGATATTAAAACTGATAAATAACGATATCCTAGACTGACAACGAACACCTCCCATCACAGATCCCGCTAATTATAGGGTTATGTTCGACAACGGTAACGTTCTTTCAACAACAACAACAGCGCCGTCTTGTTTGGATAATCATCTCACGAAAAGATTTTTTTTCTTGTGAAAATTTCTACACACGAACAAAACGACACGCCATTAGCACCAAGTGAAGAGACCCAAGAAGGTATTAGTATCACGTAACGAAACCGACTCGCACCATCGGAGAATTAAAAACGTAAAACGGTAGATTGTATGGGAGGCGCACAGGAACGGACTCGTTATCTCCAACTATTATCTTACACGGGGGATTTCAAAAAAAAGATACTCGACCGCGTAATGGTAACCTCCCTCGACGCGGCGAGATAATCAACAAGTCGATAGCGCAATATCCACGCTCCCTACACGTCCAATCCTTTTGCAATAATTGGAATAGGGGCAAAAAGTGTTAATTTTCTCCTTGCACATCCCACGTCATCTTGATTATAATTAAACTAAGTTTTGATATATGTACCAGTTTGAAATATAATTATCATCTCGTTATAAAACTTTCTCTAAATATAACTTTTAATAAATTTTATCATCCAAAAATTTCGCTGCTAATGTTTCTTTAGACACTAAAAGAGTCTAAAAGTTCGCATTTAGCATTAATCTTCTTGATTATTCTCATAATCAGCAGGAATAAATCTTTAATGTTTTATGAATAAATCTCATCTTAATGCAGTACGTTTAATTGTAACTAGTGTTGACTCTTCTATTACTGGAAGCATCTTTGGATTCTAGATCTTATGATACTAGATATTACATTTAACTTCTTAATGTTGCTATTAGTCACCATGGAATTAACCACAAGTATTACAGAAACTATATCTTATATCTGGATACTGGAACCAGTCATTATGGATACTGCATTCGACATATGCACAATAGAAGCATCTACTGAACACTGGATTTAACCACTATATTGTGGTTATATGCTCACTTTCATATGAAATCCACCACCCACTAAAATTCAAACTGCAATTTTGAAATTTCGGTAAAATAATGCTTTATTATCAACTAAAAAACGATAAAAGTTTCCACCGAAAAAACTCAACTGTTGCCTATACCATTGTTATTTCTAACTTTCAATATTTTCTTCCTAGCAATTAATGAATTTCTGCCCGCGAAATGTCAGTTTATTTGATTGTCAAACTGTCAAGAGTAGACGCCTTGTAATGCCCCCAGTGCGACGTCGTCGAAATTTTGCCCATATCAATGACTTTGATAGGGGCCAAATTATCTGAATCGGGATCACACTACAGTTGCTCGGATATGATCTTTATGGTCCGAAGAAGGTATTCAGAAGAATTCATTCCTGCTGGAAGACCCGCTCGAAGAAGCAACCAGGGATCGATTTCACACAACAAGGTCGATTGCTGTGGATTGGACGAGAGCTTTGAACCGACACTTGTCGATGGCAACTGTTTAAAGAAGAATTTCTTCCTTTGGGCTTCATTCATACCGTCCTTACCTTCGGCTTCCATTAACACCTCCCCGTAAAGCAGCCAGACTTGGTGTCAAGAACGTCAAGGGTGGGTTCATCAATGGAATGACATTGTCTACAGTGATGAATCAAGGTTTTGTTTATGGGTGAATGATGGTCGTAGAAGGGTGCGGCGACGTCGAGGGGAAAGACGGAATTTTGAGTTCGTTCAACGACATCACATAGCCTTAACACCTGAGGTTATGGTTTGGGGAGCGATATGTGCCACTTTCCAACAAGATAATGCAAGACCCCATATTGCTGTGATTACAAGAAGGTTCCTGGAGCAGGTTGGATTGCAGATTTTGCCCTGGTTTGCCCGGTCACAGTACTCGTCGTCGATTGAACATGTCTGGGATATGATGGGTCGGCGATTAAGACAACCCAGGCCTCCTGAGAATCTGGATAAACTTCGACACCATCTAGAGGTTGCATGGAACGAGATACCCCAGGAGGACATCGACCACCTAATAGAAAGCATGGGTAGAAGAGTTAATGCACGCATAGCTGCGCATGGGGATGCAACCCACTACTAGCTTTTTCTTGAAAAATGTTAATTTTTGTTTTTTTCAACTAAACTTTCATCTTTTCTTAGTTGATAATAAAGCATTATTCTACCGAAGTTTCGAAATTGTTGTTTAATTCTTAATGGGTGATGTATTTCATGTGAAAGTGAGTGTACTTACTATATATACTATATCTATGGAAACAATCAATATGGAAATCTGTTGGATATTTGTACCAATCTCTACGGATATTGCACCTAAAAACTCGGTACTAAGTCATCTATTAGGTAAAGGAATTATCTAATGGATATTAGATTCATCTACTAGATACAGACATACTAGACTATCGCGCCTAACTAAAATCAGCGACATGTTTCTGGTTCTAAGAACTTTGTGAACTGTGTCTAAATTCAGGATACCGGATCTAACAATTCTGGATACCGCACCCCACAACTGAATACTGAATACGACACTGGAATTAATCATAAAATTGAGGTTCAAGAGCTATGTGAACTGTGTCTAACTTTCAATTACTGGACCCAACAGCTAAATACTGTCTATTAGCTCTGGATACTGGATTCAATCATTCTGGGTACAGCGATCAACAACTGGATTCTGGAGCCAGCTATCAAACATTGGAATTAATGATAAAATACTGGTTCTAAGAACTACATAAACTGTGTTTAACTTCTAGATGTTGGATCCAACCGCTATGAATACCGGTTCTAACAACTAAACACTGGAATAGGTCACAAAATTTAGGGTCTAGTCACCATATGCACTGTATTTAACTTTTAAATACTGGACCTAATCACTATAGATACGCATCCATTAATTGAGTAGTGGAACTATCCCCTTGAATTAAAATCCACCATAAAATTCGGGTTCTAATCACTAAACTGCATCCAACTTCAATACTGGATGTCATTATGGATATTGCACTCAACACCAAAAATCTGTAATTAACTGGATTCTGGGTCTAAGACTTACCTAAACTATATCAACTTTTGGGTACTGAATTCAATTGCTATGAATACCGCACCCAATCACTAAATATTTTAACCATTCACTAGACTGCAATTAAACGCAAGATTCTGGTTCTAAGTACTAAGAAAATTATATCAAATTTCTGGACGCTGGATACAATGACTATGGACGTCGCACCCAATAACTACATACATGAACCTTCCACAAGATACTTAGATTTAGTAGGTTTTAGTTCTCATCATCATAAAAAATGTATGTTAACTTCTGTATACTGAATCATTATAGATATCACACCTAACAAGTTAATTTTCAAATCATCCGCTAAATACTGGAATCAACTATTACAGTCTGGCTTTGTCACTATGATGACTGTATATTTAATCTGGATGCTAGATTTAATCATTCTTAACAACACACCCCGTAACTGAACTTTGGTACTACATTCTAGATACTGGAATCAACCAAGATTGTAAACTGCATCCAATTTCTAGATACTGTGAGAAAGGAACTGAAGAAGGAATTCATGAAATGGTTACTGCATTCATATTGCGAGTTCTATGAAATTCTCAGTATGTGGGTATTATAAAGTGGTTATTACAACTTCATCATTTCATTCATTTCTTCATAACTTAGGTTTGGATGGGATTGGGGTTCTGAAAATTATTGATTATTTGTGGCTAAGATATAATTGTGTTTAAGTTTATCCTACTTGAAAATATCAGTTTATCCACTTCACTTTATGCACTTTGTATACATAACATTTGGATGAGAATGGAATTCAGTTAGGTATGTATGATTGGGTTGGATTCTTTTTTGGGCTTTAAAAAATATTAATTGCGTTGTATTGTGTAGGGTTTAAATTGATGATATGATTTTTTTATGTTGCTGATATTAGGTGTAGGAATAGAGTTGAGTTTAATAGGTTGTCTTAGATTGAGGCTATGGAAATTTATAATTGAGTGCTTTGCGATTTTGCTTGATATCTGAGTGACATTTCGATATTTAATTCATTGCTTGTAGAAAAAATACCGTGTCATATTCTGCAAACTTTTATATAATTCAAGAGTATGTAGAAAAACAAATTTCACCAACCCAACCCAACTCTGGAAACTTAATATTAGAGATAACCCAACCTCAAATGTTCTTTTACAACCTCAAAAAGTTTCATTTCTTAATTTCTAACCGTTATGGAGAAATAATTTTTTTATATAATCATATCAACAACGTCAATATCGAGAAACTAATGAGCGTAACATAATTTTATTAATAAATATTTTAAAATTGCTCTTTTTAATTAATTTCCTGTCAATAAATGATGGTGCTTTCATTAATTTTGTAGGAAAGTTGAGTATAGACCACTCCACTTAATTTATGTATCTACTCCTTTAAAATATATTCCCTTTGGTTACACCTCCTTTCAGTCAATAAACAACACAAGTGACTAATGAATTCGTTCGAGTATTCCACAAATATCCAGGTATCTAAACGAATCCGTATACGGTCGTTTAAATCAAGTTCGATTAGCAATAAGTATTCAGTACTAGGCAACACTTTGTGTGACCTGGTTTAAATAACTCCACACCTATCGTCCATTACTTGTTAACTTTGTCTGCGGATCTACTTAAAACATCCTGCGTTTAGTGCTTTGCTAACAAACGGTGTTTTAAAGAAATGTAAGTTCAACGGCAATTTTCGAAGAGATATGGCTTGTTTTGGTAAAATCAAATAAATACTGAGTGACGAAATGTTTATTCAATACAAGATGATGAATAAGTCAGTTATTTTTGTGATTTTGCTTTCTAAAATTGATTGAAACTGAAGTTTTTATTCGATATAAAAATTTATTTAACCGGTTCAAGTGGTTAATTAGTTGATTACATCGTTAAAATAAATAGCAGTAGTCGCAAGATGTCGATGAGTTTAATGACGACAACTTGTCTATTGAAGGAAAAGCATGCAGAGCATTCCAATGAGACGAAATAACTGGTTAAAAACTTTTACTACTTCTTTGAAACTGCCTGCGGGTTTCACATTTTCTCGTCTATTTTTCTATTTAAACCAACTTCATAAGGGTAAACAGTAATTACCAAAATTTTCAAGCAATTTCCTTTGCGCAATAGCTTACTCAAATGAAATCAAAACATTGGGAAGGACTCCGCTTCCGGTATCTTCGTTGCGCATCCAGGAATCGCTTGTGCCGCATAACGGTAGTAAATGTTATTCTTGCGGTAGAACATGAATTTCATTTCACAATGAAATCTAATATAAATAAAGGAAAAATGAAATTTCAGCTGTTCGCGTGTACCCCCGCATGTATATCTGCCGCTTTTCCTCGGGGAACAATGCCCGAGTTATTTCAACAGGTGCGGATGCCGCAGAGAAAACAGGATGGACGAAATATTTTTAGATCTCGTCGCGGTGTGGTAGTAATTTCAAGTGCGCACGAACATCTAGTATAACCCTCTTTTTTCGGTTAGTTAAGGCGCAATATTCATAATGAAAAGAGTAACAGTTGTTATAAACAGGTTGTCTTAAGTATATTTATTACATTAAATATCCCTTACAGGTACCAAATCCAAAAGTTAATGAGAAATACTTACACGCATGTAAATGCAAATATAATCTGAATAGCGTTATCGGGTGAATGGGTTGTTAAGAATAATGGTATTAGATTACAGTATTTATTATACCTGTTCATTACAATTGTATTTAACTTACTTTAGTTTTTATTGAATCTTGGAATTTACTCAGGTTTCTATAAAATATATTGTGACAAGTGGTTCATTGTGTTATCGTTACTCTCTAATGAGGTAATTCATTTTCACTTTTTTTATCTTACAGTATGTGAAGAACTTGAGCGTGATGAAATCAGTGTAGATTTCAACAAAAATAACCTCGGTAACAAACAAAAAGCAGAAAGTCAATCATCTAGACGGCACGTTTAACCTTAATGGTAATGATGGCGAAGAAAGAGTTGGGAAGAATCAATCCAATCGGAAGAAAGAATTTGCATATGTGTGATGCCATCTTCGCAGATGACAGAGCCTTTTTGGACGTAGGAGACACTAGCAAAGAAGCGGCTGATAAGCTGCGAATATCACTCATGGGCCAGAGTAATAGATATAAAAATTGGTGTCAAATATTGACACCAGTAGGTGTGTGCCACCTCTGGGGCTGTACCAAATCTAGTGATATAAACATCGCCCAGAGATTGCAAAATAAAGTAGCTACTAAACAACATAGGCGATGTGGAAACTGAAGCTGACATAATTAAGAAGGCAGCAGCAAGTCATGAATAGACCTGCATAGCAATTGATGAGATGAATACAATTCAGCCCCTAGATAACACTGGATTAAAGAGAGATTTAAAAGGACAAAACTAGTCGAAAAAGGACAAAAAAGCCGTATATTGGATATTCGGCATCCCCTTCGGCCGGATATCCGATTATCCGGCATATCTATCCGTCCATTAATAAGAAAAAATTTATTTCTCAAGAACTAAAAGTGATTTTTCAAAACGGCTTGTTGCATTAAAAAGAGGATACTTTAATTAATAATTGGTGATATTTCCACAAGGATCCTTCAAGAAATGAATTTTATAGCGAATTTTGAAAGTTATGGATCAAAATTGCAACATCGAAAATTTTATCAAAACTTCAAATATTGTTTTCTCAAAAACTAAAAGGTATATTTCAAAACTGCTTGTTGCATTAAAAAGAGGATACTTTAATTAATAATTGGTGATATTTCCATAAGGATCCTTCAAGAAATTAATTTTATAGCGAATTTTGAAAATTATCGATCAAAATTGCAACATCGAAAATTTTTTCAAAACTTCAAATATTGTTTTCTCAAAAACTAACAGGTATATTTCAAAACGGGTTGGTTCATTGGAAAGAGGACACTCTTATTAACACTTTGGGAAATTTTCATACTCATATTGCAAGAAAGGGATTTTTTACGAATTTTTAAAACTTAATCGGCGAAAATTGAAAAAATTGTCTATCAATTCAAAAATTTATTTCTCAAGAACTACAAGTGATTTTTCAAAACGGCTTTTTGCATTAAAAAGAGGATACTTTAATTAATAATTGGTGATATTTCCGCAAAGATCCTTCAAGAAATGAATTTTATAGCGAATTTTGAAAATTATCGTAGAAATTTGGAACATCAAAAATTTTATGAAAACTTCAAATATTGTTTTCTCAAAAACTAAAAGTTATTTTTCATAACGGCTTACTTCATTGGAAAGAGGACACTTTTATTAACACTTTGGGAAATTTTCAAACTCATATTCCAAGAAATGGATTTTATACGAATTTTTAAGACTTAATCGGCGAAAATTGCAAAATTCGAAAAAATTTTCGATCATTTCAAAAATTTATTTCTCAAGAACTAAACGTGATTTTTCAAAACGGCTTCCGCATTAAAAAGAGGATACTGTAATTAATAATTGGTGATATTTTCACAAGGATCCTTAAAGAAATGAATTTTATAGCGAATTTTGTAAGTTAATGATGAAAATTGCAATATCGAAAATTTTATCAAAACTTCAAACATTGTTTTCTCAAAAACTAAAAGTTACTTTTCAAAACCGGTTAGTTTATTGGAAAGAGGACACTCTTATTAGCACTTTGAGAAATTTTCAAACTCATATTCCAAGAAATGGATTTTATACGAATTTTTAAGACTTAATCGGCGAAAATTGTAAACTTCGAAAAAGATTGTCGATCATTTAAAAAATTTATTTCTTAAGAACTGAAAGTAATTTTCCAAAACGGCTTGTTGTATTAAAAAGAGGATACTTTAACTAATAATCGAAAGTGATAACAGCGACAGTTCTGTTAGTAATGAATGTGATGATGAATTATAAGCTAAGAGAAGAAAACTAGACGAAACTGCAAAAAGAGATTTGGGATTGTTACAATGAGGTTGCTAATGACAAACCTGATATAAATAAAGTTGTATTCAATCAAAAAAGTCCTATTGGGGTTGAACCTGAAAAAATTATCTGCAGTGTCCAACGCCTAAAAGAGATACTAATTCTTGTGAATGGTGGAGTACTAAGTAGTAGATTTTTAATAACCGGCCAAAGCCGGAAATTTGATAGCTAACCGGTATCCGGCCGGATTTTAAAAAATGGAAGCATAGGACGGATAGGGGATAGTTGCCGAATATCCGTTCCACCACTAGACAAATCCATTTGAGTTGGTGTTAATGTGTAACAGTTTAATGCAATCCAGACCATTGTGTTGTGTGAGAAGAACTGTTAATTGGTGAATCATGACCAAGTTGAAAGCTGTAAAACTAGATATTATTAACTTATGCTAACTAACGCTACACTTTCACTAGAATTAACATTAGACCTAGAGCTAGAAACATTCAGATTTAGCCATCTTAACAGATACACGGCTAAACGGAGTCTGCGTATCGGTGTCCTTTCAATAGGATCTAAGTTGTACAAGTTCAAAGGCAAAACTTTAGCAATCCTATGTCCCAACGTTTTAGGACCATGCGAGTGGTTAAAAAGCTTGCTATTACGACGTCGTACGTTGTAAGAAATCTCTGGGAATTTGGAAGATGCTAGTGTGGTTGATTCTATATTTAGATGGTTCAAATTACAATATTGAGAAGGGGCAGGCACACCATCTGTGGTTTTTTAAATATTTGTTAAACACTTGTAAGAATTTCTTGATCATTTAAGTTCTTTATGGACTAAAATAAGATGTAACTAAAAAAAGAAAATATAGGTGTGAAGAAAATCACATAAAAGAGCTTTAAATTACAACCAAACATCAATTTGCTTTTGATTTAACCTTATTGCTAGGTGTAAAGTATGTAATAAATCTGCGAGCACTCCCGGAAGATTAAATCTTAATATTGACAAGAAGTGGAAGCAATGCAGGCGCCCAGCAGAGTGATACGAGCAATGCCAAGGTTCATTAAACTCATTACTTAACAGATTTAACACAGCGTACGTGTTAGTATCATTGGATTTGTTGGTGGGTTCTAACTTAAAAACTCAACCGGGATAAATGGGACACTTTAAATCTTCTACTCAATTTAATGGTAACAAAGGATAAATTTGCAGAGAAGGAAAAAGGTTCCTCTTATGGACCTTTGTAACAAGTACATACAACGATATACCCGTTTTCTTCTACTCACGTAGTGAAGTAACGACAATTGATAGAAGAACGTGGAAGATTCGAGTGGAAGGGAGATGTAAGTCCTCCTGCGGCAGGAGCGAGTGCGCGTAGCAGGAAATTCATATCATGTCCTAGTAATAATCAACGGTGTAAAAATTAACTTGCAGTTGATGACCATTTAAGTAATGCAGCGTATAATTGATGCCGGTGGACCGGTCAAGTTGTTCAGTTGGACTGGTTTATCTTGGTGCAAAGTCGTTCTGCAGCGAACTGGTGCGCTGTAACGCTCGGTCATATCCTGCGTTTAATTGTGCGCTTTCCGAGCACTTATTGCTCGGTTTTTAGCTGCCCGATTGCTCGGCAGCTCTGCATCGCCAACTTGTTAACGGTACAGACACAAGAGGAGGACTATTTGTGGAAAATTCATGTTGGGAAAACTTAATCCCGCTCTCCTATATACGTTTATTATTAATACAAATATTATGTGTAAGCGCTCAAACGAGGTTTTGATGAAATGCTTATAAAACAGTCCGTTAAATCCACCATTAAAAATTTCATTACGACCAGTTAGGATTTACGACGATTTTTTTAATGGAAAGAAGAGGTTACAACAGAAACGAGCAATAAAGATACAACAACCGGCGGACGTATATCATTAACTACGTTGTGCTTCCGCGTAAAATCGAATTCCTAATTTGGGGGGCGTCGCGACGTTGCTATCCTCGCTGTTCCTGAAATACTACGTCTCCAAAAGGGCCGCATTACCATAAAACATTAGCACCGGCATGCATTAGCGCTCGCCAGGCGCCATTATAACTTCGCCAAGAAGCACCATCTTACGCCAAACTACACAGAGTATTCCCTATCCTATTTCCTTAGTAATGGTTTTACGACCCTTTCACTAATATTTACCGCTTGATTGGGCCGCGGAGACGAATCCTCGATTCTTACGAGATTATTGTCACGAGAATATTGTTACGAGATTATTGCTTTGGAGATAATGATATAATCTCATGGGAAAACGTGGGGAACGCATAAAGTTTCATTTGCAATGAACGCACTTTATGGATATTTTATATACTCCGAGATAAACATCTCTTAACAAGGAAGGAAGGAAGAACTGATTTGTATTCACAGTCATAAAAAGGGGCCGAACAGACAATCAGACGAAATGACTGACGACGCGAAGCGTAAAAGCACGGGCAGGTTTGGTTTGCTGATGGAATAGGTGAGATAAAAGGGAGTCGGGGGCTCTCCTCTAAATAATTTTACAGTCGGCGGAGCACGAAATTGTCAGAACACATAGCTTAAGAACAACGGCAATTACTATATTAGCTTATACCGTAGATCGTTCGAAACGATTATACGTTGGCAGCTCGAGCTCGACGTTCCAAACGGTTGAAGATGGTATTTACGGTGGGCGGTTGACTATACAAAGAATGTATAAATACAGATTAATTTTTTTATTTAACTTTTGAACCTTTTCATCAAACTTAGTGAATTTGTTTGTGTCCGCTTTACAAGGTGCTTTCAATTTGAAATGTTACGTCTAGTTCGTTATAGAACTTTGAGTTTGATTAATGAGTACGCACACCACATCAACGGGAACATCGAGTTTAAGGGTTTAATTTCAACGGTGACCGCAATCGCGAACAAAACTTTAATCTTCGCAATAGTTAGACCACACTCGCATACGTACGTACGTAGTTCAAAGTGTTACCGATGGCTTTTCAAACCTCGCGCAGCTTGACACGAATAGGTGGCCGATAGGAGGGCCAGGTCGGGTTCAACGATCCAATCTGGTTTGTCAAGTGGATGTGCTTAAAATCTAGTTTTCTCGGATGCACCGGCAGCGCTGTTCACCGGACAGTCGAGAAAATACGACCCAGCGTTTCGCCTCTTCCTGTTCTCACTCGGTCGCTTTTCTCTTTTTCTCTCTCATTCTGAATGAGTCTTTAAACTCATTCACCAAAGCGGTTTCGAACTGCAATGAAAGCGGCGAGTATTTAAACTTGCTGGAAACCTGATCGACCGCACCAACCATTACTTAAGTTTTAACTTATGGAAAGAAGTGCGACATCAGGCGTTAATTCATTTCACTAAACTTTTTTATTGTTAAAGTGGCTCTTTTACATGATATAAAGTTTCATGCTAAATTACTTCAACTGTTTACTACAGTGCAAATGCTACAAGGGTTTAAGTTCCTACATAAGCTTGATTACTTGTGAAGCCATAATGAAGATTGCTAATTTTTAAGTTTGCCATAAGATCTTTTCGCGAATTGGATATCACTAATCATCAAATTATGTAAGTAATAAATACAAGCAAATTGCAACTCTCCAGAGTTATCTTTCTGTACAGATGGGATCACTAATTTTGTCTTTCACTACGTTAGTTGCCATCGAATCCAAACCTAATCTAATCAACTCTAATCACACATAAATTTAGCAAATTCACCTCCTTATCCAAACCTAATACTGTCTTTGTTTGATAATGTTGCACATTTTAAGAGTCCATTACAAAAAATGTCATCTCTATTAGTTGAGAAGTTAATGTTGATAAGAAATCTTCAGGGATATATGGACGGTGCCAGCTCTCAAATGGCTAAAGAAATCGCAACTTCAGAATTGACCACCTTCTAATCTACAGACAAGAAGATTGTTAGAAATTGAATCCAAGCCGTAACATAACTCTGAAAGAGAAGCAAAAAGCAGAAGATTCTTGCTACGAAAGTATCTGGAGCAAGATCAGTAAAAAAGTCAAACTCCTGTCCCGGAAATGAAGAACGACTGCATCTGTTGGGACAAGAAGATTATGGGACACCTCTTCAAAAGCAATGTCAGAACGTAAAAGTTCGAATTTAGTCACAAACAAACAATGGCTGCTAAAAATCATGATTGTTACCAAAGCTGCATAACATTCTTAATAATTAATTTAATCAACTGAAAAAAAATGTGATCCAGAAGAAAGTTTGACATCATAGCACCAAATCGCAACAGCTCAGTAGCCAGCAGTTTTGAACAAAACAACAAGCTCGATGTTCGGCAACGACACCTTAACAAAATGTTACTGACACAAAACCATGACAGATCTCAGAGATCAGCATCTCTCAAACTGCAGCAAGGTATCCCAATTCAAAGGACGAACAAGAAAACCAAGAACAAGTCTTTAAAGGCCACCCAACTTAGCTCAACTCGAGAAACCCAATGACTTTGTACCTGGTATCTAAGCAACTGTGAGAAAGCTTTACATAGCTGGAGAAGTCAAAAATGTGTCTTAATTTGTGGAACCGCGTTTTAGATTAGGAATTTAGGACCTAATTAGTGTTCTACACTTCAGATATCTTAACGACCGCGATGAGAAACGATGTCCATGATCAAGACTTCAAAATATCACCAAGTTAATCCAACTGGATCTGCAACACCTACCACTCATCGCCTCTACAACTAACTACGACAACAAAAGCTGGGCAGATCGATGTCTATAATCTTTTGACTATCTAAACTGAGGTTGCTTACGGCCAATACTCTGTGATTAATATCATATCAACCTCAAGTTTATCAGATAAAGTTGTATTGAACCATAATATTCGCCCAAAAGTGATGCCAAAGTGATAATCTGCAATTAAGGTGCTCAGAAATATTGGGCATGATACTAATAGAAAGACAGACCAGCAAATCAATCAGAGATGGACCGAGAGTTGATTATCCCCATCTACGGCATGAAAAGAGGCCAAATAGAGAGGGGCTATCCCTAGTTGAACGAAGAAAGGAACGAAACTTCACCCAATAGTGATCCTAGTTATCTAGGGACCAACCCAACCCAACGATGAAAGAGGTGACGATGCCTTATCAGTCCTTAACCTGGCATCGGACAACATTTCAATCCTTCAGCAAATGCGCGTGTAAAACTCCACAGGAGATGCGTCTTTTGATTATCGCCTCCTTTTCTGTTTTCACCAAACATAGAGGCTGCATGATAAACCCCATCACACTGATCAACACTGCCAACCAAATTAGTGATGCAGTGTGTCAATTTACTGGAATGAGATGATTCAACGGGATAAGAAGACACAGGTAACGCAGAGGCAACCCAAACAATGTTGAGTATAACAACATTGTCCTACAGGTGAAGGTTTTCTTAGAAAAATTAACGAAGATGCAGCTCAAGCTTCCAACATATACAAAGTAGCGAATGATTGACACTGGAGGATACTTCGTCTTGTAACCTTTACAAGACGAAACCATAAAAGCAAGTTGAAAGTAACCATGAACCACGAACATCCTCAGATATTAGAGTGAAAATGGAGATGTAGCACTAAACTTGATAAAACCAGACTAATACAGGAGAAAAAGTATCCGACAGTATATGACAAGACGAAATCCATAAAAGCAAGTTGAAAGTAACCATGAACATTGCGAACGAGTTGTTTTAGTAGCGAATTTTGTTTAATCTATGGACATCCTCAGATATTAGAGTAAAAATGGAGATGTAGCACTAAACTTGATAAAACCAGACTAATACAGGAGAAAATGTATCCGACAATATCCGACAAGACGAAATCCATAAAAGCAAGTTCAAAGTAACCATGAACATCGCGAACGAGTTGTTTTAAGTAGCGAATTTTGCTTAACCTATGGACATCCTCAGATATTAGTGTGAAAAATGGAGATGTAGCACTAAACTTGATAAAACCAGACTAATACAGGAGAAAAGTATCCGACAGTATCCGACAAGATGAAATCCATAAAAGCAAGTTCAAAGTAACCATGTACATCGCGACCGAGTTGTTTTAAGTAGTGAGTTTTGCTTAACCTATGGACATCCTCAGATATTAGTGTGAAAAATGGAGATGTAGCACTAAACTTGATAAAACCAAACTAATACACGAGAAAAAGTATCCGACGGTGTATGACAAGACGAAATCCATAAAAGCAAGTTGAAAGTAACCATGAACATTGCGAACGAGTTGTTTTAGTAGCAAATTTTGTTTAATCTATGGACATCCTCAGATATTAGAGTGAAAATGGAGATGTAGCACTAAACTTGATAAAACCAGACTAATACAGGAGAAAAGTATCCGACAGTATCCGACATGACGAAATCCATAAAAGCAAGTTCAAAGTAACCATGAACATCGCGGACGAGTTGTTTTAGTAGCGAATTTTGTTTAACCTATGGACATCCTCAGATATTAGTGTGAAAAATGGAGATGTAGCACTAAACTTGATAAAACCAGACTAATACAGGAGAAAAAGTATCCGACAAGACGAAATCCATAAAAGCAAATTCAAAGTAACCATGAACATCGCGAACGAGCTGTTTTAGTAGCGAATTTTGCTTAACCTATGGACATCCTCAGATATTAGTGTGAAAAATGGAGATGTAGCACTAAACTTGATAAAAACAGACTAATACAGGAGAAAAAGTATCCGACAGCATCCGATAAGACGAAATCCATAAAAGCAAGTTCAAAGTAACCATGAACATCGCGGATGAGTTGTTTTAGTAGCGAATTTTGTGAACTTGATAAAACCAAACTAATACAGGAGAAAAATGAGTTCTCTCAAGAATATTCTCTAACGATATTAATCCATGTCTTCTTCATTGCCTGGTATGAGCGATGGACGTTGAAAATCTTTTATCACTTGCTCATCGATCGAAACAGTTACATCATAATTGGAAAATCAAATTTTACCACATCAATTATCGAATTTGACAAAATAGCTGGTGTTTTAATGATCTTCTTCATTGTCGATCGTTGTTTTTATAATCCGGAAAATATTCAAAAATTGGTTGGTAAAATTGCAAGATAATAAGTTTTCATTTTAACTTAATTGATGCTATATTCAAAAAAATTCAAACTATCAAGAGTAATTCAATAACAAATATTGATTTTGAAATTTGAGTATAAATTGTGTTTGCAAAAATCTCTACCTTAAAATATCGATTATACGCATTTAACTTTTAACTTACCCCAACAACGATCAAATGTCAACTCATCCTAGAAAAGTTTTTTATCGTTCAAAGCGTGATCCTGTACACGTCCTGTGGCGGTGCTTATACTTCCAAGATATACGAGGACCTCAACCCCACCAGCTTAACAAAGTTCGACCAGTTTGTTTAACAAGTTATATTTATACTGTCCCGCGAGAGGCAAAGTTAGCAACATTGTCGGGTTCGGAGCACAGGTAACGTCATTATACGACATTATTAAAATACTCGTGTGTTGAAGTCTACGAAGTCTTATCGTTAGCCTGGTTCATATTTAAAAAGATGTTTCCCCAAACATAAACAACGAAACGAGTCTAGATATAGAAAATATTTATATGCAACGTAAACTTTACGAGGGAAGTAAAGTATTTTCTTAACAAACTCGAGTATTTAAATTATTAATTCGTATAAATGATAGATCGATAAGTGTATAAACACGAACGCGAGTAATTGTTGTCTTATTAAACAGCAATTATCCGCTCGTGTTAATCGTGTGTCTGGAATATTAATTAACCCACTAGCGATTTAGGTGGAAACGAGAAAGTTGTTGTTCTATCTCACAAATGTTTTGAAGAATTGTTGATTTTACAGGAGAATAAACAGTAACTAGTAAACAGTTAGCCTTTTTCATTGTGCATTTTTACGGTTTCCACTGTTGAATAAATAAAAGAATAAAAAAGAAATTACGAAGAAAATGCATTACGGTAAATGTGATTTGTCGGGTTCCGCCCTTTGTTTCCTTTTTATTGTTTAATTAGCGGCCGATTTTTTCTGAAATCATACCTAATTTAAAACTCTTAATGTATTCAACTTTATAACGAAAACCCACGTCCGTTAATTAAACCGAAATGGGGAATATTTCCCAGGGTATAGCACTGGTAATTCGATGAATACACGCGAACCAATATCCCTTCCGTCGTCTCTAGCGATTTCCCATCTGAACGTATTTTCATTGCTCTGGTCCGGAGAATTTTTAGCGTTCAATTTCGCGCTGAGATTTACGTCCGGCCGCATCCTTTCAATCAATAACTTCGGCAAATGACGTAAATGCGCACATAAAGGATAATATTAATTTTTCTCTGGAAGGAACCAATAAAATAAATCACGAAATACCAGTGACTCTTGAAATTATTTCAGAAAGGTCCCGGTTTCGTGTAGATCGTAATTTTTCGGCGTCCGGTCGAGGTGAATAGGTTTGGCAGCCAAAAATTGTTTTTCCGAATCGCCTTTTCGAGACGGCACAAGTCCCCACGGACTTCTCCTTTGTCACAGATCGGTACGTCTCTCGAAGACGAGAAAGGGGATGCAAGAACCGCCCCTGCTGACAGTCACAAATAGTGGGAACATTACAAGTTATCAATCTTTGACCAAATCCGATTCATCGCCATTTATTGACTTCGACGTCTACTCTCAACCCGAAAATCTTTTCGAGTGTCATCTTTTCTTCAACTTTTATATTCTTAAAAATACTTAAACAAAGAACTAAGCATATAGTTTAGCGAAATGAGGAAAAAGTTTAATTTGCACTACATATAACTTGCTGTGTTAGTTCTAGTTTTAGTTCAATGAAAAATATACAATAATCTAATGCTGAATAACAGCTAAAACTAGGACTAACATTAGCATTAGAACTAACACTAGACCTAGAACTAGCAACATTCGGGTTTAGCCGTCTTAGGAGACGTGCGGCTAAACCCGAATGTTTCTAGTTCTAGGTCTAGTGTTAGTTTAATAAAAATATACAACAATCTAGCGCTTAACAGCAATTAAAACTAGAACTAACACTAGACCTAGAACTAGAAAGTTTCGGGTTTAGCCGTCTTTAGAGACGAGCGGCTAAACACAAATGATTCTAGTTCTAGGTATAGTGTTAGATTTAGTAATAGTGCAAGTGTAAAACTAGAACTAACATTATACCTAGAACTAGCATCATTCGGGTTTAGCCGTCTTGAGAGACGTGCGGCTAAACCCGAATGTTTCTAGTTCTAGGTCTAGTGTTAGATCTAATGCTAATATTAGTACTAGTTTTAGTTCAATGGAAAATATACAACAATCTAACGTTGAATAGAAACTAAAACTAGAACTAACATTAGCATTAGAACTAACACTAGACCTAAAACTAGCAACATTCGAGTTTAGCCGTCTTAAGAGACGTAGGGCTAAACCCGAATGTTTCTAATTTTGGGTCTAGTGTTAGTTTTACATTTAGTTCAATAAAAATATACAACAATCTAGCGCTGAATAAAAACTAAAAATAGAACTAACACTAGAACTAGAACTAACACTAGACTTAGAACTAGAATCATTCGTGTTTAACCGTCTTAAAAGACGTGCAGCTAAACCCGGATATTTCTAGTTGTAGCTCTACTGTTAGTTTAATAAAAATATACAACAATCTAGCGCTTAATAACAATTAAAACTAGAACTAACACTAGACCTAGAACTGGAAAGTTTCGAGTTTAGTCGTGCGTCTGAACTCGAGATATACCCCCGAAATTTATCTACAAACTCGAAATAGAGCAATTAGTGGAATAACCCGAGTTGGATTCTATCTATGAGCGCTATTTAAATATACTGATGTATTAAATAGGTAATATTAATAGTATGAGTTAAAAATATATAAATTCGTTCTAACAAGTTCCGTTATATCGAGGTTTAACTGTATTTGAAATGTTTTTAGCTCAGCTTTTTGTTAGTTTTGACCCCTACAAGTCTTTCTCATTTCCTCCCTCAACTTTTCCTGTTCACTATGTCAAATACGCCCTTTAAATCAATAAAAAGGGGATAAAGCTTTACTGCATTTCGATCCAACTCCATGTATAGTAAATGTTTCGACATGCATTGTCTACACCCTCCTACGTTTCATAGATTACATAGTCAAGTACAGGGGTATCGGTTGCCCCAATAGAAGTGTACTTCTTCTCATGGCCCTATTTCCTTACTCCCGTTCAAATTTCTTATCCCTTCTCTTTAAACAATCGCAAAAATTCTCCCTCGTTACCAATCCTGGCTTAAAGTTTTATCTACAGAAAACAAGATTGTTGAAAATTAATCTAAGTAGTCATTTATCGCTGGAAGAGAAGCAAATGGTATTTTAAATAAATGGTATTTTAGGGCAAGGTTGGACACGATCAACAAGCCGATGTGTCAACTGAGCAGAAAATCGTCTCAAAAAGCAACGCATTGAAGAAGGCGGCAAGACGATGTCCAACAACGAAGTGTTGCTGATATGAAGACCAACCCCAAAATCTCGAAGACCTTGCTGGACTCTCCCAAAGACTAGTAGGGTGGTCCTCAAACCAATCATTCACGGAGTCGATGCCGCAATTCTGCACACTAACAAGAAAATCCCAGACAAGCCAACCTCACTCACCCCAAGAAATCAACGAGTTTATACCTGGAGATGAGATAGAACTGTGAGAAAGATTTACACAGCTACAAAAGCGGAACACTTCCTTTGATAACACAAAGGCCAGATTTTTAGAAACGACGTTTTGGAATAACAATGATCTAAAGTATCGAAAGGAGGTGCGATGTGTCTAATAATGTTAGTGTTTCGAACTTAAGACATCTTACCGACCGCGATGAGGAACGGTGTCCATGATAAATCATCACGTGAATCCGACTGGATCTACAACACCTGCCACTCATCGTCGTCTAAAACTAATTACGACACGAACTGGACAAATCCACATCCACGATTTTTGTAGGTCTACTCATGCTATTGTAGGTCTTCTGAAAAGTAATCCCAAAGTGATAAATTGAAATAAAGGTGCTCATAAACATATTTGGCATGATGTAAAGAGATACACAGACCAGCAAAGCAATCATGAAAAAATGTAATGTACAAGATATGATTCAGTCGTTCAAGACAAAAAAAAGGAAATGAAAGGACATGTGGATAGAATAGACGGGGACTAGCTGGGTTGTGTATGCATGATGGAGAAACCATAGAAAGAAGACCTCCAGCATGACCGACCAAGAGATGAGCCTAGAGTTGGTTATTAGTTGACTGTGGCTCCACAATTTTCTTGTCATTACATTCTTGCAAAAAGTTTTATTTCTCATTTCCAAGAAAATATGTTTTCTAAAAACACTTTTTAATTTTATCTTTAATGTTTTAGATTAAAATGTTAAAAAATATATACAGAGTAACATTGTGAAGATTAAACTCGACTATAATTTGTAATCAACGTTCTGGTTTGAAGCCAGAAGCATTAGAAGGCGAGTTTATACACGGGC
This sequence comes from Onthophagus taurus, assembly GCF_000648695.1. Classification (NCBI taxonomy): domain Eukaryota; kingdom Metazoa; phylum Arthropoda; class Insecta; order Coleoptera; family Scarabaeidae; genus Onthophagus; species Onthophagus taurus. Next base: position 297,341 of record NW_019280414.1, on the reverse strand, counting down.
GGGTTAATAGGGGCGTGTTTACCTATTAATTTCTCGTTATGTGCGAGGCAAACGAGGCGGCGGGTGAGGGGTTCCTGCAGGCCACTCAATTAGCAAATAAACGTACAAGAGTCACACTGCGGCGCTATCGGTGGCCTCGCGTTAAATATTCGACTCGCCGCATCGCCATTCGTTTCTAGATTCAATTAAACCAGACTTGTAGAAACACGTCGTCACTGTACCAATGATAAATTGGCACGCTCGTACCAGTTTTAAAAGATTAATTGGGCAGATAGTAGAACGTCACACTCGATATGCATAATATCGTTGAATTTTTTAAAGAACTGTAGGATAAATGAGAAGCGGATATTAGAATATTTACAGTGTGATTATCGTGTTGATATTAAATCATTAAATTTAATGTGTAAAGTATTTAATATAAAAGTAAATAATAAAATATCGAGGCTATTTGCTACTTATTAACTTTGGGTAACTAGACGTCGATATTTGTTTTATTACCGTACGTGCTACAAGTTAGTTGTTTCGTGTCGGTTATAACAAGCGAAGGAACGATTGCCTTTCCAATTTAGTCATTTGTCAAAGTACCTCTTGTAGCACCGTCATTAATTCTATTTAAGGGTTACCCACTTTGCTATTTCATTCTCCGCGCGAACTCCCGCAATTACAGTAGTGTAGCAATTCGAATTATGCTATTTTGGAACTAAAAAGGTTCTTGTAATTTCTCTAGGAGACACATCTCTCTCTCTATCTCCTAGCTCTCCCTTTACTTAGGTTGTGACACAAAAGCTTTACGATGCATAATCAGAACCCTTATATCGTCGCACAATTGACCGTAAAATATTTCGCACATTACGGTCACCGGGGATTTGGACCTTTCACCAGGTAGAAACGGAATGGGGGGAAGACAATGAGCTGTCATTGTTCGGGACGAGAGCGTGGAGGATGAAGCTTTCCCGAAGGTATGCAAAATTAATTTCTAAATTAGTTGGGGAAACTCGACTGGAAATGAATCGTAAAATATTGAGAATCGAAAAATAATTGGAATAATCGTATTTACCGCAGGAATTTTCAACGTGCTAAATTTAAACTTAATTAATCAAAAATATTAAAAGATATTGTGGAAGTTGGAGAGATTGATTAGCTGAATTCCATTTTATCTTTTTAGGGTTTAGATTGTAGTGCCTCGGCATCAATCTTTCACATCTAGCAGGAATATATCTTCCCTACTTTAATATACAATAGTTACTGGTATTACAAGATCAAAATGATTTTTTCTCTTTGCAGCCGAGGCGTTACCTAGATCACGTTATATCATTAACTTCCTCGATTGTAGCGCTTCGGCTTCGGCTTTTATTATCACAATCAATAGAAATATATAAGTAAGGTTGCGTTCTAAAAATTTTGTCGCCCCAAGTTCAAGCTTACTGAATTTTGAGAAACAATCTCCATTGCTTCTCAAAGTCAATCTGTTTCTCAAGATCCATTGACGAATGAATTTGGCATGATACAAGTTTATAAATTAAATATTAAAGACTACTATAATTAATCACTTGAACATTTCCACACTTAGTAAGCTTTGTTAATTGGGATAGGCGGAAATACTTGAGTTAATCTGAAAACTACGAAGATATAAAGGACGGAGCGTTGGGTTGGTTCGATTTCCAATAAAATTGTCTTCCCAAAAAGATCGAAACCTTTTTTGAGACAATAGTCATTTGAACGAAACGAGATTGCGATGTATTATTTTTAATGGCCCGAGACACCACTTGATCGCGTGTTATCATAGAGTTTTGCAGACAAAACAAAAAACTGCAAAAAAACAACTCTGATAAAGCTTATAACGACAATAACTTGGTCTTGGCCTCGAGGCAGCTACCGATGCATACCTGAATTGTCAAATTTTACATTTGAAGAACCTGATATATTGGATTTAAATATTACATAACTCAATATCTACAAGACATAATGAACGCAGCAGGTTTTAATTACAGCGCCAGGATCACAGGTGGGTTCTGCTATCAATACATGTGGAAACTGTGAAGTTTCTACTATGAACTATGAATTTGATGAATGTTGTAAATATACAAGGTTTGAAATCACACCGCCTCAGCCTCAGGCAGTCTCTATAAGAGCCAAGTATTTGATAACTTAATATTGTCAAGATATAATGAATATAGCTGGTCTCAAGTATAGCGTCTCAGCTATCCAATCCTACCAATCCAGTATTAGACAGCTAAAATATCTATAAGGTATAATGAATGAAGAATCCATACCAAAACTAAGACTTTTTTTAGTTAATGAGCCTTATATTAATAATAATTTATTCTTTCCCAGAAGGTTACGATTTATACTAAGATAGATAGCCATTTATTGTCACCAATAAAAAGAAACAACTCATAAATTTTTGTACATTTGAACTAAAACTAGAAACTTTTGGATGCCATGTTGCAACCTTCTTCAGAAACTGATTCGAAGTGACGAAATCGAAAATCGGGTACAATATATAAGTCGGAAAACTCATTAACAATTAATTAACGCTAATTACAAGCTAATTATTAACTAATTGCATCGCGTCCGGTGTGAGGCGGGAGGAGGTCTTCGCGTTCACCACCATCTTCCATGTTTTGTGGCCATACTTTTTTGTATATCTCCTTCATTCTATTCCATTCTTGTCGGTTCCAAGCTACCCTGTGCCATGTTACTCTTCCACAACTCATTTTCCCAGTTGGCAGTTGGTCTTCCTTTTCTTCTCTTTTTGTCCATTGGGTACCATTCTAAGATTTTGTTGGTCCATCTCTTATCTTTTACTGTTATAATATGACCCGCCCAATTCCATTTTCGGTCCAATACTAGTTTTCCAATAACCTCAATGTTTGACTTTTCCCTTATCCATTCTTTTGTATTTTTATCTTTCTTCGTAACGCCAATCATCCTTCTATGCATTGCCCTTGCTGTTACCCTAATCTTTTCAATCATTTTGTTTGTTAATATCCATATCTCGCATCTATAAATCATGACAGGAAGGACACACATTGCCCTCAATTTTTTCTTTTTCTCCATTTCTATGTTTGATTTCCATATATTTTTGTATCTGTTAAACATTTGCCATCCCATTGCCATTCTCGTGTTATTTCTTCTCCTGTGGTTTTAGTTGTAATCTTTTGTCCGAGATATACGAAATGCTCTATTTTGTCGATATCCTTTCCATTAACAATTATTTTATTTTTTTGTTCACAATTTACGTACATTGCTTTTGTCCAGACCAGTTTGCTTTCCTCTTCTCGATATTGTTTCCAGCATTTTTCTTACTTCTGTTTCATTTTTTCCTATAAGTACTATGTCATCAGCAAACTTTAGCCTGTTCAACCATTGCCCATTTATTCTTATTCCCAAGTTTTTCCATTCTTCTTCTACACACATCGTTTCCAATACTGCATTGAATAGCTTTGCAGAAGTCACATCACCTCTGCTATAATAACTAATAATAATAATATAATAATATAATCACTCCTTTATAATTTATATAATTCTTATCGTCTCCTCGCTGTCACCACCTCCCCCATCGATCTCCTTCCCTTCGCCCTCTTCCCCATCACCTGCCTCCAAGTCATCTCCTCTTCCCTCAACTCACTGCACTCCACCAGCAGATGGTGTAAAGACTCCCAACCTTCCCCACATAGTCTGTATCCCCTCTCCTCATCCTCCATCTAATATCTATTGGCCCTTTCTTCATTATCACATCTGAACCTGGCTACCAACCTCTTCCCTTCCTCATTCTCCTCCATCATCAGGTACTTTGGTAGCCCCTCATGAACCTTCTACAGTGAATGTGCGGCTAAATCTGAATGATTCTAGTTCTAGTATTAGTTTAGGTTTTAATTGTTATTCAGCGTTAGATTGTGATATATCTTTATTGAACGAAAAGTAGAACTAACACTAGACCTAGAACCAGAACCATTCGGGTTTAGCTATGCGCAATATATGAATGCGGTAACCATAGCTACGAAACTACTATGCACTTGCACTGTCCCACATAAACTGGAACATAGCTTAATAGTACAGGCATTAGGTAGATTTGCAAAGGAAAAGTTTTGCTTGGAACTAACTTAACCTTTTCCAAGCAAAACTATTTCCTTTAATAAAATAAACCATCACCCTATGAAGTTCAACTATCTACAAGTAGAAACTTCTAGCTACGAGATAGCTAGAACACACAGAAATCTTGTAAATGAAGTAAGAAAACAAGCAAACAAAACTAACCGAATATCGTCCTATAAGAAGGACACAAAGACTTTAGTTATTCCACAGCAGATTATGTGCCCAGAAAGTTGCAAAATAATACTGATTGTGTAGTGAAGTTGTGGTGAATCCAAACAGTAATTGGTAACAGTGTGTTTGTTTCGTAAACAATTAGAAACTGATACGGTATTTTTGTAAGCGTAATATATGATGAGCAAATCAGGCAAAAAGAACTTAGGTTGTGGTCATTATGCACTTATTAACAGTAGCGCATTGGTATCCTATAAAAAGCCAACATTTCAGAAGAAGCCCGTATATGGAAAAAGCTTATTGAAAAACCGGTGTTTTGGACAACAAAGTCAAAACTCGATTTGTTCTGTAGGACTGCATACAGAAACCAGGAATAGATTACGACAAACTCTATATCACTGCGCGACACAATAGAGTTTGTACATTACTGGATATGCTACGAATAACAATAAACAACATCTAGTTCATATAGACATTGTTTTGTTTTGCAAAGATTTGAGGTTGGTAATGTACAACGTCATCTATTTAATGTGCTTACTTCTTTTCTACCATCTTCTTGTTAAAGCGAAGGGACACCATCAGGGAAGTATATACAGGGTGTTTCAGGTTTTTGTAGCAGGACTTTAACAGTCGATAGAACTTTTAAAATTAATACAAAAACCTCATATTATGTTTATATGGTCGACAAACGTTTTGTTTTGGAGATACATAGGTTTCTATGGTTATATATCATAAATTGAACTTGAAAAATTTTCAATTTAGAAAAAAGTCCAATTTTTACATAAAAATGGGAATAATTAGTTAACTTCTATAGTTAGAGTATAAAATTCGTGCGATTTAGTCCCACTTTTACCACCTCTTGATAAATTTAACCGATAGATAATTACCATGGTTACAGCGGTTCTAAGCGCTCTCATTGGCTAAGAGCGCCAATTTATCTATCGGATAAATTTATCAAGAGGTGGTAAAAGTGGGCCTTAGGTCCATTACTACCATCTTTTAGTTAAATTTATCTTATAGATAAACCCATCTACTAGCCAATCAGAGAGCTTAAAATAGCCGTAACCGTGGTAATAATCCCTTAGATAGCTTAACCAGAAGATGGTAGTAATGGACCTTAGTAGTTTGAACATATCCGATGCATTATTTATGCTGTTATAAGTTTGAATAAACAGTAATAAAATTTTTTTTCCTCTTTGTAACTCGATCTTGGGACATACTGTAAATTGATTTCAACAATATACCAAAAACATCACAAAGTACATTTAAATTTGTACTGGTGTTAACAAAACAATAATTACTTAATCCGCTTTAAAACAAATTTATTCCATCAATATTAATTTAATTAACTCTCGAAATTTAATTGAAATTAAAAATTACACAATTATCTTTCGGTTGTAATTTATAAACAAATACCTTTTTTCCTTTTTCGTATAAATTGAAAGGTTTATAGCGTGGTTCTCCTCTACCAAAGGAGGCGCACAACTTAATCTGTAGTTAAGTCTAAAGTTTATCGGCGTTCAGTGTCGAAAAGCAAGCAGTTAAGGTGTTAGTAATGACGGTCTCTTTTCATACTAAAAAAGTTTTGTAAAAACTTTTCCAATTTGATTTTAAAGCTTTAAATTAAATATTATGTAAAAATTATTTTTTCGATTACTATATCTTCCATTAAAGATTGATCATTAAATTCGTTTGATAAGAATCTCTTTAACAAGTTCTGCGGTTACCTTATATGTAATTTCACTTCATTTATTTACATTTCGTTGCTTTTCTCGTTTATTTTATCGCGAGTAATAAATCTTGCGTGAATTTATAAAATTACTAAGGCGAAAACAAAAAGTAAATTGCTTTTTAATTCACTCTTGAGCTTCGAATTTAATCTCTTTCATACCATATCATCCTTTTTTCTTCTACAAAATAGGGTGTGAAATGAATGTATTTAAAAAGTAAAATAATTGTGCGGTAACCCATTAACATCACGTTTCCTCGTGTCTACGTGCACATGTTGTCTTTCACCCGGTGCCATTGTACCCAGTGACAAATCGCGCCTACGACGTAATCATCTAGATTTATATTCGTGGAGCAGTTGTGGCCGTGGAAGCAGTGCAGCGACGATGATATATTAATAGGGAAAAAAGCGGAATGGGGTAGGCGTTGGCAAATTTCCTTCTTCCAACCGCGCCCCTGGTTTCCAGCGAACGAATAAATATATGAAAACGTCGGCACAGCGGAAAGCATTTTCCATTTGTCGCCACCAGCACCACGCACGGAAGCGAGCGAAAAAAATACCGGTTTTCGACGTTTCTCCTGCTAAAGAACCTTTCGTCGAAGCAAATACCAATCAAAACCAAATCGAGATAAACTTTTTTATTACATTTGATCGAACATTTAAAGAAAACGAGTAATGTAAAGTGCAAATTTCGTCATTACATTTAATGATTTCCTTATACATACGTACTGAAGATATTTTAACGAGTAGTGGTAATAAATCATACCCTATTATTCCTCGTTGCTGCCAGTTTCCGTCCAATCAAATGAACAAGTATATTCGAAACGTACCCTACATCACCCCGGACGTCTATATTATTTTTGATTAAGGACTCCAAAACCGCTATTTGCTGCTGTACTGTTCGAACGATGGATCCTCCTCCGCATCGTTCCACAATAATTTTTCATGAACGTGATGTATGGCATGGAATCATTGCATCTAGCTCCACTTCATTCTTCCTCGGGAAATCGTACGTCATCTCGAGCCGGTGTCGGACAACTGCGCCGGATCGCTTTGCATAAATTTCGAATTCCAGCAACACACTAACAACTTCGTAAGTGTTTAAAAGTTAATTTCGCAGGCGCCGCCGACTCACTTAATTACCACTTTAATAATTCACGTACCCCTAGGGTGCTTAACGCGTAAGCATAAAGAGTGAATTATGGTTAAGGAAAAGATGGGAAGCCGGATCTTCCGGACCCACGTCTCTACACCGTAAATGTTGGATGGTACTTCATGGTAACTCAAAGTTACCATGAAGTTCTTCTCATCTTGTTATTAAGTATACAAAAGTGACAATATTTCATTTGCTTCCTTAATAAAGAAAATATTACATTTCATAAATCATTTATAAAATGTTCTTTTATTTTTCTTCTAACCACGGATTTGAGAAAGAAAATAAAATCGATTTGTTCTACTATTAAAATCTCAAATTATCTAGAGTGGTTTACAGTACTTAACTAGTGTAGGGTAACTACATCACAATGTAGTTTTACAAAATTAACACCCAGAACTAATCAGACCTATATTAAATAGATTAGCAACCGATAATCGTCATAAAAGCGCAATTAAGCGATATTGTTGGCAAATGCGTTTCTGGTTGATTGTGAACTCGTTTTTGAGCTGTTCACACTAAGTGCTGTTGCAAACACTATTCATAGAAATTACAAAGAGAATTTAACACAATTCGTATCAAATGTATAGAAAAGAGTGAAATATTACTGGAGTACAAAGAGTGATGATGTTGTAACCTAGACTATCCTATTATTTTTAATTCAACTCCTCAAAATAAACTCAGATTTGTAAATAAATTAAGCGTTCAAAAGTCTTTGAAATCGTAGACAAAACAGAAATAGGTCGAAAATCGCTAAAATTAGAAGGATATGTAGACTTCGGTATCGGAACGATGTGAGAAGTAATTTTTTAAATAGTACGAAATAAAAGCTTTTTAACAGAAAAATTAAAAATATCAAGAATTTCTTTATAAGTGGACTTAAGTATGTCAAAACATTGCGAACATTAGTTACAGAAAGAGGCCTGAAATAATAGAAGCCAAAATTTAGTCTGACTTTATATGACATCTTATTCGATTTTCTTTGGTTTCTCTTTGACGTACTGTTTTCAATTATTCAAGCCTGAGATGAGATATTAAGACATTACTATATTAGGCTTACTCAAAAATTTTAAAGAAAAGGAGGAGAAAACTCTTTTTCAACTATTCGAACTTATTGAGGTTTAAAGCACACTATATTAGGATCATCACTATCTAACCTTTCCTTTGAGATATAAAATATAGAAGCAGCCCGATTCATTCAGAAGTTATCAAAACGAAAAGTGATTGAAAGGAGGTGGAACATTTTCAGCTCTTTTGTACAAATTGCCTTGATCGAATAATACGCCATGTCATATTGGAATCGTCATTAATTCAGCTTTCTTTTAAGATATAACACATAGAAATATCTCTATTTTGCCAGAAGTTATCGAAAGTAGATGTGTTAACATTTTGATTTTGAGCGTTTTAATACATTTTCAATAACGAGATATCGAAGATCGTTCAAATTCGATTGTATCACTACTTACTGCAATATTCTCATTAATTGAGTTGTCTTTTAAGACATAATATTTTAAAATATCTCTTGGTATGTAAAAGTTATCTAAGGAAGAGATGTATATATTTAGATGCGGAACATTTTTAGCTCTTTTGTACAACTTGCCTTGATCGAATGATATGCCATACAATATTGGAATTATCATTATTTCACCTTTCTTTTAAGATATAAAACATTGAAATATCCCGCTTTATTCGGAAGATATCAAAAGGAGAATCTGTAAAGTTTTGATATTGACCGTTTTAATCTATTTTAAGTAACGGGATATCATACAAGTTCGATTATAATGCTACTTATCCTAAATCTCTCATTGAGTCAGCTTTCTTTTAAGATATAATACATTAAAATATCTCGTCATATTCAAATTAAGTTATTTAAGGAAGAAATGTATATTTAAACATTGAACATTTTCAGCTCTTTTAGGTAACTTGCCTAGATAATTCAATAAAAAATCGGTTGAAATGCCTTATTACATTGAAATCGTCATTATTTCACCTTTCTTTTGAGATATAAATCGCAGAAAGATCTCAATTTACTCTGAAGTTATCAAAAGGAGATGCGGTAACCTTTAATTTTCATCGTTTTAATCTATTTTGTCTAACAGGATATCGAAGAATGCAAAAATTTTAATCTAACACTACTTTTCGTAAAATTCCCATTAAGTAAGCTTTCTTTTAAGATATAACACATTAAAATATCTCGTCATATTCAAAAGTTATCTAAAGAAGAAAATTAAACGTTTCGATTTTGAACATATTCACCCCTTTTAAGCAACTTGTTCTAATAATTCCATAAGAATTCGATTAAAACACCATACGATATCGGAATCGTCATTATTTCATCTTTCTTTTGAGATATAAATTATAGAAATATCTCAATTTACTCAGAATTTATCAAAAGTTGATGTGGTAACCCTTTGATTTTCATCGTTTTAATCTATTTTGTGTAACAGGATATCGAAGAATGCACAAATTTGAATCTAACACTACTTTTCGTAAAATTGTCATTATGTAAGCTTTCTTTTAAGATATAACGCATCAAAATATCTCGTCATATTCAAAAGTTATCTAAGGAAGAAATGTAAACATTTCGATTTTGAACATATTCACCCTTTTTAAGCAACTTGTCCTAATAATTCCATAAGAATTCGATTAAAACACCATACGATATCGGAATCGTCATTATTTCATCTATCTTTTGAGATATAAATCATAGAAATATCTCAATTTACTCAAAAGTTATCAAAAGGTGATGTGGTAACCCTTTGATTTTCATCGTTTGAATCTATTTTGTGTAACAGGATATCGAAGAATGCACAAATTTGAATCTAACACTACTTTTCGTAAAATTCCCATTATGTAAGCTTTCTTTTAAGATATAACGCATCAAAATATCTCGTCATATTCAAAAGTTATCTAAGGAAGAAATGTAAACATTTCGATTTTGAACATATTCACTCCTTTTAAGCAACGTGTCCTAATGATTCCATAAAAATTCGATTAAAACACCATACTATATCGGAATCGTCATTATTTCACCTTTCTTTTGAGATATAAATCATAAAAATATCTCAATTTACTCAGAAGTTATCAAAAGTTGATGTGGTAACCCTTTGATTTTCATCGTTTTAATCCATTTTGTGTAACAGGATATCGAAAAATGCACAAATTTGAATCTAACACTACTTTTCGTAAAATTCCCATTATGTAAGCTTTCTTTTAAGATATAACGCATTAAAATATCTCGTCATATTCAAAAGTTATCTAAGGAAGAAATGTATACATTTCGATTTTGAACGTATTCACCCTTTTTAAGCAACTTGTCCTATTAATTCCATAAAAATTCGATTAAAACACCATACTATATCGGAATCGTCATTATTTCACCTTTCCTTTGAGGTATAAATCATAGAAATATCTCAATTTACTCAGAAGTTATCAAAAGGAAATGCAGTAAACTCTGATTTTCATCGTTTTAAACTATTTTGTGTAGCAGGATATAGATGAATGCACAAATTTGAATCTAACACTGCTTGTCGTAAAATTCTCATTATGTAAGCTTTCTTTTAAGATATCTCATCAAAATATCTCGTCATATTCAAAAGTTATCTAAGGAAGAAAATTAAACATTTCGATTTTGAACATATTCACCCCTTTTAAGCAACTTGTCCTAATAATTCCATAAAAATTCGATTAAAACTCCATACTATATCGAAATCGTCATTATTTCATCTTTCTTTTGAGATATAAAGCATAGAAATATCTCAATTTATTCAGAAGTTATTAAACTTTGTTTTTAGCGTTTTAATCAATTTTGAGTAACACGATATCGAAGATCGCCCAAATTCGATTACTCCTCATGAAATCCTCTTTACCTAAGCTTTATCTTAAGATAAACAACATTAAAATATCATCATTATAACTTAATTTATTATCACATCTAATCGTTCTTTCGTTATCGTTTTTGTGTACTCGCATATTATAAAAGATATTCTTTGTTTTTCAAATATGAAAATCAATTTTGCGTTTAACGGAAAATGATGATCTGCAAATTTCGGAAAGCTCATGCCAAGTGACAGGTCGTTATAACGTGCGGGAAAGCCCGGTATAGGGTAAATTCTTGGGAAACTGTCGAATGTAACACGGAGAACAATGGATATTGGGGCACGTGACGTGCATCAGTTTGGATGGCTGGGAAATTTATGCGGTGTCCCGTCTAAGTTGCATGTCCGCGGCACACATGCCGTGCATGAAACATCTTCTTGTATTAAACCGGAATTAATGAATTGTAAATTCGGTATACTGCGAAATGCGAAAGCTGGTACTGTTAGAATTGGACTGCGAAAGAATTAAAATTAATTTAATTAATTCAAACAGTGTAATTAGAAAGATTTCAATTTGTTACGAAACAATTATGTGTACCTGGTCGTAACGATTCAATTAATTATTTCGAGTACATTTTCAAGCAAAACCTTCCGTGAAGTTAATTAATTAAGATTTAGTTACGCGGTGATCTGTTGTAACCCTCCGATCGTTATACGAGTTAATTAAGTATGGAAATAAAATCAATTCATGTCATTTTCTTTTTAATTTCTTTTTCTGTTACATTATGTACTTGTCATTTCTGTAAACAATATTTTTTATGAGATATTATTATGTCGTGTCAGATCGCTATCACCTCACTAATGTTCCAGTTAAACGAGGCTCAGTGGCTCGGTAAAAAAAAAACTGCGCCGTTATGTTAATTAGATTAATAAAATTTGCATGTGCGCGCCCCTGATTACGCCAAGTTGACCTTTTCTCTTACTCTCCCGACCGATATAAACCACAAACAATGTTGAAACTAGAATTGTAAATCATCGTAGGAAATGATCATTGATTGGAATGTAGGCTTAATAATTGTTTTAGCACGATGGCCACTACCGACGACGACTCAAATTGTTAACCAGCTCGATTTGAATCGATAAACGTTTCAAAATTAGTTGGAACGCGATCCTCGTCACGATAAAATTTGATTGAACGTCGCGCATTTATCAATCATTATTTACAGTCCCCGATTCAAACGTAATTCAACGTTTCCACCCATTATTCGGCCAATAACGAGCGTGGATCGGAAATTGTTTTTCGTTACTCTCGCACATAATACTCAACTTGATTAGGCGAAATCAATTATTTTAAATATCCGACCAAAATTATTGATTTTGCGGTTACAACCAATCAAATATCCATCATTTAAAACCAAAAATTTTATTTATTGAAAAATATTATAGAAGCTTGTTATATAAATAACGACAAGATAATATTTTAATTGCTTCAATTTAAACTTTTAACATGTAACCAATTATTGAATTAATCGTTTTGAATAGCTATTGAGATTAAAATCCGATTTATTTATGTGAATTAATCTGGAATTCTTTGTTTTTGACGTTATTTTCTTTGGTGCGCGAAGCGCCACGAAGGAGTTAAAGCAGAGGCGCAAGGTGGCCAGAATACCACTCCCGTTCATGTGAGAGCGCACCAATTATTAGTTTCCTGTGCAACCGGTATATTTATCATAAAATTCCACTTTGTCGGTGTACGCGCGGTGCCAACCTAACGGTATAATAAGACACTCGACGTTGGTTCATTTTACGGGCACGTTTGTTGCATCGTCGCGGGGTCGTTTATAGCTCGCTTATGTTCCAATTTATGGCGGCCGCGGATCGTTACAAACCACTACATTGTTATAAATGCCGAGACGCCGATAATCTTTGCAGATTTCATGGGGTTCAAAAAACTGACCCCTTCGTACATTCGTTCCCGATTTAACTCGGTGAAATAATTGAAAGCATCCTTTCATTCCAATTACACCTCTTTTATTTCTCGTTAAGAGATCAACCCAAGTTGAACAACTTCTTTACTACCCGATCGCATATTATTACTGCTCTAACGAGATTCAAGGAGCTCAATTAACCATACGGAGATTACCTAAAAAGCTTTATATAGTATAGTCTGAGTATGCACTTTGTAAGGTAAATTATTACCAATTAATCGATTGATGTCTACCAATATTTAGCTTAACGATACCTTAATACAGTGGTATCCAAACTTTTACGTTTCAATATGATATATATAACATGTAAATCACTGCAAATTTTTGCAAATCGTGGAATTATACTGGACTCAACTGCTTTGACGCAAGAACTTTTCCATAAATAATACAAAGGACCAATTTATTTTTAGGAGGATTACTGGAATAACATCAAGATCGTAGTTAAAAAATCGCCAAAACAACAATGAGTTGCAAAAAGAAAAATAAACGAACTCTCTGATTTGGTGCCTGATTCAGAGAAACACAAAGTAAGAACGAGAGTAAACAAAGAATGTAGAAACAAGAAAAAGAAATATGAAAATAATATCTAACAGATAGAATAGAAGAAAACTTCATTAAGTAAGCTATCTTTTAAGATATAACGCATCAAAATATCTCGTCATATTCAAAAGTTATCTATGGAAGAAATGTAAACATTTCGATTTTGAACATATTCACCTCTTTTAAGCAACTTGTTCTAGTAATTCCATAAAAATTGGATTAAAACACCATACTATATCGGAATCGTCATTATTTCACCTTTCCTTTGAGGTATAAATCATAGAAATATCTCAATTTACTCAGAAGTTATCAAAAGGAAATGCAGTAAACTCTGATTTTCATCGTTTTAAACTATTTTGTGTAACAGGATATCGAAGAATGCACAAATTTCAATTTAATACTACTTTTCGTAAAATTCCCATTATATAAGCTTTCTTTTAAGATATAACGCATCAAAATATCTCGTCATATTCAAAAATTATTTAAGGAAGAAATGTAAACATTTCGATTTTGAGCATATTCACCCCTTTTAAGCAACTTGTCCTAACAATTCCATAAGAATTCGATTAAAACACCATACTATATCGGAATCGTCATTATTTCACCTTTTATTTGAGATATAAAACATAGAAATATCTCAATTTTCTTAGAAGTTATCAAAAGGAGATGTGGTAGCCTTTGATTTTCATCGTTTTAATCTATTTTGTGTAACAGGATATCGAAGAATGCAATAATTTGAGTCTAACACTACTTTTCGTAAAATTCCCATTAGGTAAGCTATCTTTTAAGATATAACACATTAAAATATCTCGTCATATTCAAAAGTTATGTAAGGAAGAAATGTAAATATATGATATTTACATTTCAATATGATATATATAACCTGTAAATCACTGGAAATTTTTGCAAATCGTGGAATTATACTGGACTCAACTGCTTTGACGCAAGAGTTTTTCCATAAATAATACAATGGACCAATTTATTTTTAGGAATGTATGACATCTTAGTATTGAGGATTACTGGAATAACATCAAGATCGTAGTTAAAAAGTCGCCAAAACAACAATGAGTTGCAAAGAGAAAAATAAACGAACTCTCTGATTTGGTACCTGATTCAGAAAAACACAAAGTAAGAACGAGAGTAAACAAAGAATGTAGAAATAAGAAAAAGAAGTATGAAAATAATATCTAACAGATAGAATGGAAGAGAACTTCGGGGAGATTAATGTAAGAGGAGTTTATAAAAAATGCTAGAGAAGGATATAAACAAATGGAAAGATGTATAGAAACGAACAAGCTCAAATAGTCAGCTTTATCGCAAAAGCATATATCTCACAAACTCAACGGCCGGTTGGAAAAATTAATTTAATTAAGAGTACTCCTGGGTGTTGCCGGTTGATGATGGTTTGTCACAGGATTCCGTTCTGACTCCAATGTTGTTCTTGATGTTCGTAAACAATTTGCTTGTCGTTGTCTTCGGTGGGAGTGATATGGCCTTCATTGCTGATTTGATTCAGATTTCAGAGTCAGATTTGTAAGAAATAGGTAGAAATAGGTGGTTCTGTAAGCACTGTCTAGTCGCCGATTAGCAGTAATTTGTCCTCAATTAGCTGTATCTAGACCTTTGCTGAAAGTAGCCTTCACCAAACAGTATCCAGATGATGACGAAGACTTAATGATGATGACAACTATTTTAGTTAAAATGATGACGATTCGTGTAAATTTAGTCTATACTCATAAATGCTTAAGATATGAACCTTCAAAATTAAAACATTTTCTTAAAGATTTTCAATGTGGTTTGCCTTAGGAAGATAAAATTTAGCAAACAATTCAATGTTATTATGAGAAATCGTTTAAGATCACTTTTGAAAGTATGCAACCACGGGATTTATGCTATACAGGTGTCCACAAAGGTTATTTCCTTAAAACTTCTTTTCATACTCCATGAAAATAAATCGTAAGAAAAGCAGCATCAATAGTACACTTTTCTATCATAGTATGGCAAAACTGTACTCGTACAGGATGATCAGAAATTTTTAATTCTTGTACTGTCGACAAGTGATACAATTGCTGTTCGTGTGGCACACGCCAGGCCGTAATTTTGGATATTCCGAACTATTGATATCAACAGTACCATCAGTATATCAACAGTATTTGCAATATCAGCTCACCACTGTGGTAGCATTGCCTAAACACTCTCCCAACGTTAAAAGTATGTCACTAAAACTGTAATTATTTGTCATTTTAAACAACTATTAACTGACGAATGTTGGGCAATGATTTGGCAGTTGCTTTACTGCTCCAGTTACAATTTGTTTTCTTAGGCCCCTACGATTCATGAAAACCTTTCATAATCAAGGTTGTATCTTTTTGCGAATAACTCGAAAACGATGCGTCTAAATAAAAATTTCTAAATGTGAAAATCATTTTAAAATGAAATAGGCTTTTAAAATCAGTTGTAAATTTTAAGGGTTTGTAACATATTAAACACGTTTTAAGGAAATAACCTTTGTTTTTAGGAAACATCCTGTATAGCATTGATCCCGTGGTTGCATATTTTCAAAAGTGATATTAAACGATTTTTCAGGATAAAATTGTACTGTTTACCAAGTTTTATCTTCCTAAGAGAAACGATATTGAAAATATTTAAGAAAATATTAAATAATTTCGTAACTTTGAAAGCCCATATCTTAGCCACTTTTTGGATATGATTTGGACCAAACATTTTTACACGAATCATCGTCATTTTAACTCTAGTATTTGTGATTAAAATTACGCCACGACTTACAGGAACACCCTGAATAGTCTTTTTCCAACAGCATGTAAACTTCAGAAAGCAGTATGTGATTTACTATCAACGGTATCTAGTTTATACTAGCAGTATATAGTCTTTTGCTAGTAGCATGTAGACTTCAGTAAGCAGTATTCAGTTTCTGCCAGAAATATCTAGTACTTTGCAATCAGTGTCCTCAATCTTCCATAAGCAATGACTAGTCTTTCTTGACCAGTATCTTCTAATCGCTTTCCAGAACACAATATAACCACAAACTCGAAACACAATGGANTTATCAAAAACAGCAAAAATGAATAATATTGGGGTTATAAAAATTTATAACGTGACTAAAGATTGAGTTGGAGTTATAAATATTTTTTTAAATTGTTGTAAAATGAGTGTAGATTACAATAAATAATGCAAATTTCTTATTAAAATTAAAATGATGAAGTCAGAGGTATCCAAAATGAAATGAACCTAAATATAAACTTACTTATTTAGAATAATGTATATCTCTTTAAAAGAGCTGGACTTTTGGCAGCTGTATATAGCCTTCTGCAAGCAGTATGTAGTCTTCTATTAATAATAAACAGTCTATTTGATCAGGATATGACTCTATCTAGCCTTTTCCCGGAAATCTTCTGCGAGCAATGTCTAATTTTCTATTTGTAGTAACTAGTTTTGCGTTAGCTATCTAGTCCTTTGCAAAGAGTAGGTAGTCTTCTGAATTAAGTGTCTAGTCTTCTATTAGCACAGTCTAGTCCTCTACTTTGAGTATCTAGTCTTTTGTAAACAGTATTTAGTCTTCTATTAGCAATGACTGGTCTTCCATGAGCAGCATCTAATCTTTTATCAGCAGACGTTATTCTTTACCAGAAGTATCTATGTTATACCAGCAATATTTAGTGTTTCTTGAGCAGTATCTAGTTTGCAATATATATAGTGTTATAGTAGCAACATCTTGTCTTCTGCAAGCAGTATCTAGTTTTCTTATTAACTTTCTATTAATTTTTTCTAGTTACTTTTTTGAAAAAATCGTCAGATCTAGTTACTTTTTCAATACCAACCTAATTTTTTCCCCCAAGTTTGAGTTGGCACTGCTCCCTATACTTATAACATTAGAGCGTGACGTCATACGGGGATTAGGGGGATTACTACTTGCATCTAATCATCTACCAGGAGTATCTAGTCTTCTGCATCTTTTTTTTTAATATCGGAAGTAAAGACGGCCGAACTCAGATTATTGTTATTTGGGGCTCTTGTATGATTAGTGGGAGGAAAAATCTTCTGTACTGACATATTAAAACTACAGTATATAATTTTTTTTCTAAATCGCAAGAATTCGTTGAAAATTGGAGAACCATTCAAATGGAAATGTATAACGCAAACAAATGGAATGTATATGAATCAAAAGATGTTACTAAGGATAAACTCCAGTATGTAGAAAATCAAATGAAAGATTATGAAAAATATGATGTAATATATAGAGGTTGATAAACCGATTTATTCGATTTTAAAATCAACTTCCCAACATTACATTTTCACCACATAAAAATTTAAAAAAATTCAAACCCTTTTAGTATCTCTCTGTTAAACCTTTTTTTATTTATGAAGGTTGAAAAAGTGAACCGATTTTTTATCGCTTCAAAATCAACTTTGCGACTACCCTTATCGAGGTTCTTTTGAGACTCGTCTCACATCAGGAGAGCGACGTCGCGACGGCGTCGCCTTAAGATTGACAAATCAGGGTTCCAGGAGTCGTACCGTGCCCATCGTTACGTTTTCGGAATTACAAACGACGGCCCACCAAACCGAACTCGTCCGCTCCCGGCTTGGGTTTTTCCGTTTCTACAGATCTTTCGGTTCTCCTTCCCGGAGGCGTCTCTTTTTTCCTCTCTTTTTGCTTTCGGCAGGAAATCGAGGGGACGGGTGTAAATTACCATGAGTAACATGCTCGCTGACGGACATTAAGCCCTCTTGAGGGCTGCGCATAAATCAGGGGATTGTAAGTCGTCGTGTTCTAAAGAACTCTTTTCTCATGAAAAGAGACTTTATTTGTATTTTTTTTAGATGTTAATAATAAGTACAGTGTGTTAATTAATTATTTATCGTACCCGACGTCATCATTACAAGTATGCAACCAATATCACACTACAATACGCATCATACGTAAATCGCGTATTGCAATAAAAATACTGTGATATTGGTTGCATACTTTTAAATACACCGTACGTTCGATAATATCGATGATTGTAGCGATGTTGGTACGCTTGATGTTGGGGAAAGTTTCGAAGTGCTGGCGAAACTTTGGTTAAATGATTAAAGATCTAAATGGGGAGATCCAGCTTTACAACTTGACACTTGTAATTGGATTTTAGAGCTTTTGATGTAGTTTTGCAAAGTGTCCCTTGTATTCGAAATGTAATTGTGAGCTGTAATAATAAATGTTAATGCAGGTATAATTTTTGTAATTGTGTCGTTTCTGTGGGCATTTAACATCCAGCCCGCATCATTTATTTATATAATTCATATGTAAATACATTTGTAATGAAATAATGGAACATTGTCGCACAATATTGAGTTTTTGATTCGTACGTTGAAATATCGGGAATTTATAATTAAATCAAAACTTCATTAATTAACTCGATATATCAAAAAGGTTTTAATTTTTATGAATTAATTATAAATATATCCTGTTCTGTTTAACTCGGTTTTATTAAGGATGTTGGTTTGTAATTATAATAGGAATTAATTACGGGTGTCTGTTACAAAAATTTATTAAGTCATATTAATTGCTCAACAATTAGTCGGAAACTTCAGAAGTAAAATAGCCTTCTTTCTATTTAATGTAATAAGACTGGTATTTAGCTAGAAAAAGAAATAAGACGTTTAAACCTGTATAGGTGCTGTGAATATTGGTGCAAGAGTAATTTATACCCAAGAAGTGATTATATCGTAAGTATCCTTGCTGTTAATTAATGCTCGGTACACAAAGACTCTCATGAATGTTTAATAAGGCTATTATAGATTGTATACAACCGGTTGATTTATGTGCAAAAACGTGGATGACTAATACGAGGAACGGCATAAACTATTCCATGGAATCGACATTGATAAAGAAGAAAGTTTCTCAAAAAGTAACCCGCATCAAATACTCTAAACAGTATTTTCTCGTAGAATTTCAAGGTTAACTTGGTACTTAATGACCGGATTCATGACGAACGGAATCACTCATTCATCAATCACGAGTTCGTAACGATTTTTATTCCGACTTCTCGAGTCATTCTACCCCGCACACAACCACTAAAGACCGCAAACTTTGTGTACAATCCGCCAGTTCACGAAGTTGGTGGTGGTGGTGGTGGCAGCGAAGTTCGAGACGCAATGCAATTTGAATCGGGTACGGATGAACGGGCAACTTCACTGCCGGTTGTCTACGATGGGGTGGAGAGAAACGAAAGGGGAGAACTGAGTTATTTTCCTGCAGGGGCGGGGGTTAGACCGAAACTAATGACATTTCTACGTTTAAACCTCCTGACAAATGAGACCATATCGGCGCGCGCGGTTGAAATAGTCCTGCGGACCACTCGGTCGTTGTTGCGACGATTAAATTTGAAGTTATCGACTTCATTCTTTCTGATTTTTTTTGGGTGCGCTGCAACACCGCGGTATGCGATGTTCCAAATCCCATCTTTTTTCGAACCATTGTAACGATGAAAAAGTTGCCACGTGTGCCACTCTATAAAGTACATGTGTTAACGGTGGCGTTATCCACTTGTGGCTCAAGCATGAGTAAGTGTCGTGACCCGACACGACGTTTTATCAATATTTATGTGTTTGTGTGCAACAAGGGAACGTTTTAGATTCAAGCCAGAAATATACACTTGATTCTTACTAACAATAAGAGATCGATACCCAAATCATTTCATTTTTAATCCTAAATGGATTCAACAATTTTTTTATGTAATCACTAAAACTTGTTGGAATAATGGTACTTTTTTCTACAAATTGATAATGTACAAAATCAGATTCTAGTTTTACCTGTTATTTAGTGCTAGATTGTTGATACATAACAACCTAGCACTGAATAATAAGTAAAACTAGAACTAACACTAGCACTATAACTAACGTTAGATCTAGAACTAGAAACATTCGGGTTTAGCCGTCTTAAGAGACGTACGGCTAAATCCGAATGTTTCTTGTTCTAGGTCTAGTGTTAGTTCTATTTTTAGTTCAATAAGGATACATAACAACCTAGCACTTAATAACAACTAAAACTAGAACTAACACTAGAACTATAACAAACATTACACCTAGAACTAGAAACGTTCAGGTTTAGCCGTCTTAAGAGACGTACGGCTAAACCTAAATGTTTCTAGTTCTAGTTCTAGTATTAGTTCTACTTTTTTTTCAGAATATTACTTAATTAGAGTCAAAATAAAGGATTACTACAAAAAAGATCGGTTATTTTATTTCAAACTATGTTTTTTTTCCCATGTTTGATATATCATACGATGGGCACCAGCGGCTCGTCGCACTAGAGTAAAATATGTAAAAAGATGTGTTTTTATTTTGGCGTATATTTGAAGTATAATATATTTTTAGCGCAAACTATACAAAGTAATATAAAATTGTATACAGGGTGAGTTATTAGTATCCCGGCGGACAATAGTTGCTAAACTGTTTTAGAAACAAAAAAATGTTTTATACAAAACTTGTTTGTTACATCACTTTCTATTACGTAAAATTATTTTGACTAATACAGAATGTTTCATTTAAGCGTAACGGAGGATACGTCAATTTATTTAAATGGCACCCCCTGTATATTTTATCATATTATGAATACAACTAAATTTGTTTATACAACCGTATATGTTACTATTTCACAGCGTTCATAGTTCCTGAGATAATCAATTGTTCTTCCAAAATGTGCCCATTACAGGATCTTTTTAAAAACGATGTAAAAACGACATTTTTTCCGATTTTACCTTGAAACTACGTCAGACAATAGTTAAAGCCAGTCGATAGATGATAGTATTCAAAGATATTATACACACTGTACTGGCTGTTTATAAAGCTTTGTTACTTTTTATGTTTTTCAAATAGCTTTTTCTTAAGTTTTTTAAATTGATTATCCTGTATATTGTGTGCTAGTTGAATTGCTCATCAAGTGCCCTTTAATTATTGATAAGTATGCCATATGTCTAACTTTAATAGTTTTCCTGATATTTGGAATTTAAAGAAACATGTGTAATAAAATGTCATTATTATACTTAAAAAAGTGACAGAATGTAATATATTCTGTCTTTTTTTTGTTTTTTCTTTTTTGTTTGTCTGTCATTTGTAAATCAGTACAAGTAAATTAATACCTACTTGTTGAGCAATGTTTAGTAATTGTTTATAACAATTAGTTATAAATTGCTGCATTTCCTTAAAATAATTTAGTAATCAAAAAAGGAATTTATTGTTCTGCCATTTAATTGTATTTTTATCATGTTTTGATTATTCATTTATTAAAGTTTTATTTAAATTGTATTTTAAAATACAATTACTAAATTGATTACTAAATTATTTGAAGGAAATGCAGCAACAAACTATAAACAATTACTAAACATTGCTCAACAAGTAGATATTAATTTAATTAATAATTAGAATTTGTTTAAAATGTCACCCATTTTCTCTTCTACAAGTATTAATGCGCTGTATAAAAGATCTTGAGGTATCTCTTAACATATGCATCTTATTTTCTCTAAAGTCGTAAATTATATGGCAGAACAATGGCATATTGATTACTTACATCTTTTTAAATCTGATAAAGTACCAAGTCGCATTAAAATCTGCTATATGGCAGCACAATTATTTTACATTATAAAATATTAATCAAATAATAAAAGGAAGAAGAAAAACAACTGATAAAAATAGACAAAATATAATATTAAGTACAATGATGCATATTTTATTACACATTATTCTTTAAATTCTAAATATCAGGAAAACTACTAAAGTAAGATATATGACATACTTATCAATAATTAAAGGAAACTTGATGGGCAATTCAACCAGCACACAATATACAAGGTGTTCTATTTAAAAAACTTATTAAAAAGCCATTTGAAAAACATCAAAAGTAACTAAGCTTTATGACCACGCTGTATAGCGTATCTAATATCTTTGGATACTATCATTTACCTACTGGCTTTGACTACTATCTGACATAGTTGCAAGGCAAAATTGGAAATAATTTCGTTTTTACATAGTTTTTAAAAAGATCCTGCAATGGACACATTTTGGAAAAACAATTGAATATCTCAGGAAATATGAACGCTATGAGTTAGTAACATATACGGCTGTATAAACAAATGTAATTCTATTCATAACATGATAAAATATACAGGATGTTCCATTTAAGAAAATCTGCATACTCTTCGTTACGCCTAAATGGAATAAAATAATTTTACGTAATAGAAAGTGGTGAGTCAAACAACTTTTGTATAAAACATTTTTTTCGTTCTCAAACGGTTTAGCAACTATCGTCCGTCGGGATACTAATAACTCATCCTGTATATGTATATTACTTTATATGGTAACGTCTGAAACAATTATCAGGATGTTAAGCAATGTTACATTCGATGCCAATGTATTTTGCACGTTTTCCACAACTTCCGCATCTACGTTGTGTTGCTATTTTATCAACTATGATTCGTTGTGTCGTATTGCACTTCGTTAAGAACAATTTTAGAAGATTTAGGCTTCGCACCAGCTACATAATCTGGAGCTGTTAGAGTTGCTAGTACTATTCTTCTTATGAAGTCGAATAGTTTTGTTTTAGGATTTGCGAATCGGTATGGTAACCACATATTTACTATAGAGCTATTTAGGCAAAATCGTATGTATGGCCAATATCATTTCATAGATCTCTGATTCCTCGTTGTTTGTCAAATAAATCAACCTCGCCCATTCCTTGGTTATACAGACTTATCAGTGTAATAAGTCTGTATAATTGAATTTTCTTTTTTTGACCATCGCTTACAACTGCTCCTTGGAAAACATAAATCAGAATCCAGAACATTTGTCGCCAAAGTCATGTATTGATACTCTACTGTCTTTCTTCAAATCCTTCAGTGGAACTTTTTCTATTCTATCTGACCTTATTGTGCCAATGCAATTTTATTTATTGAAATGTATGCTGCAATATCAGCGAGTTGAAGAAATTGTCCAAATATACAGTGCTTTGATTAGGTATACCGATTGGTAACTTTAATTTTAGGAGATACACCCAACACGGACGTACGTATAAGTATACTTGTGTGTGTGCATATGCGCGCGGAGTATGTTTGTGGGAGGGGAATCGCAAGAGTAGTGGATCGGAGAGCAGTCAGTCGTTTGACATCGTTCAATGATAAGAAATATTATAAAAATAATAACTAATATAATAAATGAAATTCAANATCTCAAAATAGGCGTATTTGTTCTTAATGTAAGGTAGTAACTTTAATACTTGAAACGTTTGAGGTTCGAGTTATGAACAAAAATTGTTCATAATGGACTAAAAAACTGTATTATGTAAGCTGTTTTAATCCAACTATTTTAATTTTTCAGTTAGAACCTTATAAAGACTGAAATCTTAAAATACGTCTATTTGTTCTTAATATAGGGTGATAACTCTAAAACTAATAACAATGGAACTTAGAGTTATGAATAAAAATTTCTCCAAATAAACCATAAAGACACAATTGATAATTTGTTTTAACTTTATTCTATCAGTTTTTTAGTTAGAACCCTATAAATGCTGAGATCTCAAAATAGGCGTATTTGTTCTTAATGTAACGTAGTAACTGTAATACTTGAAACGTTTGAGGTTCGAGTTATGAACAAAAATTGTTCATAATGGACTAAGAAACTGTATTACGTAAGCTGTTTTAATCCAACTATTTTAATTTTTCAGTTAGAACCTTATAAAGACTGAAATCTTAAAATACGTCTATTTGTTCTTAATATAGGGTGATAACNATACGGTTTAGAAACATGTAAGCTGCAAATGTAAAATCGATTTCTGTTTCCAATCGTTGAAGCAATTATCTTTCATCATTTCTTTCAAATATATAGTTTTCGCATTAATTTCGAAATGCATAATGGAGATTTGATGCAGATTCCAAAAAACTAGGCATATTTGTTAAAGACTGTATTGAGATTTTATGTGACTTTGAGATAAAATTGCTCCAAATGAA
This sequence comes from Onthophagus taurus, assembly GCF_000648695.1. Classification (NCBI taxonomy): domain Eukaryota; kingdom Metazoa; phylum Arthropoda; class Insecta; order Coleoptera; family Scarabaeidae; genus Onthophagus; species Onthophagus taurus. The sequence goes on along the minus strand of NW_019280414.1, from coordinate 272,844 downwards.
CCATAAAGACATAATTGATAATCTATTTTAATTAGATTTTGTCAATTTCTTAGTTAGAATCCCATAAAAGCTGAAATTGCAAAATAGACGTATTTCTTATTAAAGTAGTTAAGGGTAGTAACTTTAAAACTTGAAACGATTGAGGTTAGAATTATGAATGAAAATTGTTCATAATGGACTACAAAATTATAATACATAAGCTATTTTAACCCAAATATATACATTTTTTAGTTACAACCTTATAAAAGCTGAAATTTCAGAATATAAGTAGTTGCTTTTAACGTAGGGTAATAACTCTAAAACTAAAAATAATGGAACTTAGAATTATGAACAAAAATTTCTCCAAATAAACCATAAAGACACAATTGATAATTTGTTTTAACTTTATTCTATCAGTTTTTTAGTTAGAGCCCTATAAATGCTAAGATCTCAAAATAGGCGTATTTGTTCTTAATGTAAGGTAGTAACTTTAATACTTGAAACGTTTGAGGGTCGAGTTATTAACAAAAATTGTTCATAATGGACTAAAAAACTGTATTACGTAAGCTGTTTTAATCCAACTATTTTAATTTTTCAGTTAGAACCTTATAAAGACTGAANTTTGCTAGGGTTAACTGCAAAGCGATGCGACCAACTTCGCCTCTCAACAATCTATGAACGATTCAATTTGTGCATTACCCCTACGCTTGTTTATCCCCCACTTAACGACACCGAATATACACACACACGTATACTTATACGTACGTCCGGATTGAGTGTATCTCCTAAAATTAAAGTTACCAATCGGTATAGTCTAAGCAGAACTGTTCGGATACACTAGAGCCCAAAGTCTTTCCTTGAATTTTATCATCAGCTCCTACGGTGATATACGGACTAAATTTTAGTAGAACTCGTTAGACACCAAAATTTAAACCCATATCTTATAGGCTCTTCATTTTATAAATTGCTTCATGCTTCATCTACAGAAAATGATGTACATAGGGGCTGGGACATTTCTGTGATTGATTATTTATTTACGTGATCCAGTAGTGGCTGAATTTTGTAAAGTTTGTTGTCAGGATCAATATTGAAATTATTATTGAACTGCAGCTATTTGTGACGAAGCTCAAATCTATTACGTGAAATGCTATTATTCACCAAACTGTTGTAAGTGTCAGCCTTAGTTTCCCAATACAGTCTACGCTTAAAAACTTTGTTATAACCTGAAAAAAGAAGAATAGCTTATCTGTCGTGACACGAAAGTCGTGGACACCTTTGAAAGCTACATATATCTCCATTTTATTGCACACAAATCTCATAAATTCTTCATTATAGAATAATCTAAAAATTTATCTTATATCTTTATTTTCTGTACAGGTGCTTGTGTGGCAGAAATTTTAACTTATCTGATTTTCTGACGAAGTTTTTTGTTTCCCATTTTCGCGTTTTTATATTATTCCTTTATCTCTCAATTCTTTCTTGAAAAGCATAGCTAAAGGGATATTCATATCGACATCATCATCAGATGTAATATCTGATATCTTGTGGAGTAGCACTTCTTCCTTCTCGTTGTCATGACTTGTACTACAAATNGTTAGAACCTTATAAAGACTGAAATCTTAAAATACCTCTATTTGTTCTTAATGTAAGGTGATAACTCTAAAACTAATAACAATGGAACTTAGAGTTATGAATAAAAAATTCTTCAAATAAACCATAAAGACATAATTGATAATTTATTTTAACATGATTCTATCAGTTTTTTAGTTAGAGCCCTATAAATGCAGAAATCTCAAAATAGGCGTATTTGTTCTTAATGTAAGGTAGTAACTTTAATACTTGAAACGTTTTAGGTTCGAGTTATGAACAAAAATTGTTCATAATGGACTAAAAAACTGACGGACTGTATTACGTAAGCTGTTTTAATCCAACTATTTTAATTTTTCAGTTAGAACGTTATAAAGACTGAAATCTTAAAATACCTCTATTTGTTCTTAATGTAAGGTGATAACTCTAAAACTAACAACAATGGAACTTTGAATTATGAATAAAAATTGTTCTAAATGGAAACCATAAAGACACAACTGATAATTTGTTTTAACTGATTCTATCAGTTTTTTAGTTAGAGCCCTATAAATGCTAAAATCTCAAAATAGGCGTATTTGTTCTTAATGTAAGGTAGTAACTTTAATACTTGAAACGTTTGAGGTTCGAGTTATGAACAAAAATTATTCATAATGGACTAAAAAACTGTATTACGTAAGCTGTTTTAATCCAACTATTTTAATTTTTCAGTTAGAACGTTATAAAGACTGAAATCTTAAAATACCTATATTTGTTCTTAATGTAAGGTGATAACTCTAAAACTAATAACAATGGAACTTTGAATTATGAATAAAAATTGTTCTAAATGGATCATAACAACAAAATATGTAATCCATTTCAACTTAATTCTATCCATTTTTTAGTTAGAACCAAATAAGGACTAAAATCTTTGACATGTTGACACATACATCCAAATTTTTTCGCTTAGGTTGGATCCTTTTTTCAAAATGTTTATCTCAACTGTCCCATATGTGAGGAAGTGTGAAATCTTTATAAAGCATCTCTCTTGATTGGTAAATACACCTAATAAGAAAGTAGAGAATACAATATAAAATACTGAGAAAACCTGTGATATCATGGAAATAAGTAATCATCTCTTTAGGTTGCCTTGAGCTTAATACCTTAGCTAGTTCCTTCAGTAATTTATTTTCACAGACTTCATATTCAGAGGTACCCATTAAAAGTTAAAAGAAAATGAGTGACTCCGGAAGGAAGACCTCGCCATGCAAAGTAATACAAATTACATTTTCGAATTACTTTTTAACTCACCGATTCATTGAAAAGAAATTCTCTTCATTTCGAAAGAAACGATAATTAATTTTTTATAATATTACTAACTGTGGTGTCCTCGTTACTTGCTCCATTTCTCAATCAATTTCTCGGTCAACTCAATATAAAAAGTTTCTAAAATTGCTGTTTAAGCTGCCCTAATTCTATAATATAATGTATTTACTAGAAACCTCGTTTAAATTGCGTCGAATTACACAATTATCTTGGTCAATTTCTAACGTAATGATGAGAATATGTAGATAATTCCAAATAAACGTTTAAACGAGAGGGAAATCCGCTTTAGGTACCCATTTTGTTACAACATGTATACACGTTCACTGACAAATTGCATTGAGAACAAAGGTACGCGAAAAGTTATGCGAAAGTCTTTCACAAACGACAAGTTCCCATATTAGTACTTCCACGCTCCGTGTCATTGATTCCTTAACAGGAAATGAAAGGAAAGAGGTAAAATGCAAATGAAGTTGGCGAACACTTTATTATCATTGTTGTCCTGTTGATCTTTTTATATTTAAAACGTATTCAAAGTTATTGAGACTAAGTAATAGGGGATTTATTTTAATCATTATTCTTAGTTATATTGAACTTAATAGGTTTTAGCGTGCGTCGAGGGAATGGTTTGGTCATTACGAGTTAATAACATGATGCATTAATGAAAATCAACCAATGGGACCCAATTTAGGAATGCGGCTGTTCTATATTACATGAGTTGCGTCTTTTAGATTATACAAGTATAACTTGACTATACTCATTAAGTTGACTGAATACATTAAAAAAGTATACTTCGTTTTTATTTGAACACCATAATAGGTCTTAACGGGTTATACAAATTACTAAAAAGTAAACAAGTTTAAACACCGCTCGTCGTCTTTTTTTCTTTTCGTTTAGCAGCTCCTCTAAGTAGAAGATAATGGTTCTCCTTAGAGAAAGGATCTTATTTAAATCTAATGTAAACTACTTAAACCGGTAGAGCACGTACTGCTCAACATAGAAAGAAGTTTGGTTAAGAGACCTAAAATTTATTATGTCTAAAACACGGTTTAGCACTTAGTACCTGGAGGCTGATCTGTCCCACTAATTAATTTACGTACCGGAATAATATTGGTTGGTGTAGAGAGGTGTAGAGGGGAACATAACTTACATATTCATTCAACGTCATCACGTTATGATGTCACAATAACTGAAAGAAAAAAAAGTTCTCACACTCACTTCTTCGAGGCGCACAGGAAGTTATCAAAATTCCTTTAGTTCAAAACAGGTTCTGTAAAAACGGTTTTGTGTCTTATTAAAACGAATTGTTCCAATTCAAAAATCGAAGTAAAAATGAAAAATAGTTTTGCTGCTTCGATAATTTTTGTTGCTTCCCTGATTTCTATTGCGCTCGCGGTGTCTTCGTTTTGCAGCTAATTTGGGAACCCAGCAGTACGTCGAGATGATAAATTATTCATAGACGTTCCGCGAATGCAAAACCGGGAGCGGGGCGACCGCATAAAAATAATGAGACCAAGGTAGCTAAATCGCATTCTAGGGCCAATATAAAATACTTATACATAATTCAAGAGCCAGACCGAGCTTAGCGGCACACGGGACAGTCGAAATTTAGGCGAAAGGGAAGATTCAGGGGTTTCCCTTAAGAGCGGCGTGGAAAATAGGATCAGTCCATTGTTTGCCTGCGCATCCAATCAACTGCATCCATTCCTCTCGTAGCAATGGAAATTACGTCAGACGGATGGGATCGCTTTCAGAAGTTTCGGCTCGGGTCTGCAACGAACGCCCTCTCGTCCCCTATTTCTTTCACTATACGTTTCTGAAAATTGGTATTTAAAAACAAACTCATTTACCAACATCGTTTTTCTACGCGCAATTACGTTGAAAGCTTTAAACGAAAACAAAAAAGTTGTTGCAAAAAGGGACGTCCACCTATTGTGGACCTAAACTCACGCAACAAACAACAGTTTTAACGGATTAATAACAGACTTCCTAGCAATTTCACCAAGTATCGACTTTCTGTTCGTAATGTGACAGCGCCAACTCGTACTTCCGGTCGTTTTGTAACCCTTTTATGAAGTCGTTCTCGTGTCGGAAGTAAGGGTTCAGTTTCCTTCCATTAACGCGTGTAAGTAACCCTTTTTTTTTCTTTCAAAAGTTCAAAGTGTAATATACAAGAACACCTTTTATGTATTTGTAAAAGAAAATTAATCAAAAAAAATTATCTCAAAATGATGAAATGGATACTAAGATTTTAAACGATAAAACTTAGTCACATAGTCATTTAATTTACTTCTTAAAGTGGTATTTTTGTTGGATAAGACTCCACATGCTATGGAGCTTATCACGTCGTTATATATAAAGGCAGTAACCATATATCTTCTGATCGTGAGTTGTTTTAGCCCATGTTGTTTATGGCTAAGCCGTTGCAATCGAAAGCATTTAAGAGTGCAACTTTGTGAGTGTTATCGGTTATAAAACGCAACAGAACCCAAAACAGAGTATACAATATGGACATAATGAGAGATCTGGCAGTGCAGAACTTGACCACGAAGTCATTTACTAAAACCAAGCTTTGCCAAATAGCCGAATATCACGCTGGGCCAGTGATATAGCATCATCCTGTCAATGGAAATCACCACAACATTAATTCGTTTCGTCTTGGTGCTCGTGACCTTGGGGCGACCTTGAGGTTACTTCTTCCATTAGATTCAAGCGAGATAGGCTCCCACTCGCGTACAAATGCTATCTATCAGGTTTCCCAAAGCGACTTACCAAAACTAAACTTTAAAGTGTTGTGGGAAGTATACTGCAAACATTCTGTCTAAACTACAAGAAAATGTTTTGAGGCTTTCCAGTTACACTATTGCACTGGTTGGGTTGTGTTGGGTTAGATATTGATCACTCCTTTTGTGATCTGGTATCCCGCTCCAGTTGGTCAGAACATAATAACCGCCATAGCAGAGGAGATGACAAAACCCAACGGAGAAAACGAAGGCGATCATGCTGAAGATCAGGAGGTGTGTCAGAGAAGTAGAAATCAGACACACTATCAAAACGAAGGAAGCCCTTAAGTACCTGGGCTTGATGATAGGGAGAGTGCACATCAAATGCAGGGTGCACATGAAGTATGTGTGCGAAAAGGCGCAAAGGACATTACAAGCCCTTCAACGGGTAATGGGCTCTACATATGGCCCAGGTGCAAAAAGATAAAGCTGCTGGGAGCAGTTATATGGTCACAAATACTGTATGCCAGCGGAACATGAAACGATGCACTTAAAAGAAAGCAAAACAGGAAAGAACTAACAAGTATACAGGTCCTGATATGAACGATAAGCGCATATAGAAGTTTTTACAGAGGCTCTACTGGTGCTAGGGGTTTCACTGCCCATCGATCTCATAGTTAAAAGGAGAATGATAGGAAATAATGAGGAGGAACAAGAAAGAGTTGAACTGGAGATCATGAAAGAGTGGGAAGAGAGATGGTACGATAACACTGGAAAGACAACGTGGCTAAAAAGGATTATGCCTGAGATAAAACCCTGGCTAGCACGTAAATCGGGACAATTCTGGAACCAATTGCTGAGTGGCCATGCATGTTTCAGAGCGCATCTACACAAACATGCAAGAAGTTAAACAGAAAGATGTTTATACTGCGAAAAAACAGATGATGTGCAACACACTTCTTATGAATGCAAAATATAGAAATAAAGCAGGATGGGAATGAGTATGAGGTTGGTTTAAAATGTTTACTATTTATAATTAAAATTAAACGACACAACAAAACGCACGAACAACTAGAGTTAAAATCTTTATAAAATGACAAGTTGAAAGAGAATGGCCCGAAGAAAACACACATTAATAAACTAGCACGTGATAATGGATTTCCTTCCAAACTTATCAATAAGCTTACCAAACCGATTAAGATCCAATATGAACCTCTATATACCAAAACTGAAAACATAAACAAAATATATAAACCCATCCCATACAACCAAGTTACCTGTTAAGCAAAGGAATCTTTAATAAATATAATATCTCTCTAGCATTTTCAAACCGAAATACAATTCTTAATATTCTGTCTAACCATCATATCGGCACTTATAATAGAAAGCATGATAAATGCGGCGTTTACTCGATAAAATGTACAGAATGTGAATTTATTCATGTTGGACAAACGGGAAGAAAACTTTCTAATCGGTTAAATGAACATAAAACAAAACCAACATCCAATGTTTATAAACATACATTAGATACTGCACATAATTTTGATTATGAAAATGCGGAATTAATACATAATTGTGATGAGGGAATAATTATGACAAACCATACATATAAGAAATATTTTTCGAAGCCTCGTTTTTTATGATTGGTATTGGTTTAATATTTGTGAACTTGTTATTTAAACAGATGTTTTCTTCGAGCCATTCTCTTTCAACTTGTCATTTTATAAAGATTTTAACTCTTATTGTTCGTGCGTTTTATTGTATCGTTTAATTTTAATTATAAATAGTAAACATTTTATTCATGTAGTGTAAGGATTTTGCAAATGTCTCAAATAATGATTTTCCTGATTGTTGACAGTAAGTTTATTTGTTTCTAACCTACAATTGTTGTATAGAATAGGATTTTATATGATTTTCCTTTATTAATTAGATTCGGCTGAGGATGAGCTTATTGGCTCGAAACTAGTCCCGTATAAATTAAAAAAATTTAGTAAGTAAGAAGTTTTTATTTTCTTTTCTTATATACAGGGTGTCCCGCAACGATTGTACAAAACTGCATCAGCGTATTCTATGATCAAAAATAAACAAAAAAAGCCTAATAAACATAGGTTCGAAAATGGACCATTTTCGAGATATTCAAAGATTAAGTTTCATAAGTTGATATTGTTAACATCATGAATTTAAATTTGTTTTTATAATAATTAAGTCGTTACTATGATTACGATAAGTTGTCTAATCAAAAAAAATAATAATACTTCACGAAATTATTATTTTACTATTTAATTTAATAAAACTATTAAGTATGGCTCCTATTAATTACTCCAAGGAAGAGATGGCGGATATGGTGTATTGTTACGGACTAGCTGATGGAAATGCGTCGTTAGCAGCTCGTCATTACGCGCAAAGGTTCCCGAACAGACGATTGCCTAATAGTCACACCTTTAGCAGACTATTTCTCAGATTAAAAGAAACGGGAAGCGTAACCCACAGCCATTCCACGGAGAGACATTACACAAGGCCGGTGGAATTAGAAGAAGCAGTTTTGAGAAGAGTCGATGAAAATGCCTCAACCAGCATTAGAAGAATTTCTGCACAAGAAAACATTAACAAAACAACCGTTCACCGCATTTTAAGGGAGCAGTTGCTTTATCCTTATCATTACAACACCGTTCAAGCTCTAACAGAAAATGATGGAGAAAAAAGAGAGATTTTTTGTAGGTGGGCCATATAGGAAGCAACATATATTTACGGATGAAGCAACATTTACTCAAAGCGGAATTTTTAATATTCATAATGCGCACGTTTGGAGCGATGAAAATCCCCATGCAATACTAGAAACTCATCATCAGTGGCGATTCAGTGTTAATGTATGGGCTGGAGTTATAGGTGATCAGTTATTAGGTCCATTTTTTCTTCCAAAGAGATTGACAGCCGACGCCTACATACATTTTTTACAAAATGACCTTACACAGGCATTTGAGGAATTACCTCAACAAATTCTAGAAGTTTGCTACTTTATGCACGATAACAGCATACTCACACGAGCATACTTAAATAACAGATTTGGCAATAAGTGGATTGGCCGAGGAGGGCCACCTCGTTCACCAGATTTAAATCCGTTAGATTTTTGGTTTTGGGGACATTTAAAACAAATTGTTTATTCTGAAGACGTTCAAAATGTGCAGGATTTGAAGAATAAAATTAGTAAAGCATTTGACACAGTAAAACAAATTCCTGGTATCTTTGAACGCATTAGTGTTTAGAAGTAAATGGTGCGTATATTGAACATTTATTATGACATGAATCTTTTCCAATTTGTTAAATATTCGTTGTTTTTATGTTGGTTGAACGATTTTCTTCGACAATCTTTGTTACTTGTTTTGTTAAATTATTAATGAACTGTATTAATTAACTTAATATTATCTTATTATTTATTAAACTTTATCTTAACCATCGTAACCATGGTAATCATATAATTACTGCATCTAAATCGTTAGAATTAATGATGTTTACAATAGGTCAGCTTATGAAACTAAAACTTTGAAATTGGTCCATTTTCGGACCTATGTTTATTAGACTTTTCTTGTCTGTTTTCGATCAGAGAATACGCTGATGCAGTATTGTACAATAGTTGCGGGACACCCTGTACATTCCGAACTTGCAACATGGATCCATTTAATTTAATATAATTAACGATGTGGGAGTTTTTGCCATAAATTCTTTTGGGGAATACCTTATTGATATGTCTGTTTTAAATATACCAAAAGGAAAAATATTACTAGGCACCACAACGTTGATGGCGTCGTCAGCTAATACAACATAGGGTGTTGAATTACCTCACGACGTATTTACGTTAAGTTACAATGTCATTAAACCACATCCACTAAGGAACATAACACAAAGAAAATATTTATTCTTGGTAAAAAAATTTGATATTATAGAATAGCCACAGAGCGATGGTTGATGGCTATTATATATTTTAAGCCGATTTCGTCGTCTTTTGAGTCCAATTCACCGTTTTCCTAAGATACAAACCGCATAGCCAATTTGTGGAACAGAGCACGCTTTATTTCAATTACAGAAAGGAATAGTAACTTTTTACAAGAAGGAGTTGTTGAAGAAACTGCAGAAATCACACCAGCATGTAATTGTTGACTGAGGTCATACACAAGTCTGAAAGAATAACTTCCAGAATGCTGGGTACTGTTGGCAAAAGACCAGATGCTGCTGAAAACACTAGAAACTATTTAAAAACTCCGGATACCGCTTGCAGAACATTAGATACTACTATCAGAAGATAAAGAACTACTTCCAGAATAGTGGGTACTGTTGGCAGAAGACTATATACTGATAAACACACCGGAATTTGCTTAAAAGCCCTAGATACTGCATGTAGAACATCCAGAAGCTTCAGAATGAGACAGGACTAGTTCTATAGGTTCTTAAATGAGCGTTTCAAAGAATCTATGAGAATCTATGTAATTGGGTACAGCGTCTTGTTAATATAAATCAAATTGATTATAAGGATTAACTATTAATTAGAGCAATTTAGTTTTTATTAAATCAATGTAATAATTAAAATAAAAAGAAATTGTAATAATTTAAATCTTGAAAATCTATGGCGGTTAAATTTTCTTAGAATAAAGTAGGAAGTGCAGCAGGTCCAAAGAGTCCGGTTTCGTGGACTCTCGTAGTAAGAGGAATAGTAAGATAGTGTCGGCGAGGTAGAACAGAGAAAAGAAAAACAAGAATGATCGGTACGAAGATGAGAAAGAGAAGGTGAAAGAATTGAACGTAAAAGGAATAAGGATGGAGATATTGACCGACAGGATTCGAGCAAAAACATGTGCCCGGATGTGGTTATACGCCCGGAGCAGGTTGGAGAGAAGTCGTACCGGTCGGCTTCTGTCGATGGTTGAGGCCGCACCGACGAAAAGAAAAGAAATAACCTCGAAACGAGCTGCTCGCTCTCTCGTTCGAGATCATTGAATTCATAAGTGAATTAGAACGGACGCGCGACAGCTTTACCGGGACGAAAATTAAATAAATTTCCGGATGGATTTTACCGGACGGTCATTCGGGGCGTTTGTTAGTTACCCAAAACGGCCGTAGATATTCATTTGGAATAACATAGGGGTGCGTCAAAGCATCGCGGGGGCATAAAAGCGGCCATGTTAACTGCGATCCCCCAAACATTACTCTACATTACACCCCAGAACACGGTCGGTATATGTGATTAACGCGGCCGACGCCCGGCTCTAAAACAAATTGCGCGTTAACGCATAGCATTGCTGAAATATTAATTAACGGGCGACGACCGCAATGGACGACAAGCTGCAAACAGTAGTTCGATGTTCTGTATTTCCATTTGAAACAAGCATCGATACGATTCGACGAACAAAAACAAAATCGCCCTCCACAAAACGGGATGCAAAGTAAATCGCGAAAATATTTTAATAATGTAAATATTTAATTTTTTTCATTTTATTTTATCTTTTGTAAGGTTGTTAAAGTAAATATTTTCTCAATTAGCGGCGCCTCGTCCCGGAATCTCAGAGCTAAATTATAAACGCACTAAGTGGCTTAGTTAAATATTTATTATTTAAACTGCGCAAATCAGTTTAAAATGGTTGTTTTAGTTACGTCTTTTGGGAAATTCTTTAACAAACAGACAGATGAAGTTATATTCGCGATATCGGGGGGTGATTTATGGCGGCATGAACGGTCTGATCAATATGTGCGTAACAGGTCTGCAAATCCGAACTTATTGGTCGCCACGCACGTTTATCTGGTCTAAGAGCTAGCAAATTCCATGGTTTACAGTCGGTCTACGGTCTCCTATCAATATTCAACAGCTATTACCGTCCATCGGTCGAAGATTGGATGTTGGAAATTCAGGGTTCGATGTCGGTACCTTCCCCCCAATATTCATATGATTCAGTTCACGTTTATATCAATCTACTATATTAACATTTTTATACTAAAATACTTATTCAAATATAAAGGGATTAAAAAAATATTGTCATAAAATTTTAATAATTTAACTGAATTAATTTACCTAATAGCTTTTTTATACAAATGATGTTGTTATAAACTAAACTGCGATTAATCATGCTTACATTAACAATTCCACTTTGTTAAAATATGAGGATAATTCCACCATAAGTGAGTCTTAAATTTTCGTAAATCTCGTATGATGATTGGGTTGGGTTATGATGCATGCAGAACATTAGATACTGCTGTCAGAACATAAAGATACTTCTGAAAACACTGGATACTATTTAAAAACCCCGAATACTGCTTACAGAACATTAGATATTGCTGTCAGAACATAAAAAACTGCTTCCAGAATACTGAGTACTGTTGTCAGAAGATTAGACGCGACCAGAGAATATATATTGTGGCTAAATCATGCACAATGAAGAACGAAATATATTATATTTCCAATTCTGTAGCCAGGAACGTTAGTCGTAGGTTACAAATCTGTATTAGCACAAACAGATACTTTTTCGTTGTTTCAACTATCAAAATCTTCAACCTTCAATTTTTTATCTGGCTTCGAGAGTGCTTTTTGAAAAATAATCTGTTACACAAAAGAAGACAGTTTTTGTAAAAGTTTTTTGCTAGATTGCATCATTAAAGATCTTTAGAGATTTAAATAAGTAAAGAAAGATAAATTTTCCTTCGGAAAACAGTTTTTCTTTAACTTTGACGTTTATTTCAATGAAGTGATGGTTCTATATTCTACCAAGATCCATTCAACACCTTTCAAATTATTTAAAAATACTGGAGACTGCTTGCTGATCATTAGATACTGCTGAAAATACTGGGTGCTATTGGCAGAACACTAGATACTATTTAAAAATCCCGAATACTGCATCCAGAACATTAGATACTGCTGTCAGAATATAAAGAACATAAAGATAGTTCTGAAAACACTGGATACAATTTAAAAACCCTGAATACTGCTAGCAGAACATTAGATATTGCTGTCAAAACATAAAGAACTGCTTCAAGAATACTGAGTACTGTTGGAAAAAGATTAAATACCATTGCCAAAAATACTGCTTGTCTTTTACAAGCTAAACTGAAGATTATCGTATAGGGTGTGAGAGGGTTTTGGTGATATTATGTGCTTAATGTTTCGCGACATGTATGTGGCCTGTTGTATCGTATATCCCGTCAATTGTATAATTAATATCACTTATATTCAAATCGAGAATGTTTCAGAGATGCTCTATATATAAATAAAATGTGAAAACTATGAATCCGATTGATTTTGCTGAAATCGCAAAATACTGAAATTAGTGACATAAAGATATAAAACGGGATGATTGTATGTTCGGGATTTTACCTGATAGCTTTCTTATACAAATGATGTTGCTATAAACTCAACTGCCATTAATCATGCTTACACTAACAATTTTACCAACTTGGTTAAAAATGAGGATAATAATGAAGATAATCCCACCATAGGTGAGTCTTAAATTTCGTAAATTTCGTATCATGGTTAGGTTGGGTTAGGATGGTTAAAGTCTTAATGATATCCAAACCAGGAAATGGATATGATTGCTACCTGCAATATCTAATTGTTTGAAACACTCCTTTCAGAAAGTGTATAACCCATAATTATGGCTAATCCGGGTTGATCTCGGATGGTACTATGACTTTCTGCACTCACTGTATAGAAGATTGAAAAATTAGATTATTCCATCCATTTTATAACCAATATCACTTATAGAATGTGCATACCATGATTGGGGTATGTCTTAAATGGTTTTGCTTGTAGAGCCTTGGACATAAGAAGTATTGGTTGTAGCATCTCGCGACCAGAGAATAGAAATATATTGTGGTTAAATCATGCATAATGAAGAACGAAATATATAATATTTCCAATTTTGTAGCCAGGAACGTTACTCGTAGGTTACAAATCTGTATTAACGCAAACAGATACTTTTTCGTTGATTCAACTATCAAAATCTTCAATCTTCATTTTTTATCAGGCTCCGAGAGTGTTTTTTTGAAAAATTATCTGTGATACAAAAGAAGACAGTTTTTCTAAAAGTTTTTTGCTAGATTTAGTCATTAAAGATCTTTAGAGATTTAAATAAGTGAAGAAAGATGAATTTTCCTTCGGAAAATAGTTTTTCTTTAACTTTGACGTTTATTTTAATGAAGTGATGGTTCTATATTCTACCAAGATCCATTCAACACCTTTCAATATAAAGTAAAAATGAATCCAAGGACTTTCACTCCTATTTTCGTTTCAGAATTCCCAGGTGTTGCAAACTCCAATCATAACAAATGCTCATTGAGATACTAACACCAGCTAAGATACACAACAACACACTCTGTTTACTAAGATACACAAGTCTGAAAGAATTACTTCCACAATGTTGGGTACTGTTTGCAGAGGACTAGATACTGCTAACAATACTAGAAATTATTTAAAAATCCTAGATACTACTTGCAGAACATAAGATACTGCTGAAAATACAGTGTGCTATTAGCAGAACACTAAATACTACTTAAAAACCGGAATACTGCATGCAGAATATTAGATACTGCTGTCAGAAGGTAAAGAATCGCATCTAGAATACTGAGTACTGTTGACAGATAACTAGATACTTCTAAAAACACTAGAAACTATTTAAAAACCCCCGATACGCCTTTCGAATATTAGATACTGCTGTCAGAAGATAAAGAACTGCAATCAAAATACTGAGTACTGTTAGCAGAACAGTAGATATTGCTAAAATCACTAGAAACTATTTAAAAACCCCGAATGCTGCTTTCAGAACATAAGATACTGCTGAAAATACTGGGTGTTGGCAGAACCCTGGACACTCTTTAAAAATCCCTAATACTGCATGCGGAACATTAGATACTGCTGTTAGAAGATAAAAAACCGCATCTAGAACACTGAGTACTGTTGACAGATGACTACATACTTTTGAAAACACTAGAAACTATTTAAAATTGATACGCCTTGATACGCTTTGCTAGCGTTAGATACCGCTGTCAGAAGATAAAGAACTGGATCCAAAATACTGAATACTGTTGGAAGAACACTAGATATTGCTAAAAATAGTACAAACTATTTAAAAAGTCCGAATGCTGCTTGCAGAATATTAGATATTGCTGTCAGAACATAAAGAACTGCTTCTAGAATACAGAGTACTGTTGACAGAAGATAATCTGAGAGGGTTTTGGTGATTAATGGTCTACGCCATCTGTATGATCTCGTGTATCGTGTATGCCGTCAGTGCCCTCAGCCTGTCTGCCCATCTTATCAGTAATCTTCCCCGCGCTCTTTCGCTCTCCATTATTCCCTCTACAACAAAGTTTCTCACAACCTATCTGTCTGGTTTGCCTCGGTAGGTGTCATTCAATTCGTTCACTATTAACATATTTGTTCTATGCTCTCTCCATGATACTCTGACTAACTGCCTATACATAGATCCACATTTTAAAGCTTCGATCTTCACTCGGTCTTTCTTCTAATAATATCCATATTTCCGATGCGTACGTGGAAATTGAAAAAATGTCTCGAAATTTCCAAATTTATTTTAGTTAGGCATGAATCGTCTTTGTTATTGTTGATTGATTATGTGCAATAATATCTTGCTTGCATGTGGTATCAAAGCAACTGTTCTATAATTATTACAGTCTGTTGGCGAGGCTATCGTCTTGTGCTCCATATTTTTGAGATTAAAGTCTACATACATGATCCCTCCTTGCAGTGGCGCCGACTTTTAATATTTAAGGGGGGGCAGAACTTTTTCAAACGGTGCACCTTTTTACAATGCAATTGTATTGTACAATACAATTGTACACTTTTACAATTTTCCGGGGGGGCTCAAGCCCCGTGGTGCCGACTTCGGGGGGGCTCAAGCCCCGCAGCCCCCCTGTAGTCGGCGCCACTGCCTCCTTGTCCTCCCATGGATTTCCGTAGGTATCCCATCATCTATTCCATCTATTTCTGAAGTTAATGTTTATTTTGGTTCTTCTGGTGTTTCATTGATTCCCACATGTGTGTTTGTATGGATGATCGTTTTGTATACATTTTAGTGCTCCCTCCACATCTTTATGTCATTCGCATCTGTTACAAAGAAACTGATACGTTACATTTTTCTTTTTATGGTGCAGATCTTTTTTGCATTCATTAAATTCTTCTTTTTATATCAATTAGAGATGTTTCATAAAAATAATTAATAAGTAATATTATTAGAAAGCTTTAAAAGCACTTAACAAAGAATTAATTATGAATAACTACATTTGTGTCATGAATATCGGTTCGAAATTTAATGGCTTACACGTAAATGTTTTATTCGAAAAACCATTTATCTTTACTTTCGACGTCATTAACTCCGACATTTTAACCTTTTTATTCGCTCTAATATTACGAAATTGCTTACTTAGAGCGTGTAATTTAATATTTAAATTTCATAGTGATCCCACTATTACTAAGTATTATTAGTTCGTATGATAAACGTAAAAAGTACTCTGTCGGAGATATCACTCTGTGAGAATTGTTTAATTAACTCAACTAGATCTGTGAGATACGAGCCAAGATAAATACCGCCAGACGGAAGACAAACAGTGGAAAGAACAGACAAACCGAGAGTAATTTCGCGTAGGACGGAATAATTGATAAAGCTTTTCACGAGGATAAGTTATGTGGAGTGAGGAAATGATATGTATAATTTTAAATAGATTTAATATTATACACGTTTAAAACATCTACATAATTATTTTTTTTTCGTTAATTATAACCGTTTTTTTTTAGTTACAAACAACATGGGAGATAGTTTCGTTCAATTAACCATTTTATCTTTCCAACAGATTAACATCGAATAAGACTAAAAAGAAATTTGATAGGACCCTTTCACTTTGATGCAATTCCGTCCGATTTTATGGCTCGCTGGGTTGGAATTTAAAGTATTTTTATAGAGACGTTACATGTAAATAAGGGAATAAATACGAAACCGGCATGAGAACGTCTAAAAAACGACCGATAATAATTCCTTAACAAGAAGTTTTTATTTAACGTTTTTTTATTTAGAAAACTTAAGACTGTATTCTGTTAGTCTAACGGAACATCCTTGATTTCCATAGAGATTCATTCCTCGTAAACAAATTCAATCCTTGTGAAAACGCTAATCTGCTTAATGGATTTTCGGAAATAATACACTTTAGACAGTCGACGACACGGTGTTATCTTATTATAATAGACGACGAACGTGATACGCATATTTTAACTGTTCAAGTTAAGACAAGCTTAGGATTTCCACGTATTAGAAAGTTTATATCTACATTCGAAACATGCCGGCTTCTCAGCTTATGTTTTCAATTAATCGTATATCACAAAAACACTATTATCCAAACCATAAATAATGTATTATGATATAATTCGTATATTTCAAAAGATACATCTCTTGTATACAATTTCATAATCATTTCCTCATTCTCTATCTAATTCTCAACGTGGTAATAAGCCACAATATAATGAGTAGCACGGCTACTTGGACTTGTTGTTGCAATTCATGATCATACCTTCACGTTACGTACCGTCCAAAGGAAACGACCGCCACTTAATTGCAATACTAGTCCTATAGGCGAGTAAATCTAAAAAAATTAACTCTAATTCCAACATCAAAACCAGTTCACGGCATGTTTTCTTTTATTCTTATTCGATAGCAGCAAAATGAACGGGAAATTGAGGATTAGGCATCATTACGCATTCAGCGGATAACGTTAGAAATCGAACGGCTTCTCTTCTTTGAGGAAAAAGGATCGTTTCCTAAATGGTGCGTAAAGTCTAATTTACGGGCAACCTATTAATTAGAGTGGATGTCGCAGTATTAGTGTATTGTACCTAATCCGTGCACAGAGATAAGATAGCACCGTTGCGGTCGACGGTTACCCTTATAAATGTAATTGAATTAGGTTCGGTTGATTTGGGTGATTTTGCTGCTACGGAAATCTTCTCTATAATCTATCGAGGAAATAATGATACTCAATCAATAACATAATCCAGGCTATTAGCGTTAAAAAAGAGTCCTTAGGTACTGAGGTTTAAATTGTTTGAATTTGTTTGGGTTTACTCCTTTAATAAAATTAGGGTATTAAAATGTATGTTTACTAATCATCTTTAAAATATTTGCGCACAAAATTATAATTGGTGACTCAATTTCATAAAAACTTATTAATTTGTGTAGCTCTAAAAATTCACAATTCCAACTCTATTTTTATAATAATCTTGAATTTTTTATTAGAATCTGCATACTTGTTAAGACAATTTCTAAAAATTTGGTGGTTCCAGCTCGTTATTAAAAGATATGAATTATTTTAAAGATTGACCCTATTTTTGGGTTTATTGCGTTTTGGCAACCTCTAACTTTATGATTTTAATTTTAATAAGAAATTCGTATTTTTTATTGTAATCTTTTTTTACAACAATTTAAAAAAAATTTCGTAATTCCAGCTCCTTATTTTAAAGAGATATGCATTATTATAAATAAGTAAGTTTGTTTTTAGGTTCATTTCATTTTGACTACCTCTGACTTCAACATTTTAATTTTAATAACAAATAGGCATTTTTTATTGTGATCTATACTCATTTTGCAACAATTTAAAAAAATATTTATAGCTCCAACTCAATCTTTAGACACGTTATACATTTTTATAACTCCAAAATTACTCATTTTTGCTGTTTTTTTGATAACTTTTGATTTGTTCACCCAGAACATTTTCATTTAAATTTTTTTAACAATTCCACATATTTCATTAAAACTATGTCTTTTTTAACATACTTCATAAAAATTTCGTAATTCCAGCTCCTTATTTTAAAGAGATATGCGTTATTCTAAATAAGTAAGTTTATTTTTAGGTTCATTTCATTTTGGCTACCTCCCAATTCATCATTTTAATTTTAATAACAAATTCACATTTTTTATTGTAATCAATACTCATTTTACAACAATTTAAAAAAATTTTTATAACTCCAACTCAATATTTAGAAACGTTATACATTTTTATAACCCCAAAATTACTCATTTTTGATAACTTTTGATTTATTCACACAGAACATTTTCATTTAAAGTTTTTTAACAATTTCACANTTACAAAAGAAATGAATTATTTTAAAGATTTGACCCTATTTTTGGGTTTATTGCGTTTTGGCAACCTCTAACTTTATGATTTTAATTTTAATAAGAAATTCGCATTTTTTATTGTAATCTACACTCATTTTACAACAATTTAAAAAAAATTTCGTAATTCCAGCTCCTTATTTTAAAGAGATATGCATTATTATAAATAAGTAAGTTTGTTTTTAGGTTCATTTCATTTTGACTACCTCTGACTTCAACATTTTAATTTTAATAACAAATAGGCATTTTTTATTGTGATCTATACTCATTTTGCAACAATTTAAAAAAATATTTATAGCTCCAACTCAATCTTTAGACACGTTATACATTTTTATAACTCCAAAATTACTCATTTTTGCTGTTTTTTTGATAACTTTTGATTTGTTCACCCAGAACATTTTCATTTAAATTTTTTTAACAATTCCACATATTTCATTAAAAACTATGTCTTTTTTAACATACTTCATAAAAATTTCGTAATTCCAGCTCCTTATCTTAACGAGATATGAATTATTCTAAATAAATATGTTTATTTTTAGGTTCATTTCATTTTGGCTACCTCTAAATTCATTATTTTAATTTTAATAAGAAATTCGCCTTATTTATTGTAATCTACACTCCTTTTATAACAATTTAAAAAAATATTTATAACTCCAACTCAATCTTTAGTCACGTTATAAATTTTTATAACCCCAATATCATTCATTTTTGCTGTTTTTGATAAATTTTGATTTGTTCACTCAGAACATTTTCGTTTTAATTTTTTAACAATTTCACATATTTCATTAAAAACTATATCTTTTTTAACATACTTCATAAAAATGTCGTAATTCCANACCCCAATATCATTCATTTTTGCTGTTTTTGATAAATTTTGATTTGTTCATTCAGAACATTTTCGTTTTAATTTTTTAACAATTTCACATATTTCATTAAAAACTATATCTTTTTTAACATACTTCATAAAAATGTCGTAATTCCAGCTCCTTATTTTAAAGAGATATACGTTATTCTAAATAAGTAAGTTTATTTTTAGATTAATTTCATTTTAGCTACCTCTAAATTCATGATTTTAATTTTAATAAAAAATTAGCATTATTTATTGTAATCTACAGCCTTTTTGTAACAATTTAAAAAATATTTATAACTCCAACTCAATCTTTAGACACGTTATACATTTTTATAACCCCAAAATTACTCATTTTTGCTGTTTTTTTGATAACTTTTGATTTATTCACCCAGAACATTTTCATTTAAATTTTTTTACCAATTTCACACATTTCATTAAAAACTATGTCTTTTTTAACATACTTCATAAAAATTTCGTAATTCCAGCTCCTTATCTGGATATTCTTGTTGGACGTCTGAAACTGCTTGCTTGGAAATTAAGAAAAGATGGCGCGCCCTGTTGGTTNGGTTCATTTCATTTTGGATACCTCTGACTTCATCATTTTAATTTTAATAAGAAATTTGCATTATTTATTGTAATCTACACTCATTTTACAACAATTTAAAAAAATATTTATAACTCCAACTCAATCTTTAGTCACGTTATAAATTTTTATAACCCCAATATTATTCATTTTTGCTGTTTTTGATAACTTTTGATTTGTTCACCTAGAACATTTTCATTGAAATTTTTTTAACAATTTCACATATTTCATTAAAAACTATGTCTTTTTTAACATACTTCATAAAAATTTCGTAATTCCAGCTCCTTATTTTAAAGAGATATGCATTATTCTAAATAAGTAAGTTCATTTTTAGGTTCATTTCATTTTGGCTACCTCCCAATTCATCATTTTAATTTTAATAACAAATTCACATTTTTTATTGTAATCAATACTCATTTTACAACAATTTAAAAAAATTTTTATAACTCCAACTCAATATTTAGAAACGTTATACATTTTTATAACCCCAAAATTACTCATTTTTGATAACTTTTGATTTATTCACACAGAACATTTTCATTTAAAGTTTTTTAACAATTTCACAAATTTCATTAAAAACTATGTCTTTTTTAACATACTTCATAAAAATTTCGTAATTCCAGTTCCTTATTTTAAAGAGATATGCATTATTCTAAATAAGTAAGTTCATTTTTACGTTCATTTCATTTTGGCTACCTCCCAATTCATCATTTTAATTTTAATAACAAATTCACATTTTTTATTGCAATCTATACTCATTTTACAACAATTTAAAAAAAATTTTTGTAACTCCAACTCAATATTTAGAAATGTTATACATTTTTATAACCCCAAAATTACTCATTTTTGCTGTTTTTTGTTAACTTTTGATTTTTTCACCCAGAACATTTTCATTTAAATGTTTTTACCAATTTCACAAATTTCATTAAAAACTGTGTCCTTTTTAGCATACTTCATACAAATTTCGTAATTCCAGATCCTTATTTTAAAGAGATATGCATTAGTCTAAATAAGTAAGTTTATTTTTAGGTTCATTTCATTTTGGCTACTTCTGACTTCATCATGTTAATTTTAATAAGAAATTCGCATTATTTATTATAATCTGCACTCATTTTACAACAATTTAAAAAAATTTTTATATCTCCAACTCAATATTTAGAAACATTATACATTTTTATAACCCCAAAATTACTCATTTGTGCTGTTTTTTTGATAACTTTTGATTTATTCACCCAGAACATTTTCATTTAAATTTTTTTACCAATTTCACATATTTCATTAAAAACTATATCTTTTTTAACATACTTCATAAAAATTTCGTAATTCCAGCTCCTTATTTTAAAGAGATATGCATTATTCTAAATAAGTAAGTTCATTTTTATGTTCATTTCATTTTGGCTACCTCCCAATTCATCATTTTAATTTTAATAACAAATTCACATTTTTTATTGTAATCTATACTCATTTTACAACAATTAAAAAAAAAATTTTATAATTCCAACTCAATATTTAGAAACGTTATACATTTTTATAACCCCAAAATTACTCATTTTTGCTGTTTTTTGTTAACTTTTGATTTTTTCACCCATAACATTTTTGTTTAAATTTTTTTAACAATTTTACATATTTTATTAAAAACTATGTGTTTTTTAACATACTTCATAAAACTTTCGTAATTCCAGCTCTTTATTTTAAAGAGATATGCATTATTCTCAATAAGTAAGTGTATATTTAGGTTCATTTCATTTTGGATACCTCTGACTTCATCATTTTAATTTTAATAAGAAATTCGCATTATTTATTGTAATCTACACTCATTTTACAACAATTTAAAAAAAATTTTATAACTCCAACTCAATATTTAGAAACGTTATACATTTTTATAACCCCAAAATTACTCATTTTTGCTGTTTTTTTGATAACTTTTGATTTGTTCACCCAAAACATTTACATTTAAATTTTTTTAACAATTTCACATATTTCATTAAAAACTATGTCTTTTTTAACATACTTCATAAAAATTTCGTAATTCCAGCTCCTTATTTTAAAGAGATATGCATTATTCTAAATAAGTAAGTTCATTTTTAGGTTCATTTCATTTTGGCTACCTCCCAATTCATCATTTTAATTTTAATAACAAATTCACATTTTTTATTGTAATCTACACTCATTTTACAACAATTTAAAAAAATATTTATAACTCCAACTCACTCTTTAGTCACGTTATAAATTTTTATAACCCCAATATCATTCATTTTTGCTGTTTTTGATAAATTTTGATTTGTTCACTCAGAACATTTTCGTTTTAATTTTTTAACAATTTCACATATTTCATTAAAAACTATATCTTTTTTAACATACTTCATAAAAATGTCGTAATTCCAGCTCCTTATTGTAAAGAGATATGCATTATTCTAAATGAGTAAGTTCATTTTTAGGTTCATTTCATTTTGGCTACGTCTCAATTCATCATTTTAATTTTAATAACAAATTCACATGTTTTATTGTAATCAATACTCATTTTACAACAATTTAAAAAGAATTTTATAACTCCAACTCAATATTTAGAAACGTTATACATTTTTATAACCCCAAAATTACTCATTTTTGCTGTTTTTTTTTGATAACCTTTGATTTATTCACCCAGAACATTTTCATTTAAATTTTTTTAACAATTTCACATATTTCATTAAAAACTATATCTTTTTTAACATACTTCATAAAAATTTCGTAATTCCAGCTCCTTATTTTAAAGAGATATGCATTATTCTAAATAAGTAAGTTCATTTTTAGGTTCATTTCATTTTGGCTACGTCTCAATTCATCATTTTAATTTGAATAACAAATTCACATGTTTTATTGTAATCAATACTCATTTTACAACAATTTAAAAAGAATTTTATAACTCCAACTCAATATTTAGAAACGTTATTCATTTTTTTAACCCCAAAATTACTCATTTTTGCTGTTTATTGATAACTTTTGAGTTGTTCACCCAGAACATTTTCATTTAAATTTTTTTAACAATTTCACAAATTTCATTAAAAACTATGTCTTTTTTAACATACTTCATAAAAAATTCGTAATTCCAGCTCCTTATTTTAAAGAGAATAATGTGAATTATTCTAAATAAATAAGTTTATTTTTAGGTCCATTTCATTTTGGCTACCTCTAAATTCATCATTTTGTTTTTAATAACAAATTCTCATTGTTTATTGAAACAATTGAAATTAAAAAAATATTTATAACTCCAACTCAATATTTACAAACGTTATGAATTTTTATAACTATAAAATCATTTATTTTTGCTGTTTTTCGACAAGTTTTATTTTACTCACCCAGAACATTTTCATTTAATTTTTTTTTAACAATTTCATTTTTTTATTAGATTCTGCGTATTTTTTAACATAACTCCTAAAAATTTCGTGGTTCCAACTCGTTGTTTTAAAAAAAATATAAATTATTCTACACAAATATGCTTATTTTTAGGTACATTTCGCTTTGGCTACCTCTAACTTTGTTGTTTTCATTTTAATAATAAATTCACATATTTTATTTAAATCTCCACTTTTTTTTACCACATTTCATAAAAATTTCATCATTCCAATTCATTGTTAAAAAACGTTATGAATTTCAATAACCCCAAAATTACTCATTTTTAGTAATTTGGAATTCGATTTGATTTAAACACCCAGCACATTTCTATTTGAACATTTGTAACAATGCCATATTTTTTTATCAAAATCTGTTTACTTTTTAATGTAATTCCTAGAAATTTTGTAATTAAAATTTCGATGTTTTAAAACGATATAAATTATTCTACACAAACAGGCTTATTTTTGGGTATATTTCGCTTTGGCTACCTTTAACTTTATTATTTCGGTTTAAATTTTAAATTCGCATGTTTAATTGAAATCTACGCTCTTTTTACTACAATTTAAAAAAATATTTATGATTCCAATTCAATGTTTAAAAACGTTGTATACACATTTTTATAGCACTTAAAACAATAATTTTTACTGAAACATTTTCATATCAATTTACTTCAACTTAATAAGGTTGTGTCTTGAACACTCTACTTGTCCTTCATCTTGTACCAACGGTGTGATATTTCCAGAAAACAATGGAACTTGGAATTTGAATGCATTATTACCACAGCAGCAAAGGTGTAAAGGTGTAAAGGATTTTTTATTGTCAATCTACCAACAGTGTTCTTATTTTCGGACATACTCACTCTTTTGACTGGAAGGTTAATTTAATAGAGTTCCCACTGTTTCCTGAATAATGTGAGAAGGAAAAAGCTCCTATATTAACGCATTTTTGGACTGGTTCCTGATTCAAATGATACAGATGGCCTCGATTAAGCCAAGGAAAATTGTGGAGAAGATAACAGAGAACTCAGAATACAGAAACTAGGTTCAGAACTTTGTTGTAGAGATTATGACAGAGAGATAGGAAAGAGGAGTAATCTGCACCATATCTTCACTTCCATAGAGTAGCTGTCGTTGGGTTTTAAAGGTTTTGCCTCTGTTCAAAAAAGGGTAGTTACTGCGGCATCTTGCCATGGAAATGTAAAATGCAGTAAAATGGTGCCAAATAGACCATGAATTTATCGAAGCTTCTTCTTATTGATATAACCAACACAGAATAAATATTGTATTTGCTAAATTAAAATTGATTAGAAAATGTTTTAAAAATTTAAACATCAAATATATCAAAATATTGTGCTATCATAATAAATTGACTAGTTTATAATTAACGGATTCCACTCGCAATATACATAACGCTATACATATTATGTATACGGTTACAAAATTTAAATGAATACGAAATGAACGATATGCGCGGACGTTGTCGTTAAAGCATAACTAATGAGTGTGCCAATTTCAAAACGACCGCAGATTTGCATTTCTGGGACAGAGCCTTTGTGAGCGACGTAAATAACACTGTACACGTGTACCCTATGACTTAATATGACAGGTTACAACGTTGGCAATATCACTGCGACGCAACATATGGTTTTTTTCCCGTCATAATGGTTTCATTGTAGCAGCTAAGTGGTAATCTTTTGTATGCAAAATAAATTTATGGCCATTGTTTTCCCTTTTAAGAGAAGTGTATCTAATCGAACGAAAAGATAAGAATATAAAGTAACCGCGGGAACGTTGCGGTGCATAGAAAGGGGTTGTGTTGTGTGGTGTGAGACGGAAAGTTCCGTTTCATGTTGGTAGTTATCAGTATTGCAGTGATAGAAACTTGTGTAAAGTTGAGAGCTTCCAAAGCTAACTTTTTAACAAATCCATTCAAGCTGGAAATTATGATTAGCCCGGAAACCGGGCGGGCAAAACACCAAACTGGAAGTTTAAATGCGAGCCACGAACAATAATTCATTATGCAGGTCCGACCGGTACAATTTCTAAAAAGGGCGCCATTCCGAGCCAACATCTCCCATTACAAATGGCCTCCCCCGGTTGCAGTCTTTATTATTTGACGGCATCCACGCCGAACAATATGGAGGAAATATTAATCAAGCTGTGTACTGGCAACGACTGGGCCGTAGTTCGGTCGAGCGGATGCTACCGCAACACAAAGACTCCGGATCATTTGTTATGGGAGGAGGGCAAATAAAACAATGGCACGATATTAGCCGGAGACCGCCGTGTTGTTACCTAAAAGGACAAACTAGACCAATTCTTGTTGTACCAGCTACTACCTTCTTAAAATAAAAGAAAAATGCGCGCAACACTTTCAATATGAGAGCACCTGCATCTTTACATGTGTATCAACAACCGACGTGTATTATGTTCTAATTTGAATTTCCTCGCCCTGATTAATTTAATACCATCCCTGAACATGTATTAACAAGACCATGTACTGTTTATCATAAAACACATCGACCGTGCATTGGTGCAGGTGGTGGTGATTATGTAATGTAATATAGTACGAGAATCAAAATATACACAGTGTTGAATAACAAGCCGGATAAAATACAAAGGCGCGAATCAAGTCATTACCATTGTCGAACCCCTGCGGACCACTATTGGCTTAAGAGAAGAACAAAGAAGTCCGAAGCTGGCAAAAGAACAAACGAAGACCACAAGTCCTTATTACCGGGGTCCTTATCTCAAGCTTTTTTGCCGATACCCTACCGACTTTGGTCGCTTTATCAAGCTTATTACCACGAGTTCGCGAAATGGAAAATCCTTCAGGACAAAGAGCCCAACAACACAACGATAACACGACAATCCCTTCCCTTCTCAATTATTGTTGTTCACAACTTTTTCTTCGCAAGAATTAGAAACTCTTTTCATCGGCATTCGCACAATACAACGAAACTAATTATAGAGTAGCCTATTACGCTTGAAAATTACACTTTTGCCGTTCTAAGAATATTGGTTCAATCTCGAGCGTGTCACCGCAAGATTAAAAAGATATCTCGCCCAATTAATAACCTATTTCCACGCCTATCAATTGAAAACGAGTTATAATTACAGAAGTGGGGTACCTCGCGTTACGAAAGCGAATGATTCGAGAATAAATCACACATTCAACAGTCGGGTACGAGAGGGAACGTAACGGGCGTACAAATCGTAACCGATTCATCTGGGGCCGAAAAGCGGGGCTAATTAGGCCGCCATCCGGAGGATAAAAACCGAAATAACGGCGGCGATAAATCGTGGAGGAGCCGTCAACCCGAAAACGCTCAAAGGTACCAACGGGCAATTATCTAGGAATCTACGCCCGACCCAGTGGCCCGTTCAACGCTTATTACGAATGGAAAAAGAGAAAAATAAAAAAAAAATGAATTGCACCAACTGGCATTTGCATAAAACGGACATATATAGTTTTCCTTTTCCTGTCAGTGGCAGTCTCTTTATTATTTCTGTTGTAACACGTGTTAACATAAAACTGTTTTGTAACATCACATTATAATTAATAAGATAAGTACTGAATTTTTGGGTTATTAATTATATTTTTCTTATTAGGTTAAGAGTCAAGAGATATTAATATAGCGAAGATATATTTCTGGTACATGCAAAAGATTGATTCCAAGGTCGCTTCCAACCGAGGCGATACAACGTAAAAGCTTAATGATAAAAAGTGATAGAGAGACTTCATTCGTTCAACTGGTAACAGCATACCGACTTTGTCAAAAAACTATTACCAAGACTCAACGGAAGCCGAGGTCGCTTGCGGCCGATGCGCTACTATCTAGACTCTGAAAGAAAAATCGTGATCAAGATAAAATCTTGGGTGACATCGACTTCAGCTTGATTATCTCAACCATTAAAGACGATGTATCGTGACCTTATGGTACAAATAACCATTGTTTATGATAGCAATGAAGATATATTTCTAATGATTTTGATTATAAAAGCCTAGGACGTTAGCGGCCGAGGCGCTACAATGGAGGACCTCAATGATAAAACGCGATCAAGGTATCGCCTCGGCCGTAACGAGAAATAAAACGTATCGATCTTGCAATACCAATAATTATTATACAGGGTGATTCTCAACCTATACGCATAAACTTGGGGATTTACTCCTCATGACAAATAATGACTAATGGGCGAAAAAATTTGTAGTAAAAGATTTTCTGTTTCATAGATATCCGTGATATTTACTTATAAATCAACAATACATAGAACATTATAAAATAACATCACAGCAAGTGTTCGAAGTTATTTCCCATATTTTCTATCAATTGGGTTCCCCGAATCCACGATCTCCAACTAGTGCAGCCTAAACCAGGGAGTTTGTCAGGGGGCGGATTGTTTGTGCAGCAGTATATGCCCGATTTTGCAATATTTGCTCAGTATTAAGTTACGTGGCGTACATTATGCTTTTTAAGATCACGGTGGCCAGGCCATTGGACCATCTCGACCTATCCATCCTCCAGGAAACACATGATGAACGCCGATTATATCGGATATCTAGGAAACTAAAAACTTTTACTACAATTTTTTTCATCTATTAGTCATTATTTGTCGTGAGGAATAAATCCTCAAGTTTATGCGTATAAGTTGAGAATCACCCTGTATATTAAGATATATCAAGATATATTCCTACTACTTAGATGTGAAAGATTGAAATCGTTGACGTTTGCGGCACTAGACAAGTGTTTCTCAACCATGTACAATTACTAATATGCACGACATATTTACTTTTACCATCTATACAAAATATTTCACCACATTTAATGAGAATATTGAGGCTCTTTAGTAGCACAAAGCAAGTTAAAATCAAGATCGGAAGATGACAAATACAGTATCAGGTTCGAACATATACTGGAAAATCTGTTAGTTATTTTTATTATCGAGCAAACGTTAAAACACAGATTTTTATCTTTGGAATTTTAGTGTTTACTTTGCAAGTGGTGAATAAGCAGTGAAGACTTCATGTGTCAACTTTGTCAAAACTCTTTCGCTCCAGAAATAGATGTGGAGTAGGACTAAGATTGAGGTAATAAACGAGGAATTGCCTGTAAAACATTTTAACCTTATTAATCACTATTTCAGATGCTGATTCTTTTTTTGGAATTTCTTAAAATAGGGGTTGGAACTAACAGCCTCTTTTATTAGGTGATTTAAGGGTTAATGGTTCCCTGATTTTGGTTTTGCTGCAGATAGCGAGATATTCTCGTATTTGCCTCATTCCATTACTTCAAGCTAACAAAAATGGATATATTCTTGCCATTCTTTCTTTGCCATTTCACTAATTTTTAGTGCGATCTGGATATTAAGTATTTGAATACACTTAAAAAGTGAATAATGACTATTGTATATTAGTAAAAATGGATGCTCATATCCAGCTGGTTTTAGAAATTTACTGCTCGTTGTGGTGTATGTGATTCTCAAAAATCCAAAATATTCAGTTGCCTACCACGGACTCAAGATATTATTAGTGATATTCTATCTCCCTGGAGACCAGTTTGTCCAAATGGAGGACATGATTTGTTCTAACTACCGTGGTTGTAATAGTATTGGTACAAAAATTGGTTTCATCAAGATAACATCTTTTTATGGAGCAACTTTCAACTATTAAGGATTTAAGAGTATCTTCTCATAACTCCGAATATCGGTTAATTATAAATGTGCTTCAACATTTTTCCTTCCCACCTCAATATTTTGAGGTTCTTTCAAGACGAACCCAGAACGCCGTTTATGAAAGGTGTTTTTATTTAGTAAATTTAATAAATTGGCCTACCAGCTTTAGTGCTTCTTTTCTCAATAAGCCAAAACCATATTTTCCACTTTTCGGAGTCCATCTGCAAGCTGTTATTTATATCCTTGAGAAAGTGAGTTTTATATTTTTACTTGCTATACAAGCACTTTTTAAGAATGCTGTGATATCTACATCAGTAGGAGAGAAACGCCGGTTCTCGATAGGAAGTTGCACCTCCGCATAAAATTAAAAAATTTGGTTGGTATTAAAAGTAACTAAAAATCCGGCGATTTTTAAAACAAGTAACTAGAAAAATTCGCGCCACTGGGCAGTGGAACTAAACCAAATTTTTTTCCCCCAAACTTTAGTTGGTACCCCTCCCTATACTTTTACATTGAGCGGGTGACGTCATCGTCTTCCTATCGAGAACCAGCGTTTCTATACTACTTACATCATTAGAATGAAATTACGTTTAAAAAGAATTCTAAATACTTTTATTCCAAAAAATTAATATACATATTCACCTTTTTATACAACAAAAAAAATTTAAGTGAAGATTTACTGAAACTGATACGTCTTTTATACTTTTTACCTTTACTTTGTGTTTAATGGGTTCCTTCGCGACTTGAGGCAATTACTCCAGAGGACGAACTGAAGCGATCTGATAACGGGTTTTTCTCTGCCAGTATCATTTCGGTTGGATTATAAACGGGTCCCAGGTGCAAATGCCGAGGTTCGCTCCAACGCTCAGTATTTTTGCGGCTTAGGCCCCTGTTTCAGCAGATTGGACGAGATAATTATTTCTCTTCTTACCGCGATCTTTTTAAAATGGTGATAAATTAAGATTACCCCGTACATTTGCATAAGAATTACTCTCCACTTTCAATTAAAACGCGTTTCACTACCGTTTCTACGGAATGTTTTGAGGAATGGTACATTTTGCTGGAGGTATTTTAATTATGTAATTACGGTATTATTCGAAAATATTGGTAGGAAGTTGTAGAACCGGTCGGAACGTAACCAACGGTAACGCATTCTCCCATTCATTCCACGATTTCCTTTAAATCTATTTCGTTAGAGAAGTACCGTTATTCTCGCTTAATGGAACTCTGTAATAAATAATTTGCATCGACTTCAATTAAATTTGATGTGCGATCGTAGACGTTTAATGCAGAGGTGGGTTAATATAATTAGAGCAGAAAATCCATACCTTTGCATTGTAATTCGCCCACATTAACATTTTAATAGATGTAATTATATCAACTCAATAATATCATAGTTAATGTCAGATATTTAAGGATATAATCAGGTCATCGATTTAATAGTGGAATTTTGTAAATTATACAGCGACGAATGTCGACGGGAAGCAAGGGGACGAGGTGCTACATCTGCGTCTTTTACAAGAGATAGCGAATATCCTGACAACTGAAGCTTAATTTGCATAATACCGAATTCGGCTGTCGCGAGTGTATCATCTTTTGGTCGCCAGCCACGTCTGTTTCTATGTAAATCGAGCGTAGTAAAATTTAATTAACACGCCGTGTCTTCGGATGAACGCCGAGATGCTTTCTCCAGCAGCACACCGAAAGTGGAAATGATAATGAGGGCCCTCGAAAACCTTCGCAGAAAATATTGGCTTAATCAACACTTCCCCGGCTCCTTTTGCTCGCCTTTAAGTCCGCGATATAATTGGGTCGTTCGTTACCACTCTTCTTCCTAGTTTATCAGGAGGTACGTTTACATTCTTGGCCGGAGCACTCGTTTCCTTCGCTGGCAAAACTCAGTTATCGGGAGGTCGGCAATTAAAGCTTTATTCGAAGGTTGTTAATACAGGATTTCCCGACTTAATACAAGAATTTATATTGCAATCAATGTTTGGTTAGAGTGTTAATCTCCTGTTTGATTCAAAACGAACAGTTTTTTTTTATTCGAGGAAACCGTAAAAGTGTTATTGAAGCTTATTTTACAGCGAAACCGGATGTTGCAACGACTTTTTAACCGGTTTTGCAAATTTGTCGATATTCCAAATAATAATGTTAAACTCATAAATTCATTCATCATCAATGATTTAATTCTTTTGTTAAGGGAATATAGAATTTTTCCGGTCTAATTCACCTGAGCTTCCATTATAACCAATAACCCCATTATCGCGAGGTACAAAGTAGTAAGTTCTCTATGTAAAATTTAAATATACAAGCGACCGTTAAAACCGAATCACAGCGTACAAAGGTTTCCACGCTTTAGCACTAGCCGATAATAAATTGTATTAAATTGGTTTTAACTGTACGGGATCGGTACTTTTTTCCGGATCCATTGTAGAGGTGTAAATCGACGTCCATTATGTGAACAGATGAGGTCTCGGCATTAAAGGTTCCATTTAATGCGTCAGTAGTGCCTTATAATGCTTCGGACGACGTGTATAAGACTCGCAACACCGTTTAAAGGGCGTTTACGGTTTTCTTATGGTAATTGTAACGCGGCACGTTTATGCTTACAATCTATTCACACCGGATAGTAAACATTATGGGGGTATGACGATCGTTAAATCCTAACGTTCAACATCTTCCGATCTACCATTATAGACAAAAAAAGTAAAAAAGGACGAACGAACGTTTGATAACAGTGCTTTTGATGTTTAAAACCACATCATTGCTTCTGTGTAAATGCGGATTTTACGAGATCCATTATGTCCGGAGACTGATCAGAAAGCGAGGCGCTATTAATCAAGACGTTTGACAACAGCAAAAATAACTGGACGTACTGGTACTACTGGAGAGCGTTGTGTGGCTCGGACTTGGTACAGGATGACATAAATTCCGATGACTTATTGCTGGTCGACCCGCAGATTCTTTTGTAATAACAGGATGCGGCGTCAAATGTACACACGCTTTGTGAGATGAAAGGAAAATAGAGGTGGTTGATTAAAAAAGTTGTGTAAAAACTTACGCTATAAATTAATAAAGCTATAATTTATAAATAATTTTTCAGCGTGAAATGAAGTTAAAAAAAGCATAAATAAGTAATACTTTTAACTTTTTAAACAGGAGTAGATAACTAAAATTTCTAGGTTTCCCCAGAGAAACAAAAACATTCAAGAGGAAAATAAAATTATGATCGCAACAAAATGAAGAGAGAACGTAATTCGGGACAAGAAAGTAAATCGAAAAAAACTGAGAGGATTATTAATCCGCGTGAAATTGATTTCCTTGTAATTGTAAAAATAAATTGCAAAATTGCAAAAGAACTAAAAAAAGTCAATATGGTAAATCTAAAGAACGATAGAGGTTGAGTTGTAACAATTTTATCTGTAGCAATCTAAATGGAAGCTTATAATTTGTATAATAAATGGTGATAAACCATTTCATAATGATTTATTAAGATCCCAAAAAATTAGGAAATGCTTTTATTAAACTGTAACTAGAACTAACACTAGACATAGAATAACAGAATAATCAATTGACATCAATTACTGTCTAATTGTTAACTATGTTGTTTTTGTCAAAACTGGGTGGAGATGGCTTCGTTGGGTTAACTAACATTTTATTTATTTCGATGAATCTCTATCGCCACTCTTATCATTTTTTGGAAATGATGTCCGGTTCTTGGTAGCACCTTGATTTTGCGAAATTCATGGTGTGCCCTCCTTTGTAGCCATGTTCTGCGACTGCAGGCTATTACATTTTATTCAGTTAGACATCCTTCTCATGTCTCTTGATGCGGCATTCGATGTTAGGTCCAACGATGTTGGCCAACGTTAATTCTTTCTGCAACTGCATGATAACATATAGACTCCAGCTCCCGTTAATGAGGTTACTTTGTCTTTAGCTATGGAAAGAGTATTATGTATTTTGCTGACCGTACCGTATCCGCTGCGTCACACCTGAAGCATAAAGGAGTCAGATAATATAGGCTAGTGTAGTATTTTTTCCCTCTATTTGCTGGTTCGCTGCATATCCCTCATCTCTTCTACAGTACATATTGTAGAAATCTTTCTTTAAATCTTTCTGCTCGCTGGAACAAGACTTGAATATCTGACCTCTTCTGGGTGGTAATGGGATGAAGTGTGCAGATACCTTTTCGTAGTGATCAATACATCCAGGAAAGGTAACTATTTTGTAGCTTCCGTTTCCATAGTAAATTTGATCATAATAATAATAATAATATATTTCTTTATTATCCAACAGGAAGACCCAATTACAGGATAATTTACAACAAAGAAAAAAAAAGGTAAAGTAAGATGTGAAGCGCACAAAACAAAAATTAATAACAATTTTGTACGAACAAACGCATACAAAAGTACTTAAATTTTGTACATTGTCTGATGATAAAACTCAATGCACCAGAGGCTGACGTTATAGCGTTAACATGGTCTTTGAATTGCAACTGGTCATCGAATAAGACGCCCAGATCTCGAATAGCGCGTTCTCTGCGTATTGCTTTAACTCCCACACAATAATAAACGTTATTGGGTTATTACACCTCGTGTAAGTTACGTCAACGCATTTTGCTATATTAAGATCAATTCCATTCTGTACAGACCAGGAATAATGTTCAGATTGCGCTGTAAGATAACACAGTCTTCGGGGGATGTTAGAGCGAATATCTTTAAGTCATTGGCTTAAGCAAGCACATTACACTCAAGTCGTCGTAATAGATCATTTAGATAAACATTGAAAAGAAGCGAACCCAGGTTGGAACCCTGTGGAACACCAGAGCCAGCAGTGAACATATCAGATAGGGGGGCGAATGGCCCCGTGGTAAGCTCTCGGGCTACCACGCCGGCGTCCTGGGTTCGATTCCCAGTGAATACACGCCGAGTCGCCTCCCCGTCCTTCGGAGGGGACGTTAAGCCGTCGGTCCCGGCAACCAGTCTAACATCTCTGGTATTCGTCAGATACATGTGTAGTTGGAGGTTGTGAACGTAAAAACGGGTTGAAAGCGCGTCTGCGCTCTTTGAGCGGTACTCAGCCATGCACCCAAGTTTCTTGGAGTACCAGCCCGGCTTGGGGGTCGTCTTCAAATTGCTAGGCGTTGGAGTACCAGCCCGGCCGAAGGCGAGGCGAGAAGCGGTATCAGCCTGATCGGGTGCCATCTTCGAATATCTTTCACTCCTCCAAATAGACCTACACATGGCCGAAGTAAACCGTGAGGATGTACAAAGGGACCGTTGGGGCCTAAGTGCTTTGGTTATACCACCTGTGGTTTAACCAACCTCACATGAAACTACACACATATCAGATTTGAAACCGTTGTAGCTCACATAGCAAAGTCTATTGGAGAAATAAGATGAAATTAAATCCACGAAAGTATTGGTAAATCCAATACTGCACAGTTTAGAAAGAAGTATTCCATGATCTAATCTATCAAATGCCTTTGTAAAATCTGTGTAAATTATATCAACTTGTTGCCGTTTATCCATGTGCTCGCTGATGAACTGCGATGCCTCTGCTAAATTAGTCATAGTTGAACGACCAGTCATAAATTGGTGCTGATATATGTGCGAACACAGTAGCGCACTCTGAAGTATAGCAACATCTCGAAGACCTTTGAGAAATTGTTCAAAATGCTAATAGGTCGGTAATTTTTAATACTAAAATTGTCTCCATTTTTAAAAACCGGCGTTATCCCAGTTTTTTTCCATACTGCAGGAAAAGTTTTAGTTTTTAAGCAAAAATTAAACATAAAGGTTAAAGGTCTGCTGAAGAAGGGTGCACAACCTTTAATAATAAAACTTGGGAGACCGTCGTCGCCAGCGGTAAAGTCATTCTTTAATCGTTTCATATATATTTCTATCTCCTCGACAGAAAATGGAGTAATGTAGAAGGATTCAGGGCAGTTGACTTGCTGGTTACAGTTATTGAAAGTTGTAAGTCAGGATTGAAGGCTTCAGAAAACAAGACAGAGAATGTCTGCACTATTCTCAGAGGATCAGAGATCTCATAGCCAGCAAAGGTCATACAGCCTAGAATACGCGAATTATCATGTTTCTGATTCACGTAACGCCAGAAATTTTTGGGTACGGTGGATATACAATTTTCTTATTTTGCAATAAGAATTTATTGGATAAACGACGCAACCTAACATATTCATCGTAATATGATAGTTATTTAGATCTCTACCACTTCTTAAAGTAGTGCTCCTTTATATTCAATATACGTTTAGTGCTTCCAGTAAACCATAGAGGGAATTTCTACGGCGATAAGCGGGTACATGTTTTTCAATAACGATATAGATGTTATAGTAAAATTAATCGTATTAGATCATGGAGTGTTGTGAGTTTAGATGGTTTATAAATTCCTGAAGTTGCTCTTTTCAGTGTTGTTAGATCACGAAAGTGTCATAACATTGGTTTCCATGGACTCTTCCATAACGCTTCATCTTCAAACATCAACACAGCATATAAAAATTGACGATCACAGGTGACAAAGGTGATTCTATGGCTGCCCCTTCGTATTGCTCATAGAATCCTCCATTCCAGCTAAAATATGTCGTAGATAAGCAGTACTCCATTAGTACTGGAACATACTCCGGAAACCCCTCTGGAATATGTCTCAAAAACCATCCCCGGAATCTTTGACTGGTACTTTGGTGAAT
This sequence comes from Onthophagus taurus, assembly GCF_000648695.1. Classification (NCBI taxonomy): domain Eukaryota; kingdom Metazoa; phylum Arthropoda; class Insecta; order Coleoptera; family Scarabaeidae; genus Onthophagus; species Onthophagus taurus. Next base: position 236,910 of record NW_019280414.1, on the reverse strand, counting down.
TCAGATTCGAAACTTTCCAGGATATCCTGAGGATTTAACTTCATACTTCTGATTCAATCCACAAAATGAATAGAATTTCTAACATGTAATTCTGTTTTACCTGCAAAAGGAGACAGAATCTTGGCAAGGTGTTTTGCCAACTGATACGTAGGAAAATTTATGGCATTGAAAACAGGGCGTAGCGAAACATCCGAATTATGGATTTTAGGTTTTCTTGGTAAAACTGGGGCCTTCCCATCATTTCTGATAACAGTATTCTCAATGAGTTTATTATAGAGATATTGTATATAGATTATGGAAGTTAAGATGGCAAAAATTATGCGAGACGATTTTCAATGTAACCATGGAATGAGATCAAAGAGTGACGACTACCTTTGAGAGGATATAATCCAATTAGAAGTATCTTTCTCCATGACATAATTACCCATTTCATTGATAATCATTATTCACGCGTCATATATTTTCTTTATGCTAAATTCGCACTAAGATAAAGTCGATGGACAATGTTGAAAAATTTAAAGGTTTATATTAAGAGAAGTCAGAGATTGTTTCCAGTTGGCGAAAAGGGGAAGTAATATAGCTGAAAAAGCTTCCATGACTATTCTCTCAAAAATCTTTCAAAATTTGGATATCGAAAAACATCTATAAAGAAAAAATTATGGATGTTTATGAATTTTAACATTTTTTTGTTAATGTTAGTGTAGCAGAAGAATTTTCAACTCATTATTATACCCCAATGTAAAAGCATAGATAATATCAATTATTTATTAGACTATATTCGAGTAAAAGGGATATGAAATGTCCCCCGTAAAGTGTTCTAAAGCCATTACTTGGCTACACCGTATCCATTAGTCAATACGACTTCTATTTTGATATTGAAGATAAAATTTCAATTACCTTTAGCTACCGCACAAACAGGACATATCTAGTATCACACAACTTTATGGTAGCAATCATTTAAGTTGTAAGGAGATTTAAAATAGATTATTTCTAGTGAAAATCCGGATTTACATTCTCATAGGATTCCTTTTCCAATAGCAATTAGAAAGGAGTCTACTTCTGCTCGCTAATTGTACTTTCCGGTCCGTTTTAACAACCAGTTTTGTCGATAACCGCCGGTTGCCATTCTAGTACGGAAAGTACACGTTATTTCGTCGCGCTCACCAGTAATTTTCGGTGATATATCTCCGCGACTCTATAAATCATCCACCTATTGCTGGTACGTGTATCCGGAAAACAAACGCGCCACATCGCGTTTGCGTTTAATTAATTTAATTGCTGTCGCCGTACATCACAAAGAACATTAAAAAAAAATACAGGTAAACGAAAAAACGATTTTAATTCCACATTGTAATAAGAGATAATAAACGCGGATAACAATGAGTTGGAAATCAAACCAGATGATTTTTTTTGGTGCAACGTAATTTAATGAACTTTTTGTCTGCGCTATGGAAGCAACGGATTGCTTTCACCATTTCAGATCCATTACACTCACAATTTAGGAAAGACTCGGTAGGAAACTCAACGCGAATAATGAGTCTCATTAAATTGAAATGTGGAATAACGAGAAAACTTGTTTATGTTATGTGTGCTCTTCTACCAAAAAAAAACGAAATAAAACAAAAAAATCGTCGAAAACTGTTTCCGCATTAAAATAATTTTATCCAAATAAAAATAAAATGTTGCTACAATACGTTGAAACGGACGTGTTTGTAAAATCGAAATGCTTTTGTATATCATGTTAACAAACGATGTGAAAATAAAAACTAAATAAAAAAATAAATAGATTCTTTGAACATATTTTTTTCTGTGGATTGAGTTACAACAAAATTTACAATATTAACATTCTTGATGTTCTCATTCAAATTAAATCAATAGTAAAGTATTAAATGTCAACAAAAAAAAACGTCGAAAAAAATGATCGAATAAAATATTTGATAAAAAATTCTTTTTCGTCTCTACTTATTTAGAATGGCAGTTAAAGCTTTAAGTTTAATTGTTCTCCCGCTAAACTGACATACTCGACACAAAATGTACATCTACTGCGTATAAAACAATAAACTATTTTGCAGTGGCGGACAAAAGCTACATTCAACTCTATTGAATTAAGAGAGGCTTTTATGCACGTTGAAAAAAGTTTAAATTTAAATTCATAATTTTTATAATTCCAGATTTTTATTAACAAATAATTTTCGAGAAAGGGCTTTTGGTTTATAGTTTAATAAAAACTTTTAAAGCTAGTATATTGAAATATATCGGGGAAGTTTCCTATTTGTTTAATTTATTGAATTCATTGAGCGTTTATAGAAAGCAATATATTTTGGAATTAAAAAAAAATGTGTTTGTGTTTTTAAAGCTTGTTCTGGCTTTGGGCATAAATTTTTCGATTTAAATCAAAAGAGTCTAATTTTAAACATTTGTGGTTTCTGATTATAAAATATATTCAAAATTTGATCAAAAGATTTACATTTTTGGCTTTTGAACAATAATTTCTGGTTATATATTTTTTGTTTATGACCATAAATTATTTCCAGATCTTGATCAAAAGTTCTTTTCGACCGAATTCAGGAAATTTGATGTTTTTTAACAAAAATTTTTGGTGTCTAATCAAAAATAGTTTTTGGTTTTTGTTCAAAAGTTATTTCAAGATGTTGATCATACATTTCTAGCTTTCTAATTATGTCTGATTATAAAAGCGTTGTGTTATTAAGAAACTTTTAACCGAACACTTTTGTGTTAGAAATTTTTGTCAACAAATTTTCATACAAAAGAACCCAAAAGTTGATGAAAAAAGTTTTCAAAAAAGTGGAGTTATACAAAATCAGGACGTTCTGCAAGTTCTTCTTTTACAAGTTTCTGAAAAAATGGATACAAATTTATTCCAGACGAAACCATCAACGAAAATATTTTCCTTGTTATTTAAAAAACAGTGGAAAAAGTCTGCATCTACCGCAGTTTCTGGAAAATAATAATATACAAGAAAGAACATTGAAGAACATATTAAAATTCAAATTTGGAACTATAACATCATTGAAATCAACCCCTGGTGGCATTAAACCCACCTTTAGGAAATGATTCAGGAAAATCGCAGAAGTTTTCAAAATTATCATCTGGCTGACAAACCATTAAGATCAAAAGAGATCGGCGGGTGCCAATAATAGTATTTCTTAAGTTTGAGCAAGATTTTAGACAAGTAGCAGCTTTTAATATGGAGGTGCAGCGTATCCAATAAACGTAATGCCTGTCTATGCCAAAGATCTCCTCTTACTTGATAATACGTTAAACTCGCTGAAATTAGCTATGCAGAATTAAATTTGCAGTAAAAAAATTCTGATCGTGCACATTAAGTTAATTTTTCATTACAGTCGTGTCCGTAATTTGTTATAATTTGGTCCATTTGAGGGTATAACTAAAATCATTATCAGAATGAAAGTAATATGTTGACAAGGTGTAAAGTTTGACACCGGTCTGGAAATGAAAGGAGACTGTAAAAGACTCGTGTCCTTCGTCCCACGACACTATCAGGTTGGTCTGCCTAAAAAATGTCAAAAATAAAACCAGCACAGCGAAGATTGAAACTTTGTGTAGAGCAAAACGGCAAAAGCATGCATAATATTTGTGTTTAGTACGCATAAAAAGTATGCCATATCGTAATAAATTTTCAATTTTCTATAAAAAGCCTCACCAGAAACCGTAACCTTGTTTTGTGTGCCACATGATATCCATACCTAAAAAGTCGTAACTTTGGAGCTGTACAGGGTATCCAAATTTCGATGGGTTTGCATGGTATCTCAGTTATTATGAAAGATAGAAAGCTTCGGCTTTCGCGAACCTGAGCTACTTTTTTGTGAAGCTTACAATGGCGCAAACCAAATTTTCATAGCCCTCTTCGTTTTTGATATACAGGGAGTGTTTCAAAATTTACAATTTTTAGACACCTCCTGTATCTCGGCGATCCGGAAACGTAAAAACGGGTTCTAATAGATTTTTTCACATAGAATCCAATAGTGCACGTAGAATTTTTCTAGTCATCACTGTTTTTCAGTTATAAAGAGTTAAATATTTTAGAAGTTGAGTATTCAGTATATGAGTTGTGCTTATAACTCAAAAACCGTGATGACTAGAAAAATTCTACGTGCACCATTGGATTCCACGTGAAAAAATCTATTAGAAACCGTTTTTACTTTTTTACTAAGTTTCCGGATAGCCGAGATACAGGAGATATCTGAAAATCGTAAATTTCAAACACTCCCTGTATATCAAAAACGAAGAGGGCTATGAAAATTGTAATTGTAAGTTTCACAAAAAAGTAGCTCAGGTTCGCGAAAGCCGCAACTTTCTATCTTTCATAATAACTGAGATACCCTGCAAACCCATCGAAATTTGGACACCCTGTACAGAGTGGTTCAAATTCGATGTCCGAATAGGCTATCTCGTTTCTATTAAAAAAACGAAAGTTGTGATATCTCAAAATCTAAAACCGAACAACATTTTTTGACTAGGTCATCAAATTCTCTGTAAAAAAGTGTCCATATAATGTCTTAGTTATAATACTCCACCTATAATAATAACCAAGATAATTGCACTTGCTGGTTTTACGATATTTTCAATTTTGGTATCTAGGGGAAAAACAAAAGACGATAGCGATTTGAGGTTTTCGACATTGGATTTTATTTAAAAAAAGAGATAGAGACATGTAAGCTACTTTTTTATAGTAAATTAACTGTTATAATAGCTCTTCTAACTCTTATAGTTTCCGAGATAGCCTATTCGAACATCGAATTTGAACCACCCTGTACTCCTGCAGACAAGAGGAGATGAAAGATTTTACAGGAGATCGACTACAATGTGACTCGCCTCTCCTAGATTCTCCTGGTATGTAAATTCTGCATTTAACATCTTGAAAACTATTTTCAAAATCGCCTAACATTTTTAATTCATTGCCAATGTTGGATTGTGTATACTCATCGTGTTCAGTAAGCCATTCTGTACATTTGATGATCAAGCAATACATATTACATCTAACTGATTCATTATACATACATAAATATCATGGAAACAAGTACAAGATTAATATTATTGGTAATTGTAAACAGTTGTGCTAAAGGCAGAAAACGGAGGGGGAATAGAAGTTAAGAGAGACCATAATCAACCAGCAAAACAGACATATCCTTGAATAAGAAATAATAGATGCACAAAAGTATGTTGTTATTTGTGGGAAATATCTCTAATATTTCTATAATGTCATTATAGCGCCTCGGGTAATGTATCCTTGATAGTGCAGAATATAGAACCTTGACCGTAGATGACCTCGGCTAATACCTCTATAATAAACAGGAGATTGTAATACCTTGGCTAATACCTCTTTGGTAGTGTAGAATATAGAGCCTCGGCCGCAAGCGATCTCGGCTAATACCTCTGTAATGTCCGAGAGTGAAACGTGTAAGCTATTACTTCTTGGATAGTGCAGAATGTAGAGCCTCGATCAATCTCGGCTAATATTTCTTTAACACTGTAGATTACAACGTTTTAGCCAAAAAACTCTTCAGTGAATTTGATTTTGTGCCTCAGTGGCAAACAATCTCGGTAAATACCTTTACAATATCCAGGCTTGTAGTGCCTCTGCAGCAAATAACCTTGACTAACATCTCATCTAACTAAAATTGGACGTCGTCTAGACCAACACTCCTCAACTCATTACTATTCTTCTCTATTATATCAGAGGAGCCCCTTTACATAATCATAATCCCTACTCTAGAAAAAAGATGTTTGAAGTGCATTAATTTCTAAGTTCTACAACATTTTTGAATACGAAAGGAAGGGAAGGAAGAGAATTTGATTATTTTGAGTGATGAAAAATGTTTATTTTGTAATTTAAAACGTTATTAGAATCTTGGACATTCAAAAATCCCCTCCTATTTTGTCGTGTTTCACTCTCTATCTTTTAAAATCATTATCAGAATGAAAGTAAATTATTGACAAGATGTAAAGTTCGACACTGGTCTGGAAATGTAAGGATACTGTAAAAGATTCGTGTCTTTTATCCCACGACACTGTCAGGCTGGAGTGCCTAAAAAATGTCAAAAATAAAACCAGCTCAGCGAAGATTGAAACTTTGTTTAGAGCAAAACGGCAAAAGTATGCATAATATTTGTGTTTAGTACGCATAAAAAGTATGCCATAACGTAATAAATTTTCAATTTTCTATAAAAAGCCTCACCAGAAACCGTAACCTTGTTTTGTGTGCCACATGATATCCATACCTAAAAAGTCTCAACTTTGGAGCTGTACTCCTCAAAAGAAAAGGAGATGAAAAATTTTACAGAAGATCGGAAACCTACAATGTGACTCGCCTCTCCTAGACTCTCCTGCTATGTAAAATTCTGCATCCAACATCTTGGAAGCTATTTTCAAAATCGCCTAACATTTTTAATTCATTGCCAATGTTGGATTGTGTATACTCATCGTGTTCAATAAGCCATTCTGCACATTTGATGATCAAGCAAAACATATTACATCTAACAGATTCATTATACATACATAAATATCATGGAAACAAGTACAAGATTAATATTATTGGTAATTGTAAACAGTTGTGTTAAAGGCAGAAAACGAAGGCGGAATAGAACTTAAGAGAAAAATAATTAATGCACAAAATATGTTGTTAATTGTGGGAAATATGCCAGTTAATATCTCTATAATGTCAGGGATTGTAAAGTCACGGGTAATATATCTTTGATAGTGCAGAATATAGAGCCTTGACCGCAAGTGACCTCGGCTAATACCTCTATAATAAACAGGATTGTAATACCTTGGCTAATATCTCTGTGGCAGTGTANAGAATGTTACAATAATTTAACAAAATATATTGCGGTATGTGGAATCTTGAGAAAAATACAGTATTTTTTTAAATTTAAGCTATTTAGGGAATAAACTATAGTCACAAAACAAAGGTATTCACCCAAAAAAGTAAACTTTTATGACACATATCTAAAGGCTAAGAGAGAACACAAAAAACGTGTTTTCTCAGTTTCATGTTTTTGTGACATACCGCGTTCTTCTTTATGAGGGCAGAATAGCTCTTCTAAGTTTTCTATAGTTTCTGAGATAGCCTATTCGGACATCGAATGTGAACCACCCTGTACTCCTCCAGAGAAGAGGAAATGAAAGATTTTACAGGAGATCGGAAAACTACAATGTGACTCGTCTCTCCTAGACTATCCTGTTATGTAAAATTCTGCATCCAACATCTTGGAAACTATTTTCAAAATCGCCTAACATTTTTAACCCATTGCCAATTTTGGATTGTGTATACTCATCGTGTTCAGTAAGCCATTCTGCACATTTGATGATCAAGCAAACATATTACATCTAACAGATTACATATATACATACATAAATATCATGGAAACAAGTACAAGATTAATATTACTGGTAATTGTAAACAGATGTGTTAAATATGGGAAAATGTATAAGTATGTATATATACATATAAAAATATAAAAAAACTTCTTGCTTACTTATATTTTAAATAATGGAAATTTTCCAATGAAAGTAAGTACACAGTTATTGTTCACTGTGTTCGTTTTGTCGTACGTTTCATTTTAATTTGTAACATATTTATTTAATTTTAACATTTTACCATAGTTTATTTATTTAAATTTAATATTCTGCATCCAACATCTTGGAAACTATTTTCAAAATCGCCTAACAATTTTAATTCATTGCCAATTTTGGATTGTGTATACTCATCGTGTTCAGTAAGTCATTCTGCACATTTGATGATCAAGCAAAACATATTACATCTAAGATATTCATTATACATACATAAATATCATGGAAACAAGTACAAGATTAATATTACTGGTAATTTTAAACAGTTGTGCTAAAGGCAGAAAACGGAGGGGGAATAGAAGTTAAGAGAGACCATAATCAACCAGCAAAACAGACATATCCTTGAATAAGAAATAATAGATGCACAAAAGTATGTTGTTATTTGTGGGAAATATCTCTAATATTTCTATAATGTCATTATAGCGCCTCGGGTAATGTATCCTTGATAGTGCAGAATATAGAACCTTGACCGTAGATGACCTCGGCTAATACCTCTATAATAAACAGGAGATTGTAATACCTTGGCTAATACCTCTTTGGTAGTGTAGAATATAGAGCCTCGGCCGCAAGCGATCTCGGCTAATACCTCTGTAATGTCCGAGAGTGAAACGTGTAAGCTATTACTTCTTGGATAGTGCAGAATGTAGAGCCTCGATCAATCTCGGCTAATATTTCTTTAACACTGTAGATTACAACGTTTTAGCCAAAAAACTCTTCAGTGAATTTGATTTTGTGCCTCAGTGGCAAACAATCTCGGTAAATACCTTTACAATATCCAGGCTTGTAGTGCCTCTGCAGCAAATAACCTTGACTAACATCTCATCTAACTAAAATTGGACGTCGTCTAGACCAACACTCCTCAACTCATTACTATTCTTCTCTATTATATCAGAGGAGCCCCTTTACATAATCATAATCCCTACTCTAGAAAAAAGATGTTTGAAGTGCATTAATTTCTAAGTTCTACAACATTTTTGAATACGAAAGGAAGGGAAGGAAGAGAATTTGATTATTTTGAGTGATGAAAAATGTTTATTTTGTAATTTAAAACGTTATTAGAATCTTGGACATTCAAAAATCCCCTCCTATTTTGTCGTGTTTCACTCTCTATCTTTTAAAATCATTATCAGAATGAAAGTAAATTATTGACAAGATGTAAAGTTCGACACTGGTCTGGAAATGTAAGGATACTGTAAAAGATTCGTGTCTTTTATCCCACGACACTGTCAGGCTGGAGTGCCTAAAAAATGTCAAAAATAAAACCAGCTCAGCGAAGATTGAAACTTTGTTTAGAGCAAAACGGCAAAAGTATGCATAATATTTGTGTTTAGTACGCATAAAAAGTATGCCATAACGTAATAAATTTTCAATTTTCTATAAAAAGCCTCACCAGAAACCGTAACCTTGTTTTGTGTGCCACATGATATCCATACCTAAAAAGTCTCAACTTTGGAGCTGTACTCCTCAAAAGAAAAGGAGATGAAAAATTTTACAGAAGATCGGAAACCTACAATGTGACTCGCCTCTCCTAGACTCTCCTGCTATGTAAAATTCTGCATCCAACATCTTGGAAGCTATTTTCAAAATCGCCTAACATTTTTAATTCATTGCCAATGTTGGATTGTGTATACTCATCGTGTTCAATAAGCCATTCTGCACATTTGATGATCAAGCAAAACATATTACATCTAACAGATTCATTATACATACATAAATATCATGGAAACAAGTACAAGATTAATATTATTGGTAATTGTAAACAGTTGTGTTAAAGGCAGAAAACGAAGGCGGAATAGAACTTAAGAGAAAAATAATTAATGCACAAAATATGTTGTTAATTGTGGGAAATATGCCAGTTAATATCTCTATAATGTCAGGGATTGTAGCGGCTCGGGTAATATATCTTTGATAGTGCAGAATGTAGAGCCTTGACCGCAAGTGACCTCGGCTAATACCTCTATAATCAACAGGATTGTAATACCTTAGCTAATACCTCTTTGGTAGTGTAAAATGTAGAGCCTCGGCCGCAAACAATCTCGGCTAATACCTCTGTAATGTTCGAAAGTGTAACGTGTAAGCTATTACTTCTTTAATTGTGCAGAATGTAGAGCCTCGGTCGACCTCTAATATTTCTTTAACACTGTAGATTACAACGTTTTAGCCAAACAACTCTTCAGTGAATTTGATTTTGAGCAACACTCCTCAACCCATCACTATTCTTCTCTATTATATAAGAGGAACCCCTTTACATAATCATAATCCCTACTCTAGAAAAAAGATGTTTGAAGTGTATTAATTTCTAAGTTCTACAACATTTTTGAATACCAAAGGAATGGATGGAAGAGAATTTGATTATTTTGAGTGATGAAAAATGTTTATTTTGTAATTTAAAACGTTATTAGAATCTTGGACATTCAAAAATCCCCTCCTCTTTTATCGTGTTTCCACTCTCTATCTTTTGAAAATGATTGTTGTTGCGATTAAATCAATAGTTGTAACATATGGTTATGAAACAGAGTGGATTTCTTTGTAATGAGCCGTCAACGCTGACTTTATAGCCAGCCATTTCTAACGGACGATTAATTCCACATGAAAAGCCTCGGGCTATGTGGCCCAGATCAAACGATACTGTTAATGCGAGGTCACAAAAATCTTTCCATTTCAAATGTAACATACACACACTCGCATCGAAAGGTATTGTTTAATAAAAAATAAATTAATTCGGATTTAAAGTATTCGGATACTTCAAAGCTAAACGTTTCATTGTCAGGGTCATCGTGTAAACTCCAACAACAACGTTGGGCCCCTTCGTGTGTTGTCACGTGAATCAATCACGACCGGCGCGGCGGCGTCGCAATTCCCGCCCACATGGGGGTTTATTCAGGTGAAAAGCGGTCCCGCGACCCCGAAAAAGGGTGAAAATTTAATTACCTCGGAACTGGGCGCTAACGAACGGCAAAAGTTTAACGATAATGAGGACAATTTTTTCGGGCGACGGCGTTTTCGCTACTACTATTTAGTTCCGCCATCACGTGCTTTTACCCCCAACGTTCCTCTAACCGCGTGATATATAGCATTGCGGCCCCACGAATTTCGGTCCGGAGGCGGCGCATAACATATATTTACATATCCCTTTGTGGCCGGTCAAAGCTAATGGCATTGGCCATGAGGTACCTATAAATTACGTCGCCAAATTGTAATGGTCTTTGCGCGTACTGGCTGACTTTTTACTTCCGTACCGCGCAGAGTATTGATTTCGACGATTTGATTTGTGTTACCATTAAACCCTATGGTTATAAACCGCAAAGTTACTACACAAACGATTCAATGTGTCAGTGAATAAATGAAAACGTTTACCAACAATTAGGATTTTTTTTCTAATTCTAATATTTTTATTTGGAAGCTTATTGGGTTATGTTATGTTCGGAAAACAATAGTTAGCCGCAGGCATTGTAAATAGCGCAACATGCCACACATATACCCTATTTTTCGAAATCGATTTTTGCAGTTTCCACGGCCGGTTCGCGAGTTACACAAACCACACCGGTGTGTAATTGAAATCGCAACCGGAGAGTGGTTATTATTTATTTCTTACACGCTCACGGTATGGAAGTTGGCATTTGCACCAACTCGAGGGGGGATCATGCTCGCGGCTAAAGCGTAAAAGAGGCAAAGGACCCGAGGTTCACAGTGTGCAAGAAGGAGTTGCGCAGGTGGCTGTAATGAATTGCATCTCGCGCCGAGGTAATGACGACGGCCTTATGGAATTTCTTCTGTCGCTTTTGCAAAGTTCAAGGCGGCCTTCCAAGACCGCGTGCGGATACACGCAATTCACGCCATCACTTTTTCTCTTTTCAACTTCTTTTCTTCATTTTCCTCTTAACGGTAGCTTATATGGACAAGTCTTATCTCAATTTTAAGATGCGTCATTGAACAATAATAATAATTTCAACTCGGCTCTCAACACTTTTTAGATCCTTATAAAGAAAGATATTAATCCAAAATGAGTCGAACAATCTAATAATTTACCACAATGAGAACAACACGGTGTTGACCTCTGCCGTTTAAGATACCTATACGGAATTAGTTGGAAGCCGCAACGGCATGCGTTTGTAATTTGTCACTGCTAATTACCATCCGCAATTACACGGCACTCTTAACGGTAAAGAACCCGGCGTAAAGAGTTATTACATGCGACAGAAGCATTTATACTGATTAGTCAGAGCCGTGTAAGGAAATTGTCTGGTTAAATACATCTTTTTCTCTTTTCTAACAATCAATAAATTATCCACTTAATGTTTTCGATCCTTCAATAAAGAACCCGTGTGACGATATCAACAAACCTCCCAGCAACAAACTTTTACCTGTAATTTCCTATCTATTTTTGATAGCTGATATCTTCCTTATTATTAGAAACAGCAAAAAATAAAATGCACCACTTGAAAACTTAAATTTTTCTCTATCTAAAACCGGGTTTTCGTCTGCCTATAAGTTGATTTTAAGATCAATAAAAAATGAAGAACACCGCTGTGTACTTAAAATAGCTCAAAATTACCAAATTTCAAAGCGTTGTGCAATTATTATAAAACCAAATTTTAAAAAACTGTTATCACAGTCAGAAAGAGCACTCCTTTAAATTAAAGATCGATCTTTATGGTGAATTTAATTTTTTAAAGTATTGTTGTACAAGAGGTACTTTTTACCGAACCCTAATTTTGTTAAAAAATCCAAATAATCGATTTAAAAAAAAATTAATAACTTGGTTTCTAATTATGTTGGGGTGACTATCTTAGGTTTAATTTAAAGAGCAATCTTCATAGAATCTTTATGGTGTTTTTCATTTTTTTAAGTATTGTGGTACAAGATCTATGATTTTTTAAATGTAACCCAGCAAAATTTTATTTAAACACTTGGCAAATTAACCGATTTAAAAAAATATGTAACTGTACTTCTAATTGTGATTTAGTGATTATCTTAGGTTTGAATTAAAGACCAACCTATATAGAATGTTTATGGTGTATTGCATTCTTTCAAGATTTATGACACAGGAGATATGATTTTTTAAACACAACCCAACCCAACCTTTTTAATGCACGTCAAATTCAACTAATTGTAACAAAATCGATAACTTTGTTATTAATTAAGATGAAGCGATCAACTTAGGTTTAAATTAAAGATCAATCTTTATAGAATATATTATGGAGAATTTCATTACTTAAAGTAGTGTGGTACAAGAGGTATAACCTTTTATTAACAATCCAACCCAACCTTATTGATGCACAACGTTAAATTCAACTAATTATAATAAAATCGACAACTTTGTTGTTAATTAAGATGAAGCGATAAACTTGGGCTTAAATTAAAGATCAATCTTTATAGAATATTCATGGTGAATTTAATTTCTTCAAGATTTGTAGAACATGAGATATGATTTTCTAAAGGCAACTCAACGCAGTGTAACCAATTTTAATAAAATTGATAAGTTTGTTGTTAATGAAGATGAAACAATTAACTTCAGCTTAAATTAAAGACTACTGTTTATAGAATATTTATGGGGAATTTCATTTCTTCAAGATTTGTAGCATTTGAGATAAGATTTTCTAAAGAGAACCCAACCCAAATTTGTTTAAATACAATTTCAAATTCAAACAGTTTTAATAGAATTGATAACTTTTTTATTAATAAAGATAAAGCGATCAACTTCGGCTTCAATTAAAGATTAATTTATATAGAATATTTATGGGGAATTCCATTTCTTCAAGATTTATAACACAGGAGGTGTGAGATTTTAAACCCAACCTAATTGTGTTAAAACGCATTGTTCAATTCAATACATTTTAATAAAATTATTTCATATCTTCGTTTGTATAATTAATAAATAATTAATTAAACTTAAATCATTCCACGTTTCATTAACAATTCTTAAAAATTCATTGTTGAATACGATCAAATAAAGATTAACAGGGTTTCAATGGAGAAAATTAAAGAAGGAGACTTCCTTTTCATTTTAATTAGTCATCACATGTTCTTGCCGCCGATGCCTCTTTGTTCGTAGTTCTCCGAAGAATTCTATTCCCCATTTCAAAGAAGAAATTGTTTATTATTTTAACAAATAGTAATAAATTAGTTACTACTCCAGCATATTAAATAATTTAACTTTACTTAATTTTAAAACCTAATTTGATTTTTAAATTCAAATAGAGATGTATTACAAATTAAACAAACGTATCATGTACCATTCCATTTTGTTGGTTCTACTTTATAACCGATACAAATTTAATATTTCCTGCTTTTATATCAGAACGAACAAAATGTTTATTGATATGTTTCGCAATATTGGCGACTAATAATAAAGTTGGTTATACAAAATTCATATAATATTAATAGGTTGTTACCGTTCACAGGATATTTTGCGGTTGATGTTTATATTTTAATTTGTATACATCGCGTCGTTGTTATTAATATTAGAGTGAACGGTAATAATAATTCTTGAACGTTGGGCTTGTCCCTATTTTACATAATAATCGCTTTTCCCTTTTTCTATTAATAAGTTCGAAGTTTGAAATACACTCCCGGGTGTCTTCCAATTATAACGAGCATGTGAACGTCGCGTACTTTACATATTCATGCGTTCGTGGACAAGTTGAATGAAGTTAATTGCACCTTGCGCTTCAATATTATTTACCATAATCTCAAATTATTCTATTTCAAACTAACGAAGTAATTTAAATTTTTCTCTTTTTTTTTTTTTGGTTGATTTCCGTCATTTTAACTAATACGTGTATTTTGTAACGTAAAGAAAGAAGCAAATTGTTTAAAGAAATTACATCTTCTTTATTGACCCGTGCGACATGCGGCGATAGCAACAAAATTTTACTCGTAATTTCCTATCTACTTTCTTAGCAGATATCTTCCTTATTATTAGAAATAACGAAAAACTAACTGCACCACTTGAAAGCTTGAATCCTTCTCTATCTAAAACCGGGTTAGGTTTCGTCTGCCGATAAGATTATATTAAGATCAATAAAAAATGAAGAACACCGCTCTGTACTTAAAATATGACCTGTGAAGTTCGGTTTGATAAAAACTGGAGGATTATGTTAAGGAGCTAGAATGGAACGTTGAGATTTGCTAACTTGTAGATTAGTCCTCGATGCCATACTAATTCCAACATAAAATTGTACACTATATGTGATTTATTGTTGAAGCTGTTAATGTTGGCATATAATAATCTTACGCTAGACATCGTCGATTTGCATGATTGTTGTTTGTGATCCAATGGTAAGTTCTATTGATGATGGGATATTGACGTTTAATAAATCAATCATAATAATGTACATATAGATATGTACATGCATATCTATATGACACATGAATATATCAGAAAAATACTATCCAATATTATCCAAAAGAATGAAAAAAAGCAATAATAATATGTACCCCGAAGAACAATGGAGCAACAGAGGATCCGGCTAACTATCGTCCGATTTCCCTCTAACCGGTTTTAGAGAAGATGTTTGAATTTATAATTTTAACACGGCTTCTTGAGATTGTAAATCATAATATTCCGAAATATCAATTTGGTTCAAGTAGCACATGAACAAAAATTACAATCAGCTGTATTATTTCTGGATATCAAAAAAGCGTTCGAGTCAGTATGGCATCGAGGACTCATCTACAAGTTAAGAAAACTCAACGTTCCATTCTACCTCCTTAATATAATCCTCCAGTTTTTATCAAACCGAACTTCACAGGTCAAACTCCAGAATTTCTTATTAAGACTCTTTTTCATGCAACAAGGTCTTCCTCAAGGCTCACCTCTTCTGCCACGCTTCTGCCACGACATATATAACATCGATCCTATGTATTTTAACAACGAATCCTACATCCTCCAATATGACACTGCCATATTAGCACATGCCAAAAACTTGCCAGATACGATTAACAAGACGCAAAATATGTTCGAGAGAATTAGAATGTGGTTTCAAACATGGAGAGTACAGTTAAATTCAAGCAAAACCCAGTTACTTGTTCCGTTTCACCGAATCAACGAAAGATCTCCAACAATAAATGTTTTGGGCATCAACGTTTCTCCATCACCTACTGCCAAATATCTGGGTGTGCTGTTGGGTTGTAAATTCAAATTTAATGTCCATACCATCAAAACAAAGATGAAATGCAGAGTGAAAGCGGGGCACTTTATGCCATTAATCTATAGGAAAGTAGCAACCCAAATTTACAAATCCATCTGCAGGCCATTGATCGAATACGGAATAGTATTTACACGGTTTTCTACTCCAAGGACAATACAACCTCTAGAAGTAGCAGAACGTACTGCGTTAAGAAAGATTACAAGAATTAGACATCCAAATAACCCCTTGCATAACCCTTCCAACCAAGTTTTATATGAAACGACTGGAATCACACCAATTCAGGAACGAGGATTGCGACAAGCAGAGAAGATTAGCAAGAAATTTTCAGAGTCGGTGCTTGAAAGATTGATGAGGACGAGTACATCAACGTTCCAATATTTCAAGAACGAAAAATACTGAATAAGAAATAGCCAAATTGTACACTATTTATCCCAGGCTGAAAGACCTCGGTCAATAGCCTGGTTAGGACCTAGTTTAAATTTAGTTTATATTCTTTCACATTGGTATAGATGTATTGTATTTTATTTTATTGTTTTATCTATGAGATAGTTATTATAAGAAAGTTGTTTAGAGGAAGAGTATTTAAGCGTTTCCGCGTGTAGGGATGGATATTAAGGATGATTTAAGCATGACGCCGATAGATATTGACCGACGAAAACCCGGATTAAGATAGTTAAGGTCATCGCTTTATCTTAATTAGAAACAAAGTTGTGATTTGATTGCGTTTTAACAATGTTGGGTTGGGTTCTCTTTGAAAAACCATACCTCCTGTGCGATATAACTTGAAAAAATGAAATTCACCATGAAATTCTATAAAGATTGCTCTTTAAATTGAGCCTAACATAAGCACTTTATCATGATTAGAAACAAAGTTATCAATTTTATTAAAACTGATTGAATTTGATATTGCGTTTTGACAGCGTTGGGTTGTCCTCAAAAAATCATATCTCCTGTACTATTAACCTTGAAAAAATGAAATTTACCACAAATATTCTATATAGATTGCTCTTTAAACTAAACCCAAGATTAGCACTTTATCATAATTAGAAACAAAGTTATCAATTTTATTAAAATTAATAGAATTTGACATTGTGTTTTAATAGTGTTGTCTTTAAAAAATCGTACCTCCTGTGCGATAAAACTTAAAAAAATGAAATTCACCATAAATATTTTATATAGATTGCTCTTTATATTAAACATAAGATAAGTACTCTATCATAATTAGAAACTAAGTTATCAACTTTTTAAAAATCGGGTTATTTTACAATGTTTTAACGATAATTTGGTTGGGTAGTTTTTAGGAAGCCATGCCTCTTGTACTACAATACAAGTTCAACTGGGTCGAATTAAAACTCACAGTTGAATTAAGTTTTAATTTTATAATGTACAAAGTGTTGTATATAAACAAGTCTTAATTAATGAAAGTTCATTACCCGAGAATAAGTTCATTGATGCAAGATAGTTGAGATCTTTAGTTTTCACACTAGACCCAGAACTAGAAACATCCATCATAGTTACATCATAGTTTTAAAAGGTTAAATATGATATTTATAGTAATACAAAGAGATAATAAAATTTTAAACATTTATTTATTGGAAATGAAATCAATTAGTTTTTCAATTTAAAAAATTAATAATTCAAATACATCAGTCAGATTAAATTTACAGATACGGTCGTATAAGTAAGCAATAAAATTCCTTTTCTCATCGTACAAAGTACCCGCTTGTTTATTAGATTTCTAACAGTTACATCATTAACCCAAAAAAGAAACGTCTACATCGTTTCCTTTTCGGTGATACTAAAACGTTAAAGGTCGTTAAAAAACAGTTAATCTCGCGTTTTCAATCTGGGACATACCTCACACATTCGTGTTAATTACGTATTCATTGGTTTATGAACTTTATTGGCGCCTTACATTTGCGTAATAACACTAACGACATGTATACGTGGGTTGGTTTATGATTATCTAATACATAGTACTTTCCCGCATTCGGATACATAAATATTTTAAAGCGCGACGGAAATATATTCTTCGAAAGAGGGACTATTTCATGCTTATTCTTTCTTAAGAACAAAATGAAGCTAATTGCAGAGATGAGAAACGACCAATAAATCCCAATTGTGAATCGGTCCAAGTCGAATGCGTTATTTCACGGTTTGCGGGTACGAATGGTTTCTTGGTATTACGTTATATACTAACACAAGTAGATTTTGAAGTTAATCTAAATTGACATAAATTTATTTAAAGAAACGTCAGAATAAAAATATTCATTACAACCAAAATTGATGAATGTGATGAATAATAAATGTTTTGACTTTTGTTGCACATTTCCGAAGTACAAAGATAACATTTTGCGTCTGGATCTAAGGTGAGAAGTACTTCGCACATTGTGTATATCTTCGTTTTCCACTCTCCATCTTTAAATATTTTTATAATTTCGTAATTGCATTCTCTGCTTGTTATGCCTCGACTGTGTGTTTTTAAACAACCCGTTACTTCCGCTTTTCCCTTCAAAAGAGTACATTCATCTCGATGTTGTTCCAAATCATTTTCATCTGGACAATTTTTGCATATATAACAATTATAGGATAATGTTCTTGTGATATGCAGCAATAAAAATAAAGTGTTTATGAAATTTTTCATTAATCTTTGCTTTTAAATACAATGTTTTTAAGATAATATCCTATGTCATTTATTTTACAATCTAGCATATATTTATATACATTATTAGTTATATACCACTGTCATTATTAATTCTGTGGCATTAATTTTATGCAAGAAGGACCAAAGTAGAGATATGCCAGCCTTATACGGCCAATCTTGACTTTAGCCAGTTAAGATGTAAGATTTTTAAATAAGTATTCTCCTTTTGCTTTCAGATTCTGCTGAGAAAGAAGATATTGCTGCAAGTAGTAGAATTTCACTGTTTGCTGAAAATCAGATTAACAGAAAAAAATTAGTTAACGATATACAAAATTCTGTGCATTTGCATGAAAGTACTACATCGTTTGGTGAAAATGAAAATCAGGGCAAATTATTAGGTGAAATTAAAGGACATTTAGATACCGTAGAAATAAATGTGCCATCAGTAAGTGCAAAAATAGTAAAACTTGACCGTGAAGAAAGTACATCTCCTTTCCTAAAAAAAGATTGTGATTTTGAGGATAGTTCGGACGAATACATTCCTAATGCAGATGAGGATACCGACGACGAATCATCACTAGAAGATCTTTCGTTAGTTATAAGAAAAAATTCAAGATCTACCAAAGGAAAGAACGTCGTTCCACAAAACATATCTTCCGTGCAAGGTACAGGTTCCAAAACTGCCAAGAAAAGAGGTAGAGTACAAAGAAACGAAAACACAAGAAAAACGAAGAGAAATCCAAATCAGTGGGACAGAATTAAAAAAAAGCAGTTAAAAACTCAGGGTAAAGTATATACAACCGTTTCTGGAAAAGAAATTCCAGCCAAGTACTTAAAGTCGCCTTCTACTCGCAGATTAAAGTGCTCTGAAAAATTCTGCTTACAAGAACGGCTAAATATTTTTAACAACTTTTACTTGCTTTCTGGTGAAGTGCAAAACCAATTTCTAGCAGGATCGGTTGAAGAAAATATGAAAAAAATTGTACGGTGTTACGGATTCTTGCAAAAGTCTGATGAGAGAATTCAAGTTTGTCAGAGAATGTTTTTAAATACTCTTGCTGTAACCTGAAAGAAAGTAAGAGTAATTGTTGAAAAGAAAAGGTCTTGAGCTTCCGGAATTTTCCAAGAAGATAAAAGAGGTAAAACAGTCGCGAGTCCCTTAAAGTGATAAGAACGTTATTAGAACACACATAAAACTGTTTCCAGCTTATAGAAGTCATTATGCACGAGAACACACAGGGAAAAAGTATTTGTATTTGAAAAACACACAGCAGAACTTTCTACGAGAAGTTTATGGAAAATCTTACTGGAAAATTTAAAGTTGAAGACTATTTTCCAGATGAAAGGTCTGATGATAATAACACTAACTTTATCTTCTGTTATACTCTATGAAATATTTTGTCTGTTTTTTTGGCAAATCTGTGTCTTCTTAATTTACTCAAAAGTAAGAATTTTGACATTGGCCTTTTTTGTACCAAGGCACAGAATTACATATATACTAGATGTGAAAATCTCCCATTTTTCTGAGACTACGTTTATTATTTTAGCTGTCTTAAGAGACTCAGTTAAACCCGAATGTTTCCATTTCTAAATTTAGTATTAGTAGTTTTAGCTGTTATTTAGCATTAGATTGGTGTATATTTTTATTGAAGTAAAACTAGAAGTAACACTAGACTTAGAACTAGAAAGTTTTGGGTTTAGCCGTGGTTGTATTTTGCCAAGAAAGTCAGAAATGTTGGTGCTAGATAATCTACCGTTTAATTTTTATTGAGGTTGGTAGGTTTTAGAACGCAGATTATGTACAAAATTAATCAGAAGACGTCGGCCGCCCTAAAACCGAGTTTATCTAGATTGCAACTGATGGAGAAAGCAACCTCGGCCGTCTTCGAAGACGACGGCCGCTCCAATTAATACAAACACGAACATTATAAGAAATCTGATGGATTTTTGACTCTCAAGAATTTGGGAATTGACATGGATTCTTTGGATTTGAGAATAAGAGATACTTCAGGTTTCAACGTCTTCGAAGTCGGCCGAGGTTGTATTTTGTCAAAAAAATCAGAAATGTTGGTGCTAAATGATCTGCCGTTTAATTTTCATTGAGGTTGGTACGTTTTAGAAAGCAGATTATGTACAAAATTAACCAGAAGATGTTGGCCGACAAAAAACCGAGATTATCTGGATTACAACTGACGGAGAAAGCAACCTCAATTAATACAAACACCAACATCATATGAAATCTGATGGATTTGAAGGGACCACGAAGACATTGGGCGACTTTTTCGATTCCCAAGAAGTTTGGGATTAACAAGAATCCTCTGGATGTTAATTTTTTACTTCTTGATTCGCATAGTCTTCGAATTGGGGATTCTCCGGGGCGGCTGACGTCTTCGAAGACGGCCGTGATTCATAGTTGAAAGAAAAATTAACAATAGCTAGGTTTTTGAAAGCTGTAATAAGACACTAAAATACACTTGCTGTCCCAAATTCGTTCTCCAAAATTAAAAGAGTTAGAAACAAACCCCTGATAGCGTCCTATGAAGCTCCGTATTGAAAAGCAGCAACAGTTATGTCATTTTTATATTCTGTGATTGTTAGATCATCTGTCATCTATCATTTTTATGTTATCTGTCATTATTATTATTAGGTCATCTTTCATTGTTAGGTTGTATGTCATTTTTATATTCCATCAATGGCTACGTTCAGCAGGTGTCAACAGTTGAATTAAATCAGTCAGCTAGTTGTATGAGCTTTAATACAGCGGAACGAAATCGACTGAACAAGCAATTGAGAATTAGCGGTTCTGCATAACCTAAAACTATGGCCAACAATAATATTTTTGAAAATTTTGTGTTATTACAACCGATAGTGGATGATGCGTTTCTGCATTAACAATATTCATTTTTATACAGCTTTGTCATTTGTAGGCAGTTGATAAGTAGTGACTCAGCCACAGAATAATTGTTATTCTGTGGACTCAGCATGGTACAAGTAATGCATGATCTGAATGAGCTGTATCTTCAAAGAGACTATAAAGGACTATGTTCATAACACAAAGACTGGTAATAGTAGAAGGAGAATTAACGAGGATTGCAGAAGATAGCTGAAGGAAAAAAATGTACAGTGGCTAACACGGATATAGATGAGAAAACCTGGAAAGTGACTGGTAATAGAACACCAACACCATGTGAAACTAAACACCCAAAGTCCTGGTATTCGAGATAGTTAGTAGCCTTAGTTAATAGCTGTACCAAAAACTTAAATCTGCATGATTTGGATCTCTTTAATGTGAAATTCTGGGCTTTTTGGGGGGAAAGTTTTTGTGGTCATTTTTAATGTGGAGCCAAATGTTTCTAGTTCTAGATCTAGTGTTAGTTCTAGTTTTAATTGTTATTCAGCGCAAGATTGTTGTATACTTTTATTGAACTAAAACTCCAATTTAAACTAAACCTAGAACTAGATCTATTCGGGTTTAGCCGTCTCAAGAGACGCTCGGCTAAACCTGAATGTTTCTAGTTCTAGGTCTAGTTTTAGTTGTTACCAAGTATCTATAATGCAAATACGGTTACTATGCAAACAGTTATATGGATTTAATACAAAAATGTAAATAATAAATTTGCCATGTTTGCCCAACTCTATTGACAATTGCGGACTCCTTGTCAATCGTGTGTAATATATGTATTTGAAGAAATTTTTAAATAGATTAAATTGGAGAACGATGTACTACTAAACTATTTAAGGGTGTCGACGAGAACCTTGGAATATTTAAACCCGTCCTAATCCGTGGATGACCATTTTGGCGTTGAAAATTTACGCGCGCGTAGCGACGCCGACGTCGCCAGTTATTTATGCCCAGCGGCGCATCCAGCTGTAAATAAAGCTCCCAGGCCACTTT
Source organism: Onthophagus taurus (assembly GCF_000648695.1). Taxonomy (NCBI): domain Eukaryota; kingdom Metazoa; phylum Arthropoda; class Insecta; order Coleoptera; family Scarabaeidae; genus Onthophagus; species Onthophagus taurus. Next base: position 214,604 of record NW_019280414.1, on the reverse strand, counting down.
GAAATATGAAAGCGGCGTGATTTATAAAATTTGAATATAAAATATCGCCGCCACCCGATTGATTTATTCGATTTGCGAGGTCGCTTTTTAGTCAACGGCTTTCCGTTAGATACGACCCCGTCATTATTATATTGTTTATGAAACGGTTTCGGCGTAAATAGTTAATAGATTAAAAATTTTCCGGTTAATTAAACGATATTTTCGGGATGAGATAAGAATCTTGTAGGAGTTTCATTAATTAAAAGTTAAATGAATTTAGTACGAAGGCAAGGAAATGCCAGTCAACGACGTTTTCTCTTTTCTCAAAACGACCAAAGTAATTAATTGTAAGTGGAAGAAAGATGGAGTGAATGCAATGAAGGAAGTAAAGAGTTATCGTTGAAACGCTGATTATAATTTCTATATAACCAGGAATTACGTAATACTAATTACTGCGTAATAATATTTTATTTAAAATTTTATTACAAGTGTTGTTTGAATGTGGCGAGTATTTTTTAAATTCTTCGTTTAATTATTTAACATTAAAAAATTTACGACATTCTCCATAATTGAATTTATTAATAACTATGTTGAATCATAAGCTACTTACCCTCAGCGATGCAGCTCACAAAACCCGTGGAAATCCGATTCTGTAAAAAAAAGAAAGGAAGATTATTATCCATTATCCGATTCTTGGAAAAACACAAAAAGCTCTCCTGACATAAGCTCGTTATAATGCGGAGGAAGTTACCTCTTAGGATTTTTCGCTTTTAAAACTTATTGGATTAGGTGATGGATTTAGTTTGTAAACCGATTTTACTACTTTAACTTCCTCATTATTGATAAGAAGGAAATTTTAAATACATAAGTAAAAGTTTGAATTAAAAATTTTAAAAACGTTTTTATATTAAGTTGAAATTAAATTTTGTTGGCGGCACGACGTTTCGTGATTAATATTAATGAAATGTTAGGGAAAAATCCAAACAGCTTTAGCAACTCACTTAAAAATGCCCACCGCGACAAATTGCTTTAATAACAGTTTTAGCGGTTGTTTTACTCTTCGAGACCTCGGGAGTGTGTCGCCGAAGCGGGTCCTTCGTAATTAGTTCTGAATTTTCTATGTCTCGTACTGGTTAAATTCGAGATTGAGTGAGGCCCGGAATATCCAACTTTTAAGTGAGCGCTCGCGGTGCTTTCTTTTTCGGTAGACCGACTAATTCGGGGTGAATTTCGTCCTTTGGATTTCCCAAACGCAATTACGTCTTTTAATTTTTCTTTTGAACCCAATTCTATTTTTTCGTGTTGATTCGGGTGGGAGGGGGAAGGTTAATTCAAAAGAATTTATCTGATATAGAAAGTTCACTTTATGAAATTAAATCATATCCATTCAAAATAAAATCATCCTTTCAGATTCTCATTTACCATTTTTGCAACTCTTAAAACACTAATTACTTAGTGTTTTGAGAGTTGCAAAAACTTTTCTATAAACATCGAGTGAGGAACTTCTTAGCGAAAATTTCAAGATTCAGAGACATCATTTATGGAGTTGAAAAATGACTTTTGAAATCCATGTATGCAAAATTCGGCATTTGATAAATTCTTGTAGGAGTAGGCACAGAAGTAGTGTAATAATGAGAGTTATGAACCAGAAATTTCTCCCTGTGCTCCTTTATGATGTCACGCTCCAATGTTATAAGTATAGAGTTGTGCCAACCTAAACTTGGGGGAAAAAATTAGGTTGGTATTGGATCTGGTGACTTTTTCAGAAAAGTAACTAGAAAAATAGTAGTGGAACTAAACCCCCAAGAGAGAGAGAGAGAGATTTCTGTAAACAGAAAGAAGGGGGCGAGCGTCTTCTATGGTGGGCCTGCTGTATAGGTTGAACGAAGTGGTGGTGTTGTTGTTGTTTGCTTTTAAGAAAAGAGTTAAGCATATTCTATGATTTTGAAATGATGGTTGCAATGTATATGCTAAAGAAGCAGATGATTAAAAATATCTGACACTACAAAAGACAAGTTTAAAACTGTTGTAAAGAGCATAAGACGTACGAAGACTGAAAAGGGCCTAATAACTACATTGCAGACAAAATGAGATTATCAGCAAGGTGAAAGTTGCAATTCTTGAACTTGCAGATGACTATTCTTGGAGATGATCAAAGGCTGGGAGAAGACACGGAAACTGTTCATATTCCGAGTTATCCAAGCAATAGATTGTGCGTTGAGTAAAGCAATGATAGCAGCAAAAACATGTCAATTCAGGCAATTGAGAAATAACATTTTAACCGTTACTATTAGCTACTACATATATACCTAAGATTTAAGAATAGTCTTAATAAAATATGGGGTGATGGGCTCTCACCTATCTTCTTTCACCAGGCCTTGGAAAGCGTAATAAGGAAGACCATCCTGGATACAAGCTCGACGTTATTGAACTCATAGGGTATGCAGACAATATCAAGAAATGTCACATGACAACGACCAAGCTAATTTAACATAGACAAGGCCTATCTAGATAATGCTGGATGAAAGAGTACGAAAAAAGACTCCACAGGACAGCCTGGAGGTAGGAGTCTCGTTGGGAAACCCAGAACACGATGGGGAATGAGGTGCGGAAGGACGCCAGGAACATATCAGAAGCTGCAAACTGGGGAAGAAGATCAGAATACGGAGATGGATGGAAGAAAAATATTGAGAAGGCCAATGCTCTAATTGGGCTGTAGTGTCATTGGATGGATGGAATAAAAGAGAGAAAATTATCAGAAAAGAATTATATTATAAGTGAAGAAAGGTTGCTTATATGTTATAAAGTAGAAGAGTCCTCTTTGAGATAAACCAAACTATAAGGCAAAATGAGGAAAATGTGAAGTTTTCAAAAAAGAACTGTGTTGAGACGAGCTATACAAAAAGTACACCAAAAGGACAAAACACATAAAATGCAGCTTATCATAAATGAAGAAGACGAAGATAGCCTCAAAAGAATGCTGTTTAAATTCGAGAAAGTGATGGAGAAGTATAATATGGAAATGTAACTACACCTCGAAGTACATAAATATCACAAAGATCTGAAGAAGACAGAAGAAGTTCGAATACAAACTACAAGAGCAGCTGTGGTTCCAAGTGTCTTTGGGGTGTAATATGAAGGAACAAATACAAATTAAAACTAAGGTGAGGATTTGTAAGACGATTGTTTAATGACAGACCACAATAAACAAATAAACACCACAATCAAAAAATTTCCCAAACTCAGAACACATATTATTGAAAATCGCCAGAGAAAGAAAACCGTTTGGGATCAGACTTCGTCAACGCGCCCTGAAGAGGTAGCACGAAAGTGGAGTTCAACAGCCTAGTCTGAACTGTTGAAGAAAGACAGCGCCGAGCCTTGTTATAAGAGGAAGAAAAAGAAGAATATAATCATCAATTGGTAAGTTAAGGTTTCGTCAATTCCAGTAGTTTCGCTTGTTCATTTAAGGAGTTGGAAAGTCTTGGAAAAGCAGAATTTTCGCCATTAGTATTTCCATAACCAGCTTTTGGAATATCTACTCAGCTTATCTGAATTCTTTTTGACTCTGCTATCGTCTTTCTATTTTCTCCAGATTTCTTGTCACTTTTCAAGTGGAAGTTTCATGACAAATGGATTGATTCAAAGCGCTGTATTTTGGCATGAATGACCGATAAATTAATAAATTTGAGTTTTGACTCCTATGTGCAGAGGTGTATTAGATGAAAAAATAGCATTAGGTCCAAACAGAATAGATCTCGTGGTATTGAAAATTATAGTTACCAAACATTCAGAGGCTTTTATGCAGGTGTTCCAGACACTGAAAATTTCGAAAATCCCTCGGCTAATACTCATAGAAATCCTCCAAACCCTGGAAACAGTATGAATATGGACCAATTTACCGGATAGATGGAACCACCTTGGCGAGTGGACTCTGGGATTGCAATTCACCAACGGAGTAAGACGATCTAGACAAATCTTAATGGATGAGTAACAGAAGATAGTATCTTATTGAACATGAATGTTTTAAGGCTTACTACTAACATGAAACGAGATAAATCAAGCAGATCTTCTACCAATGTAGTAGATGGAATGATGGGAGTCAAAGAATAAGAGAATATCTAGATGCTGAGTGATGCCTGAACGATAATGGTTACTTTTTAGGTCTCTCTGGCGCTGGTATACCGTGAATTTCGTATAACTCACAATATATGAATGCAGTAACCATAATTACGAAGCTACTATGCACTTGCACAGTCCCACATAAAATGCAACATAGCTTAATAAATAATAATACAGGCATTGGGGAGATTTGCAAAGTTTTGCTTGGAAAAAGATGACGTCCTTATGATAACCCTGAGTTTTTGGTCAAAACTTTTCCTTTGCATGTATCTAAAAAGAAAAAAAAAGTTAATTGGGAAATTTGAGTGTCTTTTTAACTGAAAAACTACATCTCACCAACCTAGTTCTTGTTTAAGAGAAACTTTGGTAATAAATAACACAAGATTGATTCGTCGCCTTGCCCCAAAGGGCTCACGAGGTTGAGTTTCAGTTTCCGTCCGCTTCCGAAGGTTTTTCGCAAGGTGTCGCCTACGCCGCCGTAATAAATGAGCATAAGTTTTGGAACAACTTGGCCCTTTAATAAAGTCAATGTGAAATACGGAGACGGGCGTTTGATTCATTCGCGGGGGGTCCCCGCGGGACGGTAAAAACATCCTCGAACCACTAAATATGCGCTTCCCGTGGTAGTAATTACAATTTAGTGTCCCTCGTTCCCTCGGATTTCCAAGCTACCAAACGGTTTTCTCTCTTCTCTTTGCAGAGAATCGTGAAACTTTTCAGCGTTAAATCACGTCAGAATGGAACAAAAGGGACGTCCGAAACTAGTACAAACTGATACGTCGAGATGTCACCGTAGTTGCCAGGGCTCCGTCGTTCGCTTTTAGTTTAACAGCAGCCTTTCAATCGCTCGCTAATCCGCATTCGCATAGAGAGTTTTCGTTGTTACTGTTGCCGTCAGTTTGTGACGCGAAATTAACTTTTATGTTGGTTCGGCACTGATAAATTCCATGCAATCTATTCAAAAGTTTTAACTCAAAATTTATCGCAATCAACAATATCTACATCATATAGATTCCAATTAATATTAAATTGTCTTTATAAACACATTCTAAAATCCATCAAAAATAATTATGATAGATATATTATCGTTATCTACTAATTGACTTAATTGATGTTGAGACGTTTGGTTTCCGAGTCCTCATTAGGTAACGTCAATTTAAAAATAAAGTCGGTTTGTGCAAATCCGGTTGGTATCAATTCACTAAGAGGACGACTTCATCCCGATAGATTTATCGGACGTTAATGCGTCTTCCGAACGGATACAGTCTTTCAATTGTACAAATTTTACCCTCAAGCTAATTACATTAGCCTCCTCTATGCACCACATTTACATAACGCGTCGTTCCGCAACGATTCTTCCACGACGACGGTGCAAACCGACGTCGTTAACTGCAATTGAAAACTGTAAAGTGGACCGGAATATGGAGACGAAGGTTCGTCGAGTTCCTTGGAGACCTTTTTAACCGTTTCAACCAATTTGGTCAGAGGTCCTGTATTTTTCAGAGCCGAAATCGTCGCATTTCATATCCTCTTTAAAGTTTTCGGTTGAGTTCTTTATGAAACGGTGCTGATAATAAGAAAAATGCTTTGATCTCCTACTTGACTTTTAAAGAATATCGAGTTTCCTTTTCTTTTTTTTTGATACGTCTCGTTGGGAATAAATATTTTTGGGCAATCGGACGTGAAATTTAATTTCAGGATCACTGGACTCTGTAAACAATTAAATCGGTAACTTTGAAATTATGATTTTAATCATAAATAGTTATTTGTGTATCAAGGTATAAAAATTTATCCGAATGTTTCTAGTTCTCGGTCTAGTGTTAGTTCTAGTTTAGCACTAACACTATCACTAGAACTAACACAAGACCTAGAACTAGACTCATTCGGGTTTAGCCATCTTGAAAGACGATCGGCAAAATCCGAATGATTCTAGTTCTCGATCTAGTGTTAGTTCTAGTATTGCACTACCACTATCACTAGAACTAACACAAAACCTTCATAATTCTAGTGCAAAACTAGAACTAACACTAGAACGAGAACTAGAAACATTCGGATTTAGCCGCACGTCTCCCAAGACGGCTAAACCCGAATGATTCTAGTTCTAGGTCTAGTGTTAGTTCTAGTTTTACAGTAGCACTATCATTAGAACTAACACAAGACCTCGAACTAGATAACAATACTAGAATTAACACTAGATCGAGAACTAGAAACATTCGGATTTAGCCGCACGTCTCTTAAGACGGCTAAACCCGAATGATTCTAGTTCTAGATCTAGTGTTAGTTCTAATTTTACAGTAGCACTATCTTTAGAACTAACACAAAACCTAGAACTAGATAACAATACTAGAACTAACACTAGATCGAGAACTAGAAACATTCGGATTTAGCCGCACGTCTCTCTAAATGGCTAAACCCGAATGGATCTAGTTCTAGATTTAGTGTTAGTTCTAGTTTTGCAGTAGCACTATCATTAGAACTAACACAAGACCTAGAACTGGATAACAATACTAGAATTAACACTAGATCGAGAACTAGAAACATTCGGATTTAGCCGCACGTCTCTTAAGAGGCTAAACCCGAATGGTTCTAGTTCTAGATCTAGTGTTAGTTCTAATTTTACAGTAGCACTATCTTTAGAACTAACACAAAACCTAGAACTAGATAACAATACTAGAACTAACACTAGATCGAGAATTAGAAACATTCGGATTTAGCCGCACGTCTCTCAAGACGGCTAAACCCGAATGGTTCTAGTTCTAGGTCTAGTGTTAGTTCTAATTTTACAGTAGCACTATCTTTAGAACTAACACAAAACCTAGAACTAGATAACAATACTAGAACTAACACTAGATCGAGAATTAGAAACATTCGGATTTAGCCGCACGTCTCTCAAGACGGCTAAACCCGAATAATTCTAGTTCTAGGTCTAGTATTAGTTTCTAGTTTTACACTAGCACTATCATTAGAACTAACACAAGACCTAGAACTAGAATCATTCGGGTTTAGCCGTCTTGAGAGACGTGCGGCTAAATCCGAATGTTTCTAGTTCTCGATCTAGTGTTAGTTCTAATATTGTTATCTAGTTCTAGGTCTTGTGTTGGTTCTAATGATAGTGCTACTGTAAAACTAGAACTAATATTAGACCTACAACCAGAAACATTGAGACATGTTGCATTTTATGAAACTCAACCCGTGAGCCCTTTGGGGCAAGGCTACGAATCAATCTTGTGTTATTTATTATCAAGGTTTCTCTTAAACAAGAACTAGGTTGGAGGGATGTAATTTTTCAGTTAAAATTTCAATTAATATTTTTCTTTCTTTTTTGATACATTAACAACAAATTATTATTCTACATTCGCTTTTAGTTTTTTATAATTTGTTTTAAAGGTATATTCAGTAATCAAGTGCACTTGGGCTTTAAGCAGTTGAAAATTAAAACGCCGATGGCGAGTTGGCAGCAAGGGTGGTTTGTAGGACGGCTGAAAAGGACTCGTGCCCCCCCTAGACCGGTAATTGGGAAACTATGATCCTGATAGAAAGCTCGTTAGGATCGGGTGTACGGCAGATTTTAATAAAGCAAGTTCAGCCCGGAAAGTTACCGAAACCGTCACGGAAGTGTCAAACTTAAATTAGGTGGTCTGCGTGCCGTCCTTTTGAAGCCGCCCTTGCAAAGAAGAATTTGCAACCAGGTAAAGAGAACTTGTGTGTACGAGTATGTTGTGAAAGAGAGAGAAAAAACGAGTTGGAACGACATCAGAGGAGGCTGCTAGAAACGGCCGCAGGCCGTGTTTTTCACCTTTTTTCCAAGCGAACTTTTCACCTCTTATAATGAGCTTGTCGCCCTACGGGATTAGCCCTTCTATGCTCGGGTTCTGCTAATTACTTTCCGACTTTTTCGTTGGGTGTAAGGTCTTTGAGAAAAAAATCTCTGTTGATCTTCATGGACACGGCATCATCAACAAGAATTGTCTTTTATAACGGAAGAGCAAAGGATACAATCTTAGAAAATACTGTGGTGACGTCGTTGTCTTATATTACCTACCATTTACAAAGAAAGATACTCTGTTTCAATTCAAAAAACCTTTTTAAATTGTACCAACAAAAAGTAAAGCTTTCCTACATTACGCTTTGTCAATTATTAAATCCAGCAAACTTTAAACTTATGTAATACCATACCGGAATAAAAACGGCCCCGTCAGAGAAGAATAAAACATTTAAAGGAAAGGTCTATCCACAAGAGACAAGAAGTATAAAGTTGCCCGTAGTTTAGTGCCGGCCCCTAAGTAGTATTATTAAAGATGCATACGTTTGCCTGAATTGAAACATCTTTTGTTGAACGCGCTCTGGAACCGCCCGGTTCGGTGTGCCGAGGACAAAACATTTTTAATCTAGTTTAAAATGCAACGTTGTCGGCCGTAGAAAGAGCGACCTAATAAAATGTTGGTGTGTCGTATAGTTTTTTCAGAAAGCCCCAAAATATCACATCACCCCTGCACGTGCACAAACGACAAAATGAAAATCCTAACAAAAAAACGTACGCTTTTCGTTTCTAATAAAATTAAAACGACGCTTCACCGAATTTTATTTAAAATTGCATTCGTTATTGCGTAGTAGATCATAGAGTGATATCACTTTGAACAATTTTAATTTTAACATTATTTTTTCAAGGGTTAATATTTACGTTTATTAATTTGTCTTAATTAACTATCCGATGACATCTATTTGATGATTCTTGTCATTCGTGGAACGATTTCATTTTCTATTCATCACACAAATGATATTCCTGTCATGTTTGCATTTAAAAATAGAGGTCCAACGATGTGATTACCTAATATTGCAAATCAAAAGTTAATTTTTGGGGATTTTGTTCGCCTCATGATATGATACTGTTGTGGGATTGCGCCACTCCAATATCGCTCGTTTTGACTATGCAATTTAGCGTCCAAATAAGGGTATTTCAAATACAAATTTGTTGCAAATAAATCGGATTTTGCTCGATTATATTTCTCATTTGATTACAAGATTCACTTCTCTATCAGGTTCATCTTCTGAATTAATCTAAATTTTAAGTAGATGGTATTCATTTTATTTAATATATCTGCACTATTGATGAAATTAAGATCTATTGTAACTTTAGCTCTTCAAAAGTTTATGGGCAAATGTACAGTGTGTTAATTACTTATCGTACCCGACGTCATCATTGCAAGTATGCAACCAATATCACAGTACTGGTATTGCAATATGCAAATCGCGTATTATAAAATAAATACTGTGATATTGGTTGCATAGTAGCAATAATGACGTCGCGTATGATAATTAATTAACACACTGTAGGTCCTTAATGAGTCTTAGTATTACTCCAAGGTCTTGTTCCTTTATGTCGGTAGGTGCTAAAAGCTTTTTACCGAAAATTTTGTGTTTTAGGCGGCCTCTGGCAACGCAATTACACAGTATATGTTTTGACTGAGGTGGTTTATAGATAAGTTAGTACTTCTGCTTGAAAAATGATTATGTCCAAGCTGACCAATTCAACTGTCTTTGAAGTGTCCGTGTACCAGCCAACGGCTCCTCTTTTTAGATGAGGTCCCTTCGTCCACTTATCCCTGCTTCTAAATATGACCTTATACGGCTGGTCGAAATTGTATTCCATCGGTATAAGGTCCATTTTAATTTCAATTAAGTGATTTAGACATGGGTCCTTGAGGTTGCCCTGCATCAGCTTAAGTGAAGAGCATGTTTTCAGCGATAAGGCACTTAACGTTGCCTCTTTTTATATATGTGAATGTGGTGTCAGACCGAGTGGAGCTTCAAGAGCAGGACAAGATTTCATTGCAACCGTTATATTAAGATATGCTAACCGCTGGATTTGTGCCAGCTGTTGTTGTGCTGTCTTATGATTTGTTTTTGGACACCAAACCAGTGACGCAGTTACTTCCGAGGAACCTGCGGCTGATCTGGTTAGCCAAAATCGCCTTTTTCCTCAAGTTGATGGGCTAACATCACACATTAATGTTGTATTTAAATATCAACGACTTCACTTTTCTTGCAATTTTGTATATTTCCAGTGTCTCAATTTCTTCACACGTTCTCACAAATACTTTTGGGTATTGAGAAAACCATTATTTCCACACCCTCTCTGCTTCATGTCTGTAGGTCTCTCTCTTCGGGTAAATATCATAATGCGTTTATTTTAATTAAATGAGGAAATTACTTCGAATGAAGTTGATTGGACTGAAAACGAATTCTTTATATAACGTAGAAAAAATAATAAATGAAAAGAAATATCTCAGATAAATAAGATAAATGATTTTAGGCTCATTTGAAAGAAGAATAACCTGATCTAGTCAAGTCTACTGGAGTTGGTTTTCTCGTCCTACATTTATTTAAAGAAATACCTAAAGGAACAGATTTTACGGCATAAGCTCGAACTTAAGTCTGTATTTGTCATTTTCTGATCCGGATATTGAAGTACAGTATCAAACAGCCTCAAGATTCTCATTAAATGTGTCTTACTATATGCTTATTATTATGTAGTCTGCCTTTTACTTTATTTCATAGTACGGAATACATTGCCTATAGCAAAGCACAAACTTTCTTCGTTAAAGGGGACAGGAGTTCACAGACCGTTAGTCAAACAAAGTCGGCAGTCAGCTGCTGCAAAACATTGAAATCATGAAAACAGATTTTGATAAGACAAAAGTACTTGCCAAAAGCAGCCACTACTCATCTCCGCCTTGCTTTCTACGGTGTCACCGAAACTTTACTATAGCATAATATTTCTTTGATCCTTTATGACTTGACTCAGAAACTCAAAAATGGTGTCTAAAAGAATATCCTCTGTTAAGTTCAAAAAGACTGAAATGATTCTTGACCACAAAGTAACCCAACTCTAAAACAACACAATCAAACTCCAAAGTAAGTCAACCAAACCTCAAATCCACCCAACCGCAAAGTGTCCTAGATTGAAAGCATGCTATTCTAATCAAAATCAATCTAAGCGAACTTATTGTAATTTAAATTTGTCGAATGGCTGGCTAAATAACAAAGCCAAGCCGATTTTAAGCCCACATAATCCCAGAGCAACCAAATACAACTTCTAAGCAAGCCAACCCAATCCCAAGACATCTCAACCTAATTCGAATGTAACCGAATCTACTCCTAAAATTACCTATTCCAACTCCAAAGTAAACGTAGTTAGTTTACTTTGGATCATAGAAACAAAACCATAAAGTAACCCAACTCCATAACAAGTCAACTAAACTTCAAAGCAACTCAACGCAAAGCCAAAAACACCTCCATCTAACTTCAATGCAAGCTAATGTAATCCTAAAGCAACCAATTCCAATTCCAAAGGAAGTTAACCCAACCCCAAAGGAATGCAACTAACACTAAACTACACCAACAAGGCAATTCAACACTAAATGTAGCTAATCCAACCTCAAAGGAACATGGCTAAAAAGTAACTCAACCCCACAGCAAATCAATCAAACTCCAAAGAAACTCAACCATACTGCCAAAGTTGATATGTGGGTTTTCAAAGCAGCCCAACTCGACCATAAACAGATTTTTCGGCATAAGCTTGAACTTAAGTCTGTATTTGTCATCTTCTGATCCGGATATTGAAGTACAATGCCAAACAGCCTCAAGATTCGCATTAAATGTGCTTACATAAATACAGTGTGACCCATTTAAAAGCAGAATCTTCTTTCCATCAAAAAAATTTTTGAAAAATCACTTGTAGTTTTTGATATACATAGCTTTAAACTTAATGTACGATTTTGGTAAATTTTTAAATTATTGGAATAAGATTTAAAAGGTGTATAAAAGTTGTCCTTTCAATTCTTAATGCTTCTGGAGAATAATTATGGAGAAAATAATGAAAATTAATCTAATTTGTAATAACTGGAAGTTATCTTCCCTACCAACTCCACTAATTGGAAGTTAGTGGAGGAAGCTTTTGAAGAGGTTATTTAGTTCCATCTCATATCTTATTATAAAATCTTTTTTATAGTTATCAAGTTCCAGAAGGTGGATTCCATGAAGGGTTTAGTGGAAGTTGTTTCGTACTTGCCTTCTTTAATTTATGGAGCTCCGCCTGGAGGATTTGGAGGTGGAAGACAATCAAAACTAGCTTAGGTCTCTTTTGTCTAATTCAAGAAAACAATGAGTGGAGAAAGTACAAAATGAGACCGAAATTAAGGTCATGGAAATTGAGAAAATTGGAGAAAAGAAGATTAGAGAAGAGGAATAAGAGATACAGATGTATGAAGGCAAAAACTAAAGGAGACCAAGATTCGACAGCGACTTGCAGCTCCATAGAAGAGAGGGCTAAGCTCTCAGCCCTTTTCAAAGTTACAGATAATTCTGGAACAGAATCCTTTCTTTTGGTAATTATTATACAGGGTGTATCAGGTATGAGTAGTCCTTCTTAAGATATGATACGAGAAAGTTAAGGGTTCACAACTTTGAGTACTACTGGTTAATGAATTATACTAAGCAGGCTTTGCTTTGTAATTTGTTTCTAGTTTTGTAATTGTGTTGTTTTTAATACGATAAGCAAGTTTATTTATTAAAATCAAAATTTTTATAAATGTTCACATTAAAGAGTGATAAAATAGAAGTGATTGATAAATTTATTCGTATAAAGTAAACAACTTCAAAAAAGAAATCTCAAAAATGACTTTTATCTGTCAAATTAAAGCTATATTACATAAACAAAGCCTGCTTAATATAATTCTTTATACAGCAGTACTTAAACATTCAAATCCTATGTGGCTGAAGTTAGATTCATATTCGAATCTGTATCAGATTCAGATTCATAAAATTACAGTTGACCAGACAAGTATTGAACATATCAATTGAAAAGTCGTTTTCTGAAACTACAGAAGTTGTAGCAATCTGCGACTACCCTGGATAATTGGAATAGACCCTCTAGTATGTTCCCTGTCTACCCTCACCCCCAGATTTACGTAGAGGCAGAGTGATGGATATTAAGCAAAGTTAAAAATTATTTTCTCAACAACTAAGTACTGCAGCACCATGGGACTACTCTAGATTATTGAATTAAGTCCTCTGGTATTCTTCTAGACCATCAGTTTGCCGTAGGGGCCGAAGGGTGAATTTTTTAATATTCCTCCTTTTCAATAGCAAATTTAAACATTATTTTTTCAATAACTAGAGACTGCAGCACCCTGGGTCTAGTCTAGATTATTGAATTAGGTTCTCTGGTATCCTTCAGAGGATACCAGAAGGTTCTCTTGATCTTTAACTTTATCATATCATATCTTAAGAATAGCAAAGAATAGGACATTGTAACCCCTCAAATTTTTTCTACTTATACTTGATACACCCTGTATATTTCCAAAAAATTGTTGATGCTTTTAATTGCCACAATGTCTCCTTGTGGCATCTACACCATCTCAAACGTGATCGTTCGATGATCGTTCATATTTTTGATATCCAACAACACTGTGGTAGAAACAACAATGGAGCTCACATTAGATGCCATAAAATTGGGAAACTCAAAATATTCATCAAGAGATCCATCAAAAAATCAAGGTGAGATTCTTAGTTTAACTTTATGCCCTCGTATATGCGAACGATTAAAAATTATTTACGTTAGAATGTTGTCAAAAAAAGAACACACATGCTTAAAACGCCCAATTTGATCAACATTGTATCGATATAGTATCTCGGTTAGAAGCGACAAATCGATCACACTATCTGATGAAATTCTTATGTGATGGATAATTAGTACACTGTTATTACAAGATAAAAAAAGTTTTTGGTTTGGTAGTTTATTCTTGATGTGATACAATGTAGGTTTTGTGTTTCAAGCAATAAAAAGTGTAAGATACATGAAAAGTAAAAAAATCCTGTGTCGACCTTAGAGAGTACAAAGTTGCAGTGTAACATTTCAGGCGTTGCGACGTTCGCGTTTAGTTCCCTCTGGGATTCGGAGCTCCGTGAAAAGATGCCCCAAACGTTCATAAACTGCACACGTCACACGAATTGCATCCCGGGAATGCCTTTTTGCAACGAACGACGGACGCCTCCGCCGTCGTCGTCGGAGTAACCCTTTTCAGTCCTTTTTCCAGGACGCTACAGATATATACGCGTCGCAATTTATTGTGTTTTAAAAGTTACCCGAGGCCGAGCGCATCAATTCCGAGTTTATTTTACAAATAGCCCTCGGTCCGAGGCAGCCGCACACTTGTCGACGCCCTCCATTCACAAATTGATATAAACTGCCAGGAAATTGAATTTCGGACATTGCTCGAGCTCGCGCGTCCGTAATGCTATTTCTATTCAACTCGGACCCGAAGCTGCCATCCAGTGACAGCCTTCCACCGTGAGCTATTTCTTCCCATTTGTTTGCAGAAAGTAATAACTTTCCAGAAAAACCTTTTATTTTTGTTTTTTTTGTTCTATCAATACCAGAGAAATATTTATACTGCAATCAAGAAGTTTTCTTTTTCACCGTTGAAATTTAAATATTTCTTCGAGTTCGATAAGTAGCCGATTCAAAAAGGTCATAAATATTAATACCATCTCTTTCTGCATCGACATTCGTCGATTCTTTGGCCATGCACCGATGCCCCCGGAATTCAAATCACCGGAATTCGGCCGCACCTCATTTCCCTCAATCCTATTGTAATACTATCGCGTCTCAAAATGTATAAATATGCGCCGCCGTTTTCTATAAATATGCATTAGTACACCTCCAACTGCAATCAACGCGACGGTATTTCACCGTTTATTTATTCTTTTTTAATTTCTGCCCGCGAAAGGTAAATTATTGCGTATTTATCTCGCGTCCCCTATCTACATGAATTTGAATGTTTGGAGTCCTTGCTGGGTGAAAAAATCGTTATCGATTTTTTAGTTGCGTCCATGAAACGCACTAAACGATTTCGCCAACGAGACCGTTTAATTAACATGCAAATACATTTAATTAATTGTCGACTTGAAGTCGGTGAAAGGATATTGCTGCAATAAGATCCTTGGGTTAAACAATTTCAATTGGTGCCTGTTAAACTACTATCCGTGATATTGACACGTAATTATTATAGGTACGTGGATTATTGGAATCAAACGAGAAAATTGTATTTGAAGATGTTTGTTCAGCAAACTTTGCTATTACATACTTTCGCAACATTAAACCGCGTCTTATTTTCTTTCGCAATTTGTCTTCTCAAATTGGAGATGGATTTAGGTGCTCCAGATTACAAGGACGCCCAATAAATAGCGAAGTTTAACCTTCCGCCCTTTGTATCGCTTCGTTGATTATTTATTTGGAAACCGTGTGGTATTTCTCTTAGAAACCTGGTTATCTCTCTTATCCGTGACCCGTTCGCTGACCGTTTCTTATTGTTTTGACGGTATCCGGTTCTCGCAGCCCCCGAATTCCGCTTCAATTTCCACCGAGTCATCGATACAGATGAAAGTCGTTTTCACCATTTGTCCTGAAATATATCGTTTCGAATCGGAATGTAAAACAAAATCCGGTCTCAACCGGAAATCCTGCAAAAGTTCATTTTGAACGAATATTAATTGCTTACACGTTCTACCGAGCGCACATCCCCGCTCGAAACACATTGTGCAAGAATTTATCAGCGTCAGAATGGCCATGAACGCAATGTCAGAAAACCAAAAGCACATTATCACGGGATTATTAAATCGACCGTCAAGCGCCTTGAAAGCCGATACACATAGAGGGGGTTTTCTCTCTCTTTCTATACGTCCTCTCCTTACCCAGTAAATTCGTGAGGATCCTTGTTGTCGTTTCCCCCCAATTCTAAAGCTCGAGAAGCTTTTCCACTGCCCCCTATATAGTGAATAATGCTGCACTGCGGCCTTGCTAAACAGGTGTAAGGCCACTGACCTCCATACATCACATTACCACAATAGACTCTTTCAACATAATTTAAATCTTGAGAAACAAAAAAAAAATGTGTTATTGAATAAAAATTACTCGTTAATGTGAAACTCGTGCAAGATCTACTTTTAATTTCACCTTTAATTCATTTCTACAATATTGTATTTACGAGCAAATTGCATGACGAGAAAAATGAAATGTTGAAAAGTTGGGTATTCAAGAAAGATTGCGAAGTTATTCGAAAATACTTAGAGGGGAATAATTGCTCCGAGTAAAAGTTGGAATGAAAAAAATAACCGATATATTTATATATCCTTTTTAAATTGAATTTCGAAAACGATTCGTTTCTCGCCATATTTCGCTTGTACCCTCCCTGTAAACCCTCGATCTAAGAATAAAGTTTTATCGTCCATTAAGGGCGGTCATATATGTCGGGCGAACTGTGGTCGACCATAAAACAAAGCTGTTTAAAGTTTTATTTTAATCTTCGGGCCGTTCGAGGCGACTTAACTGCCCATTCGGTTGGGCAGCGGTTTTATTAAATATAACGCTTATTTTGCATGTTCCACCCTTTACGTGGACATTACACCGATTGTGAATTCTTCTTAAATCTTTTTGGTTTCAAATAGGTTACTATCAATATTACTAGGTAATAAATCCAGAAATATAATACAAACCAAAATTAATGATGAAATGATGTCGTGGAAGTTGAACCAAACAAGTTTATGTCTAGAACCACAAGATTTGCAGACTGGCTTTTAAAGGACACACTCCAGAAGAATGGTTATACAGGCTGGTTGAAATAATGCCGATACTGATTTAAGAGTTCGGTTAGAATTTGCTAAGTTTATCAAAAATCGGCAAAATTCTGACCCATCGTTTATTGCCAACATTTTATTTACTGACGAGGCGACATTCACTCGTAGTGGGGTTTTTAATTTTAAAAATTATCATGTTTGGGAAACTGAAAACCCACACATGACACGGCAACGGCATTTTCAACATGAATTTAAAATAAATGTTTGGTGTGGAATAATTGGAAATTATGTGTTGGGTCCGCGGGAATTACCAAATAATTTGAACGGCCACAATTATTTACAGTTTTTGCAAAACCAAGTAGACGATATGTTGGCTGAGTTACCATTAAATATTTGGACTGTCATGTGGTTTATGCAAGATGGAGCACCACCCCATTTTTCCAGGCAAGTGCGAGATTATCTCGATATGAATTTTCCACGAAGATGGATTGGCCGAGGTAGTCATTACACTTGGCCACCACGAAGTCCCGATTGTAATCCTATGGATTTTTGCGTATGGGGATTTGTAAAATCCCTTGTTTACAAAGACAATCCTGAAACTCGTGAGGAACTGTGGCAAAAAATTGTAAAGGCAGTGGATATCATTAGGAATGAACAAATATTATTTAACATAAGAAGATCATTTTCTAAACGGATTGGAAAATGCATTGAAGCTAACGGTGGTCACTTTGAACACTTACTCTAATGCAGTTCATTTTAATTGTTATTATTGTTTCCTCTTTTTGTTCGATGTTATTATTATTAAAATGTTTAAATAAATTATAGTCGTTATTAAAATCGATTTTTAATATAGTAATTATGTTAATATTTTTGTAACATCAACTTATGTTTGTGGATAGTTAAATTATATCTGAAAGATAGATCAGAACTATACTAATTTATCATTTATCATCTTAAAAAGTAATAATATAAAAATTTTAATGTTCATAATTTAAGAAAAAGCGAAATTATTAAAAAAACAACGAAATTAAAGTATTAACTTTAACCAACTCTATCTTCGTTATTATTAACAATTGGACTAAGATAAATTGAATTAAATCGTAATAATTTTACGATTTAACCCAATTTATCTTAGTCCAATTGTAAATAAAGACTTTTTCACCGCCAACTAATGTTTATTGAGCATAGTGAAATTTTGCAATGTGCGCTTAAACAGTGATTATCTCGGGAACGGAGAACTTTAGAGAATATTGATAGGTATACCAAATTTATGTAAAAATGTCTGAGAAACTGTTTTATGTTATGTGAGTTGTAAAAATTTTAACGATGAAAAAGATATGACTGCTTTAAGGGTGGTTTTTTAAGGTAGACAGCGCCATCTGAAAAAGAAATCAAAACTAATACCAATTTATTATTTATCGACTAAAAAAATACTAATGTACCAATTTTCATGTTCATAATGTAAGAGACAACGAAATTATTAAAGAAAAACGAAAATAAAGTATTAACTTTAACCATCTGTATCTTCGTTATTATTAACAATTGGACTAAGATAAATTGGGTTAAATCGTAATAATTATATGTAAGGAATTCACTGTTGCTCTGTGTCCCATTAGTAACGGACCACCCTGTATATCGAATTATAATATTATATAACAGGACAACAAGGAAAAGAACTACAGACCCCAACCCAGGGTAAATACCCATACAGTACGTATAAAAGTGATTGTACTTGTTTTAAATTTTATCATCATTCTATTCCATTCGTTTCTATTCTGTGCTATCTGAATCCAATTGTTGGTCATTCTTTTGACGTCATCCGTCCAGCGTGTAGGCGGTCTCCACAACCGTTTTGTCCACTGCTCATTCTTCATTCACGCGACTTAGTTCCGCTTGAGCTTTGCCATAATGTTGACCATATCATTCACGCCAGTTCTTCTTTGTAGGTCGTCTTTTCGTATGTGGTTACACCCAGCATCGACCTCTCCATCTTTTTTTGCCTTACTTTGAGCCTCCTGGCAGTGGCACCGTTAATGTTAAACTTTCGGGACCGAATGTCATAACCGGGAGCACACATTGATTGAAAACCTTTATTTTCAAATATGAAAAATGATGTCCCTAAGTTTCCCGTAGACTGCCCATGGGAGTATGATCCTTGTGTTTGGTTAGCTTGCTTGATTATCTCTCGATACACGAACCTCATGGCCAAGATATACATAGCTGTCAACCCTCTCAATCTCATTATCCTCAATGTTGATGTTAGAGCTGGGAACAAGATTTGTCATAACTTTCTATTTAGCCCGACTCTTGCAGGAGCACACACCTCCTCTAAATCGTTCAGCATCAGTTTCATCTCTCCAAGGCTATCCGAAATAAGGACTATATCGCCAGCGTACCGCAAATTACTGTATTTGCCATCAATGTTTATGCATTTTTGGATCCAATCCAGTTGTTTAAATGCATTCTTGAAGGCTGTCATGAACAATTTGGAGGACATTCTATCGGCTTGTCTTACTACACGCCCAATGGGTATTCGGTCAGTACTTTCATGCAATTTTACCGTCATTGTAGCATTCTTGTAGATGTTATAAATAAGTTTGATGTATCGATAATCGACTCTGCATTCTTGAAGTGCTTGCAAAATTGCCAAATTATATTTTATAAATACCCACCTCGGGTAAATACCCCCGGGTATGTTTATCCAGGGAATTTTCCCTTGAAAATAAATACCCGGGTATTTAACAACACTGCTCAGCAAACTACGGAATATATTGCCTATAACAAAGTACAAACTTCTTCCGTTAAAGGGAACAGGAGTCCACATACCGTTGTGTAAATATGGGAAAGACTATGTTGGGCAAACAACATGAGTCAGCAGCCGCATAACATTGAAATCATAAAATAGAGGTTGATAAGACAAAACTACTTATCAGAAGCAGCCACTTTCTACGGCGTCACCGAAACTTTACTACAGCATAATATTTCTTTGATTCTTTATGACTTAACTCAGAAACTCAAAAATGATGTCTAAAACAATATCCTCTGTCAAGTTCAAAAAGACTGAAATGATTCTTAACCACAAAGTAACCCAACTCTAAAACAACACAATCAAGCTCCACAGCAAGTCAATCGAACCTCAAATCCATCCAACCACAAAGTATCCTAAATTTAAAGCATGCTATTCTAATGAAAATCAACCTAAGCGAACTTATTGTAATTTAAATTTGTCGCATGGCTGGCTAAAAAACAAAGCCAAGTCGATTTTAAGCTCACATAATCCCAAAGCAACCAAATAGAACTTCAAAGGAAGCCAACCCAAACCCAAGACATCCCAACCTAATTCTATTGCAATCGAATCTAATCTTCAAGCATCTTATTCCAACTCCAAAGTAAGCTAACACTACATCATAGAAACAAAACCATAAAGCAACCCAACTCCATAGAAACTCAACTGAACTCCAAAACAACTCAACCCTAAGCCAAAACATCTCCATCTTACTCCAATGCAACCGAATCTAATCCGAAAGCAACCAATTCCAACTCCAAAGGAAGTTAACCCAACCCCAAAGGAATGTAATCACCAAGCAATCCAACACTAAATGTAGCTAATCCAACCTTAAAGGAATATGGCTAAAAAGTAACTCAGCCCCACAGCAAGTCAACCAAACTCCAAAGCAACTCAGCTATACTGCCATCCAATCCCGCAGCAAGTAAATACTATAAAATTAGAACTAAAACTAGAACTAACGCTAGAAACTTTCGTGTTTTGCTGTGCGTCTTTTAAGAAAAGGTTTGATGTTTCAGATGCCATGTTGCAACCTTCTTCAGAAACTGACACACGGCAAAAAGAAAGTCGAAAGTTTCTAGTGTTAGTTCTAATTTTAGTTCAATCAACTAAACATTAACCAATAATAAATCAAAGTTGATATGTGGGTTTACAAAGCAGACCAACTCGATCATAAACCAAGCCAATCCAACTACAAGCCAAGTAAATAAGTGAAAAACAAATGAATTTAAAGCAAACTATCCCAACTCTAAAGGTAGGTAACCGCGAAGCAATTCAACTTCAAATCAAGCCAATTTAACCTCGAAGCTAGGCATCAAAGTAGCTATGAGTCTCCATAGCAATTCAACACAATGTAACTAATTTTCAAAGTAAGTAAATCTAATCCCAAAACTATCCCACTGTTGAACAAGTCAATTCCACAAAATTCATACTAAATCCATTATAAATCTATATACTATATATTCAATCCATTATAAATATATAAACTTTCGTATTTTCTTTATTTACATAGTCTTTAAAACAACATCCAAGAAATTACTGCTCTCCTACAGTATTTAACAGATTAATTTCTCAATCTAGGGTCTAAATGCATAAGTTATAAATATGTTTTAGGATTTCTTAAACTAATTGCTGGCTTAATGCTGGCGATTGCTTCGATAAAACCAGAAATGAAATGAAAAGTATGATTGATAAGTTCCTCACGACTCGAGTGATAGTGATCATTCGGTCAGGATTTTATTAAAGACTCTGGGTATATGCATATTTTTATACTTAATCGTAATTGATTACATACTCTGGACCTTGTAAGGTTTTCCCTTAAGTGATATTAAAAAACGTAATCCGTTATAAATGATATACGGAGATGAATTTGAAAAATCATACCATCAAAATTTATACAAATAAAGAAATGATAATCTACACCTAAAATGTTAATTAAATTTGCTTTAAAATAAATTGTATTTTTCAATGATATCTCAGTTTGTTCTTGAGATGCGATGTTTTATATCGACACATTAAATAACGCCCAATTGGTTGCAATATTCACATTATTATGACATTGGAGTATCGATTTCGATAAAACATTTTTTTTATTAAATCATCTCCAAATTGATAGTAATTTGAAAACATAAACAATGACATAAACTAAAACATGAGTCTATAATCAATCGCCATATAAGTTAAGTGGATTATCATTTTTATAGCCGTAGGTCATCTATAGATTTGAATATTCTGGATAACTCTTTAGCTATTCTGGAGTAAAAACGAGACGTAACAGCGGCAAGTTTTTTGCTTTGCGATTCGCCGAAAGCGTTGCGCATTTGCAATTCAAATAAAACAGGATGAAATCCGCAACAATGGCGAAATTGATAAATTGAGATTAATGGGATCGCGGTTATATAATGATGCAACTAAGTCCGTTTTATATCACTTTAATGGTGATAGATGCATCTATGGTTTAAAAAAAATTCGGAGGATTATTGTTATATTTTGCTTCCAAGTGAAAAATTTTGGCCACTCTCGCCTTTTAATCTGGGTCCTCGGCATCCGACACGGCAAATAATCCCGGTGAAAAAAACAATTTAAAAACGCGCCCGTGCTCTGATTTTTAAGCGGGCAAAATCGTTTTGTCTCCGTCGTTCTCTGAACAGTTCAGAGAATCAACCATGGGTCTCTACTAGAGACGGCACGTACTCCGTGTCGGTTTAGAAGAGAGATCTCTGGCTTTCAGCTTTTAGTAGATGTTGAAGGTAGAAAAAAAGCTCGGTGCTGTCACTGGAGCGTAAGACAATTTGCATTTGCCACGGGGGCCGCGTGGAAGAGTTTTTATGATAATTTCGGGGGCATTTCGAATGAGGTAGACTCGGATGTGAGTTGCCATGACGCCTTTTTATACTACTAGGAGTTTTTCGCTTTAAGTCGGAACATTTCTCGAGTAAAAGCGGTGAAACAAATAAAAGAAAACGTAGAATACGTAATTACAAATGTTGATTTCTTGGTTCATTTACGGTGTTTCTTTTTTAAATTGAATTCATTAAAACCTCGATAAGGGAAAGAAACAGCTCATTCAATGTGGAAAGGACTTGAGGAACGTTATGAAAGAAAAGATATTACGAGCCAGTTGATGTTTCGGAAAAGGTTAATATGAATGAAGTTAAAAGAACTTGAAGTGTTTGAACAATTCATTAGAGAATTTGAAGAAGTGGCGAGGCAGTTAAGTTCCACAGCAGTTGAATTAAAAGAAGACTTATTATGCAATTTCCTATTAGCAATGCCAAGATCTTTTGATACGGTGGTGACCATTTTGGAAAATATGCCAAATGAATTAAAATTAGATATGGCAATAGGAAGATTAAGAGCAGAAGTGGAGAAGAGAAATATAAAGTATGGTAACATGGAAAGAAAAGTTGAAAATGAGAAACCAACTGCATGTCAATTTACAAGAAACGAATCATGCTTTAAATTCGGTAAGAAGGGATATTATAAAAGAGATTATCTAGGATTGGAAGGAGCACATTACTAAAAGAACGAGGTACGAGATGGTTATAGTAGAGGATGTGACAGTTTTAGAGGAAAATGTCATAGAGGATATAGAAATGGGTCCGAAGGTGGCAGAAACAATCAGGAAGAAAATAAGAGAAGATAAAGCATCTCATCGTATAACGAGTTACACAGTGTACGATTCAAGATGAATCTCACTCATTAGACTCATTATAAATCTGTTCATGATATGAAATTTCATGATATGAAATCATGATCATATTTTATTTTATAGAAATATAATTTTTGTCTTGAACACTACCACCTTCAAACTCATAACCACAATTTTACCATTATGGTTGTCGTTGTGTAGGTTGCCTGATTTTTCTTGCCTTTCTAGCCTTTTCTGTCTTCTAGTGAACTCGAGTGGTCTTCCATCCTTTATCATAACAGTTTTATGCCAGCACTATACAATCTTTTGCCAACAACACCTAGTCTTTTGCAAGCAGTCTCTAATCTTTTATCAGCAGTGTATAGTCTTCACCTAACAGTGTCTAATTTTCTATTAGCAGTATATAGCCTTCTACCAGCAGATTCTAGTCTTCTATTAACAATTTCAATCTTCTAACAGTAGTATCTAGNTTTTATACTACTAGGAGTTTTTCGCTTTAAGTCGGAACATTTCTCGAGTAAAAGCGGTGAAACAAATAAAAGAAAACGTAGAATACGTAATTACAAATGTTGATTTCTTGGTTCATTTACGGTGTTTCTTTTTTAAATTGAATTCATTAAAACCTCGATATAACGGATTATTTCGGGTATATATGAATAATATTAATGCACACAAATTCAGACAGCTATCCATATTGTTGCGTTTAGTCTACGTGGCTTTATATTTATACCAAGTGTTGAAGAATTAGTTTCTTTTTATTTTTTTATAAGTTGGTTATCAAAGATGATGTGCGATGATGAGTTGTGAATAAAGAAAATTAATTGGGACAGTTGGTCTACTTTTAACTTGAAATAACAACAGATTATGAGCCCAGTTTGTTCCAAATATCCGGTGAACTCTAGGTATACAGAGAGTGCTTGAAAGAAACACGAAGTTAGAAGTTAGAACAAGAAGAAAAATGGTGACGAGCGTCTTAACCAAAAATACTTTTAATGTGGATCTATTAAATGGTAAAAATTATCACACATGGAAGTATAGAATGCTGATTTTATTAAAAGAGAAAGAGGTATTCGACTGCGCACAAAAAGAGTATGCTGACACTACTTACCCTGATGAAAACAAGAGAAAGCAAGAAAACGGGATAAGAAATGTTTAGAGGATACGCAAAAAGAAACAGCTCATTTAATGTGGTCATTCACTTGAGGAAGGTTATGAAAGAAAAGGAATTACGGGCCAGTTGATGCTTGGCAAAAGGTTAATATGAATGAAGTTAAAAAAACTTGAAGTGTTGGAACAGTTCACTAGAGAATTAGAGTTGAATTAAAAGAAGAAGACTTAGTATGCAATTTCCTATTAGCAATGCCAAGATCTTTTGACACGGTGGTGACCATTTTGGAAAATATACCAGCAAATGAATTAAAATTAGATATAACAATAGGAAGATTTAGAGCAGAAGTGGAAAAGAGAAAAATAAAATATGGAAAGAAAAGTTGAAAATGAGAAACAAACTGCATGTCAATTTACAAGAAACGAATCATGCTTTAAATGCGGTAAGAAGGGACGTTATAAAAGAGATTATCTAGGATTGGAAGGAGCACATTACTAAAAGACCGAGGTACGAGATGTTTATAGTAGTGGATGGAAAAGAGGATGTGGCAGTTTTAGAGGAAAAGGTCAAAGAGGATATAGAAATGGGTCCGAAGGAGGCAGAAACAATCAAGAAGAAGATAAGAGAAGATAAGACATCTCATCGTATAACGAGTTACACAGTGTATGATTCAAGATGAATCTCACTCTTTGGACTCATTATAAATCTGTTCATGATATGTAATTTCATGATATGAAATCATGATCATATTTTACTTTATAGAAATATAATTTTTGTCTTGAACACTGCCACCTTCAAACTCATAACCACTATTTCTGCATTATGGTTGTCGTTGTGTAGCTTGCCTTTCTTGCCTTTTCTGTCTTCTAGTTGCCTATTTTCGCTATTTATCATTCTTTTCAAGTGAACTCGAGTGGTCTTCCATCCTTTATCATAACAGTTTTATGCCAGCACTGTACAATCTTTTGCCAACAACACCTAGTCTTTTGCAAGCAGTCTCTAATCTTTTATCAGCAGTGTATAGTCTTCACCCAACAGTGTCTAATTTTCTATTAGCAGTATATAGCCTTCTACCAGCAGATTCTAGTCTTCTATTAACAATTTCAATCTTCTAACAGTAGTATCTAGACTATTGGGAGTGTCTAATTTGCAGTTAGGTAATCTAGTCTTCAAACATCAGTATCTAAACTTCTATTAGCAGTATCTTGTTCAATGTAATGTTGTTATTAGAAAAGTGGAGTGTTTTATTTTATTTTCGGTATTGCATTGCATTAGTATTAATTTTTTCTTGTACAAGCAGTATTTATTTTTTAAAATGTCTGCCTTGAGATCGCCGACTGATTAAAATCGTTCAGGGAATTTCTTTCTTTTCTGCTTGATTACTACTTGGTCACGACTCTGCATTCATCATTCTCACTTCATACTTCTGTACAACTTCCACATCCCTCATTCATCTTTATCTGCTCTTTTCCAACTCGCACTAAACATGAATTCGCATATCGTCATTTCTCTAGAACAACCACACTTATCTGTGACAGGATTTCCAAAATCTTGCAAATAATTGTCGGTTATTTGCATGTCAATTCTGGTATTGTTAATGTTTATTTCACCTCATTTTCTGGCTATCCACTTCTCGATAGTCGGAATCATCAATTTACACCTTTCTTTGAGTTACCATAGTTACAGCGATTTTAAGAGTTCACATTGGCTAAAAGCTGAATTTATCTATGAGATAAATTACTAGACAACCACTAGACTATGGTTGTCGTTGTGTAGGATGCCTGATTTTTGTTGCCTCTATACGTTTTCACTCTTCGCCACTATATCAGCTCTTCCACATAAACAATGTCTAGGTTTCCCTACATTTATTCTTAACATCTCGTCGTATAACGAGTTTGACAGAGTAGGATTCAAGATGAACCTCACTCTTTGGACTCATTATAAATCTGTTCATGATCATGATGCTGCATTCCTGGAGATATACTTTTACCTATCCAATCCATCTCAAAGTCATACTGGAAAGTTACACTGAAAAGTTCATTTTTGGTAACTCTGGATGATATGTGAGATGTTCGTAAGTGCCTAAGAAAATCTTGCAATTGAGTTAATGTAGATTAAAATCTTAGATATGTACTCCTGAACTGGAATCAAGTGAAGCTGGTGGTAATTGCGCAAGATCTCTAGTCATTTGAGTCTGATTTAGAATTTATTTTATTCTTTACTTGATTGTGATAAAGGCAAATCTGTGACTGAGTTGGGTTGCTCTCATCTTAGGGTGTTAAAGGGTGCCATTTCAAGAAATTCCTGAAGTTCACTGGATGTAGATGAAGATGGGTTGCTTTTTCTTGACATATAAAAATATGGATCGAAAAATGTTCATCATAAAATGAAGTGTATGATCATGTGTAAAATCTAATTATGCAGTCTCGAAAACTGGGTAGATGTGTATATAAGAAGATGTAACTCCTATTGCAGTTTTGAAATTTGATGATTAAAAAAATATTTTAAAAGCTTCTTTTTCCTAAAAAAAATATATGGAAAAATATTCAGAGTTTGGAAAAAGACTAAGTTTGTGGAAGGCAAATCTGCCGCAAGACCACTTTGCGTAGATAGATTTATGATACATCCCAAGAGAGGAAGCTGCCACTCCGCAATAGATATATAGGGGATAACGATTTGAGGATATCTTTTCCGTATGAAGCTCTCTTGCAATTTGTATAACGATAAATTGCTCCGGGCGTATCAATCTTGCATAATCAAATACGAAGTGTTGCAGTTAATTTTCCATAAAATTGGAGAAAAAAAATAAAAAAAATTTATGTGCGTCACTGAAATGAAACCGGATCAATTAAAATTAGGTCAGAGGATAACCCTGACAGTCTCTCCTCTTGCCAAATTAAATAACCTCTTCCCCACAGGATAAAAGGATTATCAACGGATTTCCATCAAAGGATCCTCTCAGCACAACGTCCACGTTCTCTAAACCGGCCAAACTGCCTCGAGCAAGGACTTTGGCTTCTCTGCTGTAATTTTACTGTAATCCCAATCTTGTTTTTATTCAACCCATTTCAATGTTTCTACATAATTGAAGTAATTTGAAATAAAATATTAAATGTTAAAGAAGAGTCAATCTTACTTTCGATTTTTCGTCAGATTTCCATTATAGTAAATGAAAAGAATATCTGAATAACGCGCGCTGGAAGAAAAGACGGTGTGTGTATAGAGAAAATGCTCTCAAACGTATTATTGAATTCCTTGTTCCCTTTTACGCTCGAGGAGAATCGTCGTCGTAGACGCTATGTGAGTGAGCATCGAAACGGCGAAGACGTGCACATATTTTGTTTCCAGATTTCGTCGCCTGGAATTTCCACGCTGCAATGGAAGCGCAGCTACGGAATAATGCCGAAAGACGTTACGACAGGGTTTCATGCATTCAAATCCAAACGTAAAAGAAACGAGGTATTATTTGAATTCCATACAAGATAATATGATTTCGAACAAAAATATAATTCGCATAAATTACCTTTGGAAAGGTAAATATGGAGCAATTAGTTTCGGGGGGAGTCCTACTAACTTGGTTATCTGGGATTTATCGCTGCCCGACTTTCGACGTGCAAAATATTTATGGCTTAATTTGCGTTCTTTATTACCTTCGGGTTATTTAAATTAACGGAAGTACGGAGGATGATTGTTCGGGGAGATATGGACGCAAATCCAGCGGCTTTACCTCTGTAACTTACCCCTTCGTCTGCAGTTTGCTTCCGGAAGAAAGATGGCACGATTACAGGTAACGAAGTGACGACCTACTTTGCTCACCTTACTCTCTATATAGTTCCGGACGAAGAAATTGAATCAGCATTAAATCGAATACGGAATATGATGTATCAGTGGATTATTGATATTGAAATGGTTAATGAAATTTTTGAGAAATGAAAGTTTCGGGAATTTTCATCTCGACGTTAAAATTTATTTAGTGAATAAAACGAGATAAGTCAAAAAATGATTGAAAAAGTTCCTTTCAACTTCGCGTGTTTGGCGGGTGAGAGCAAAAAGTCTGTGGGGCACTTTCCGGGCGGGAGTTTTTAATTAACGGCTTTTCGCCACCGCACACACGCCTCCAACTAAAATTGATAAACTTTTTCGTTCGTAAATTACACGAGTCGGTTCGCGGACCGCGAATAGAAAAATGATGCGAAACCGTGACTCTGGTGTTATTGAAAAATTAAACCCGGTTCTAATTGCTCTGGCGAAAGATTAATCGTTACACCGGCATTAAATTAAGGAACTAAGGGGCCCCAACAGCCACTGTAAAGGGTAATTCAAATTGATTTTTTTCAAACAGCATCGGCCGCATTGGCGCAACGTAGCGGAATCGGGCTTCTTCCATTTTTACTGCAGTCTTAATTAAATCCGCCCGCTCTAGTTATCCGAAAGTAATCGCGAGGCCGGTTTATCTGGAAACTTACAGCAGTTCGGCCAGATTTAGAATAACGGTGCCTCCGGAATTATATGGCTTATCTACCGCCGTTACGAAAACTTATTTAAAATTGTTTCAAAGTTTCCTTGCACACTTAAACTTTTCTTCTATACGCTCGTCGTTCAGGTATCATATTTTCTTAAAAATAACTTTTAGAATTCAAACTTTCTAAAAGTATTTACCGATAATAACATCATCAAACAAAAAAAGCTTTTCAAACATCTACAGTAACACATCGATATAACGAACCTTAGTATATTTAAATATAAATGTTAGGGCTCATAGAATCCAACTCCAGTTATTTCCCGAGTTGCTCTATTTCATGTTCATAAATAAACTCGAAGTATTCTCCCAGTTGTCTATACAATGTATAAATCAAAGACGTTAATTGTTATGCAGCGCTAGATTGTTAATTATTAGTGTTTTTAACATTAGTAAATCCGAAAATAACTCTTATTCTTTACTAAATGATCGGTACAACCTGAATCAACATAAAATACTAACTTATTGCTATCAACGTTCTCCTTTTCCATGGTATCAGTCATAAATCATACCTCGTCGCTTCCAAGTTATGTATGTTTTGCTGAAGTTTCTCCATAATAGAGATCTTGCGCAATTACCACCAGTTGCACCTGATTCCAGTTCAGGAGTACATATCTAACATTTTAAGCTACATTAACTCAATAGCAAGATTTTCTCCAAAAATCAATTAGGGAAAAAAATCAATCTAACACTTACAAACATCTCACATATCATGCAGAGTTACCAAAAATGTACTTTTCAGTGTAACTTTCCAGTATGACTTTGAGATGGGTTGAATAGGTAAAAGTATATCTCCAGGAATGCAGCATCATGATCATGAACAGATTTATAATGAGTCCAAAGAGTGAGATTCATCTTGAATCCTACACTGTGAAACTCGTTATACGACGAGGTGTTAAGAATAAATATAGGGAAAGCTAGACATTGTTTATGTGGAAGAGCTGATATAGTGGCGAAGAGTGAAAACGTATAGATGCAAGAAAAAATAGGCAACCTACACAACGACAACCATCATGCAGAAATTGGGGTTATGAGTTTGAAGAAACTATATTTTATGTCAGATTGACTAAAGGCCCACTTTTACCACCTCTTGACAAATTTATCTCATAAATAAATTCAGCTTTTAGCCAATGTGAACTCTTAAAATCGCTGTAACTATGGTAACTACAAAGAAAGGTGTAAATTGATGATTCCAAATATCGAGAAGTGGATAGCCAGAAAATGAGGTAAAATAAACATTAACAATACAAGAATTGACAAGCAAATAACCGACAATTATTTGCAAGATTTTGGAAATCCTGTCACAGATAAGTGTGGTTGTTCTAGAGAAATAACGATATGCGAATTCATGTTTAGTGCGAGTTGGAAAAGAGCAGATAAAGATGAATGAGGGATGTGGAAGTTGTACAGAAGTATGAAGTGAGAATGATGAATGCAGAGTCGTGACCAAGTAGTAATCAAGCAGAAAAGAAAGAAATTCCCTGAACGATTTTAATCAGTCGGCGATCTCAAGGCAAAAAATAAATACTGCTTGTACAAGAAAAAATTAATACTAATGTAATGCAATACCGAAAATAAAAGAAAACACTCCACTTTTAAATAACAACATTATATTGAGCAAGATACTGCTGATAGAAGTTTAGATACTGATGTTTGAAGACTAGATCACCTAACTGCAAATTAGACGCTCCCAATAGTCTAAATACTACTGTTAGAAGATTGAAACTGTTAATAGAAGACTAAAATCTGCTAGTAAAACGCTATATACTGCTAATAGAAAATTAGATACTGTTGGGTGAAGACTATACACTGCTGATAAAAGATTAAGGACTGCTTGCAAAAGGCTAGGTGTTGTTGGCAAAAGATTGTATAGTGCTGGCATAAAACTGTTATGATAAATGATAGAAGACCACTCGAGTTCACTCGAAAAGAACGATAAATAGCGAAAATAGGGAATTAGAAGACAGAAAAGATGGGAAGACTCTTGGAAGAGATCACCTCTAGATGAAAAAGTAGATCACGGATTATATTTATGGTATACTTTTGACAAAGTTTAAAATTGACTATTTCCCCAGGCATAATAATTGCAATATTTATGTTGTATGACATGGCAATATTTTAATAGAGGTGTAGATCCAGCTTTCCATCTCTATAATCGTCTTCTAGTGTCTTTTCTAACGAGCTGATCTTTCGTCTCTTGCTATCTTGATCAGCTTTGTCTCTTCCGCTTTTTCTCACGACATCTCCTATTCCACATTTTTCCCATACAGCCCTATTCCTGACTCCATCGCCCTTTGTCCCTCCCACCATCAACTTTAAAGTGCTCATCTCAGTGGTTCCCATCAGCTGTTTAATTTTGCTTGTATAACACGCCTTTTAGCTCCATTAGCTGCATACCTCATTATTGGTCTTACCATAGACTTACATATTTTTGTGTTTTCCGTAAATATTAGTATGTTATACTTTTCGGCCGTTTTTGAGAATCGATATTGAAGTCTTCGCAGGTTGTTCTCAATGCAGCTTTTGCAATTAGCACCACATCGTCCACGTAACATGAGATAGTGAAATTGTCAACAGATGCAATGAGAATTAGGAGGAAGTTGTATCTCAGAAAATCGTTTGTATTCCATGACCAGCGGGTAGGAAGTTAAAAGCGTATAACTATAACTTTATTAAGGGCCGGTTGTACAATATACCGATAAACTTCCCGACAGCGTTATCTGGCCGATAAGTTAGTTCGTACTGTATTACAATGTACGGATATTGTTGTCGGTGAGATTATCGGTAGGATAACTTATCGGGTACTCAGTGGTGCCGATAAGATAGTTATCCGCCAGATATTTATGGTTACTAAGGTTTTTATATAAAAACTTTGTATGGTTACTGCATAGCCTGCATAGATTAACCTATAACATCCTATACGTAGGTTATGTCAGTTGTATGTCGTAAAAATTTTTAAACAATTGTTATTATTGTCAAAATCATAATTCAAACCATAGAATAATTTATATATATTATGTATATAGAAGGTCATCTCCCCACTATTTTTTGGTACAAGCGCTCCCAAGGGGATTGTGAGGGAACTAATTAGGTTAAAGCGCAAAATTTAAATATAGGTATTTCTATACCGGTTTTACCTTGATTTTGAAGAGGTAAAGTGTATTTTCCAAATAAATAGGAAAAAATATGAATTTAAAGTTTTTCCAAGATAATATTCATAATTTTTAATGTATATAGCTCATTGGCTAAGAGCGCCAATTTATCTATCGGATAAACTTATCAAGTGGCTCTAACTTATTTAAATACTTAACTAAAGGATATAAAACACTAAGCCAAAAGAACGTAAGGAAGAAAATTTGCTTATACAACGGGGTTATCACCAATTATTACATTAAACGACAAAACAAAAATGTTATGTTTGCTTTCACCTCTGACAATGAGCTTGATGTTACACATAAAGAAGTTTTCTATGGTTACAAGCACTTTGTTTGTGTAGATGTGGATTGTGAGGGTACTAAATCTCGGTCTACATTTTTATAGTAGTAAGATTACACACCATGATTCAAACTTCAAAGAAAGACGTTAGCATTATCAACCTATGGCACAATCATTCGATATAGGGAAAAACTACTACCAACCGACCCTTATTTCGCCGATAGCAATCCTACCGTCAAAAACAGTCTGTAAAGGTGTCCCAACAAGAGCGCCGGATTTAAATTTGCCGCCATTTTATTAATACGAGTTGTACGGCGTATTAACATTGGCCACCAAGGTCGTGCGATCTAACACCCATGGACTTTTTTCTTTGGGGCTATGTAAAGGAAAAGGTGTATACGAATAAGCCTGAAACAGTTGAAAATCTTAAAGAGGAAATACGGCGCGTTATTGGTGAAATACAGCCACATTTATGCGAAAACGTTATTGAAAATTTCAACAAAAGAATAACCCTGTGCCAGAGGTTTCGTGGTGGCCATTTGCCTGATGTTGTATTTCATATTTAATTGGAACTATTTTTCTTTATGTTGAAATCAAAATATTTGCTTAATTCAAAAAATAAATGTGTTTTTCTTTAAAATTAAATCCGCCGCCCTTGTTGGAACACCTTATACAATAGCGAATATCTTTATCCTCCCGATAAGCTTATCGGCCCTATATAGTTATCAGGTAGATTTATCGGTATATTGTACAACCGGCCTAAGTGTGTCATCATTTATTTTTAAGTTATGGTTTATTTTGTATACTAGCTTTAAAATATTGATTTTAATGGTGGTCAATTTTTTGTAAAACCGGAAACAGCCCAATCGTATCTTTATGGCACGAAACTGAGTAATTTCTTTACGTTCAAGGAAGGGCAATAAATCATAGCCAGGGCGTTGGGTAGAAAAGGGTGCGCGGGGAGGCAACCGCGGAATGTGAAAATCACTAGACGCCGGGTGTTGCTGGTCGGCGGTTCCCCGCTCTCCTTACCCGTAATTTATTGCACCTTTATGGGCAACTTTAAACTCCGTAATAACTGGCAATTTCGACCGGTGAAATATCATCCAACCGCCGCCGTACAAGAAGTGCTTCTCCGCTTCGCACCCGTTCTCGTGGTACGGTGGCTAAAGTAGGGAAGTGTTAGCTGCTCTATAGACCTTTAGTGGATTTACGCTAAACTACTCCGTCTTTTATACACAGATTTATAACCTCGCTACTTGACAAGGGTAAACATCTTCGGATCTCAATTAAAATATTCTTTCAATCGGTACGTAACATAATTGGTCCTCTCTCACAATCATCGGTGTAATAAATCATCGTCAGAACGTTTACAATCGACCATTTATGAACGACTCAATCCGGTTATTTAGATCATCCCGTCTAGATAATTTTTCTAATTCAAATTAACCTTTAATAACTAGACGTCGAGCAGGATATCAATTTAGTCTCTCATCCTCTTGAACCGTGATATACACATTAACCGATTCGTAATAACCGCCCCACTGATAATCGGCGATTATTGGCAGTAATTGAACTTAATTGGTGCTCGCGCAATTAGGCCGTGTTATAGGGGAAAATGTCACTCGAGTCTGGCGCTTCGTTTCTTATCATTGCCACCGATCTCCGTAACACGCACTCGAGAATCCCGGACCGTATCTCTTCGGATCAAATTATACGTTGAGAGAGTCCGTCCTGGGGGTTTTGTTTTCTCTCCAGCTTCATCGCGCGTCCTGAATAGAACCCCGAGGTGGCTCTCGCAAAAGCGACATCAAAAGCTCCTCAAGCCGCACCAACGCCAACGTCCCTTCCAATTACCAGAACGACGACGCGCTCTACACTTCATGAAACGCGTGCACTCTAACTGTGATGCACTCACTACGTCGTAATCCTACGATAATAGACTTTTCTAACCGTTTCTCATTTCGTTTTATAATCTCATTCGGTAATCAGTTTTTTTTAGATAAACTTTGAAAAAAACATAAAAACTAAAAACACATTTTTTCTCATTACCATCCGAACATTTATCAAATTTGTTCCGGAACAAGTATTTATCGCAGTCATATTTTCGTCATGTTATTGGCAGATATCGCACCACGTTAACACGTCGATCAATCACGTTAAACACTCCATGACAATCGGAGTCGAAATCCGGGTGGGGTAATAAACTTTGATGTTGGTTTTTGATAACACATAAATTTTGAGTCAATTAGATACTATATTGTAAGATTTTGTAAGGATTTTGGTTGATGAGAAAAGCTAAATTAAAATCGATAGTATTTAAAGCCTTTGCCGTGGGCGAGACCCAGTTTTAATCGGTTCAAGTCGGCGAGATTCCCAGCGTAGTGGTTAGAAGGGTGAACTTAAATTACAGCGTACCGCAACGGAACTGATAAAGTCAAATTGAGTTCTGCCGTAGACACATGAAAATTTAATTGTTTCCACATGCAAAGGTACGCTACGATTAAGTTTAATGTTGTTTTCAAATAGAATCCAAAACTGTAATTTAACTTCTTAAAATAAAGTAACGTTTAAATAAGTAAATCTTTTCATGATAAAATAGTTATTATTGAGTTAATAATTGTTATTAAATGTCAATTGTTTCAAAAGGTAATTAAATGTATAACATTCGAACAGTATTCAAACCCAATTATAGTTGTAATCGTAATTATTGGACGAGGCAAATTAAATAATGAAGTTAGGGACGTGATCTATAGTTACGTGCTTGCTACATTGGGGTCGCAAAAAGCTTTGGGTTATTACAAATTTTCAACCGTTAAAATGTAGTAGTTTTTCATAGAAAATATGCCACGATTTACAGCTACAAGTTAAGGGCGATAAAATCTCGGCCTGGATCCCAAAGTGTCTTGGACACGTTTACCAAATGTTCGGTCACAACTTTCATTCGACCCGATACGAACATAAAATAACCTCCTGAAACTTGCCACGTTTTTCCCACGCAATAACTTTTCTTGACATTGACACTTATTGGAAGATTATAGTTATTCCAATAACTTAAATTACCAATAGATCTAATGTTTGTGTGTATTCGATAGAAGTATAAAATTACCACATAAAGTAGACCATTTGAAAGTTGTTTCAAAACTTTTCAACGTTACCTTATTTAGTCCGAGATTGGAGGGATTTACATATAAAACGTATTGTATCTTGAAAGTTCTGCTTTTCTTTCGATATTGTATTGAGGATCCATTCCCCTCTGGTAAAACTTAAGTAGATACTACTCCCGGCACAGGATATGTATCGTTATCTTTAGTTAAAGTAAGAAATATAAAATATAAGAGGTTACTAACAAATGTTTATTTGAAAAAGAAAAATCTTTGGAAATATGTTTTGTTATTTCTTAATATTTTTAAGCAATCCAAAAGCTTTTTCAGTTCATAGCTGAAATAGACCATTGAGGTTTCAGTCCCAAAACATCAAAGCAAATTTAATTTGGTGAAAGAATACTAGCAACTGAACAGTGTTGATTCCAATGACTTCATTGTCGACCATTCGTATAAGTTGCTCTTTGAACTGCTGGAATAGAACGTCGCTTTCAATCTGTCTGTAATGGTACTGCTGGTCGAGTTTATGTTGATGACGAGAACACCTCGTGACGCAAAAACTAAGTATTTCTGACCATTTCTATTTCTAACTATTTATGGGTTGTTCTAATTTGGAACTTAACAACATCGAGCTGGTATTAAATTTTGTTTTCAATAACCTTAATACAAACGAAGTCACTATCAAAATACTATAAACTAAAACTAAAAACTTTGCAAGCCTTAACCATCTAAATTAATGAAGGGGAATAGTATACACTACATTTGCAGTGTCACTTGGAAGCTATTTCATGATCAGTATATACACTTATACTTAACATTATTAATAATATCCCTTTACACTTTTTTGCCATCACTTAATGTCTCGTCATTATCATTACCCTTAACATCATTCTACATCGACCACTGATCTCCATCAATATCTTCCTCATCATCTTTCAATATCATCTCTCAACATTACACTAATATCATCTATTATACTTGTACAACATTATACTTGTTATCGTTAAACATCAACTCGAATATGACGCAACATTACTGGTACATTTCAGTATCGTCCCTAATATCCTTCAAATCTCCCAATACTGTCGTGGACACTGTAAACATTTTCTTCATAATCGATCAACAATGCCCTTGATATCGATAAACACCATTCCTGACATGTCTCAACATCGTTACCAATATCTCACAGCGTCGTTCTTGATATTCTCTAACATCATTTAAGCAGTGAACGATACTGTCAGTAGGCTTATTATAAAATGCGACTAGAATAACCTTAAAATACAAAATGAATACGAAACAGCGACAATTACAAAGATATTGCCGTGTCGAGTACGCTATATAATGTATATGGCAAGATTCTGTCCAACAAACTAGATCTAGTGTATAAGAGATGTGGATGCAAAGGAGCAGGCGACCATAATCAAGGCAGTATGAAATTTATATCAACATGTCGTGTCCAATAGCTTCCACATCCACAGGACCAGCATGATGGAATACATGACTAGAAAGCTCATAGAGAAATATAGTTAATGAATCCTGGAAGTTATTGTACAAAAACAGCTATATGTGTGTAATAGAAACGCATAAAATATTTAGTGCACAAATATTTGGGAACACAAAGAAGCAGCAACGGAACGCTAGAGTGCACCATAAAGTATATACGAAATATACAAGAATTTCAGATTGGAGGCCACCAAAATAAATATGGATTACCAATGGAAAAACCAACCTCAATCTTGTCATCTCTCAACTCTGTCCTGATCTCTTTCAAGATCATTCCCATGATCTCCTTCTGTTCTCCTTCAACATTTCTTAATTATTTCGGAGTATCATTCATGATATGCCAAATTGGTAATCCTGATTTTTACATCATTACTGAGGCAGTCCAACATCGTCATTGACAGCTTTCAACATCGTTCTCTGATATCAAACAATATCTTTTTTGGGTTCCTTGAATATGTTCCTTGTCATCTATAAACATTGTCTCTTAATATTTTTATTGTGATTATCCATGTTGCAAGGTAATTAAATTTAATGAAAAACAAAATAAGTAACCTCTTACTTGCAAATTTATTAGATTTACTTCGATACTAGTTTCGAGGTGTTACCTCATCTTCAGTCGAAAACTACAATTTTTTAAGGTTAGAAAAATGAAATATGTTAAAAAATAGAACTTACAGCCAAAAATTTAAAGATGTACACAAGCGAGAAGAAAAATTCTTCATATAAAATTTTTATAATCTTGAACATGTTGAAAAAATTTTTTAAATGAAAAGTGAGTTAAAATAATTTGAAGGTCAAATAGGTAAAATGGTTGAAGACCGGATATATAATAAGAGGAACGGATGTAGAGGAACATAAATAATTACGAACAAAATAATAATATATAAGAAAAACTTACAAAAAGGCGAAGACAAAAAGACGTAGCATAGGCTGCGAGACTCCCAACGTAGAAAAGGTCGAAAAAATATTAAGGAAAAATTTTGATAATACGTTAGAAGTCACGCAGCGATGCGGTGGAGGAATCAGAAGAGAAGAGACTAAATATTTAACGGAAAAAGGAGCGTGGGTCAGGAAACGTGTTCGCGAGAGTGGGGGAACAAGAACTAGTATCGAAGTAAATCTAATAAATTTGCAAGTAAGAGGTTACTTATTTTGTTTTTCATTAAATCTTAATATTTTTCCCATTATCTGGTAATATTACTCCAGATCTATTCCAAGATTATGCCTTATATCTTCCTGTCCTTGGATTACATTGCATTTGACGTAGTGTTATATCTGATTACCGCTGCATATGTATTTTGCCAGCATTTGGGAAAGTGTTTGAGAAAGTAGTTCATGCACGTCTATTCTTTGCTCTTAAGTCTAAAATCAATTGTAGACAACATGGTTTTTTTTGCTGGTCGCTCGGTTGAGAGTAACTTGCTTGAATATATGCAATATATCTTAACTTCTTTGGAAGATTCTTGTCAAGTTGATTCTGTTTATAGGAATTTTAGTAAAGCTTTCGACCGGGTGAATCACAACTTACTTCTGTTTAAACTATTGAAGTTTGGTGTTCAGGGAAACTTTTGCAATGGCTTGCTTCTGCAATCTGATTTAAACAATCTACATGCTTTTTACTTAAATAATCGCCTTTCATTAAACTTATCAAAGTGTAATATTATTTCCTTCTCTAGGAGGATGAACACAATCCACTATAATTATAGCGTCGCTGGTGAGAAGTTACAAACTGTCTCATTTATTAGAGATTTGGGTGTTACATTTGATTATAAATTATTATTTGATAAACATATTGATACGGTTGTCTCCAAAACCTGTCGTATGTTAGGATTTATTATGAGATCCACAATAACTTTTTCTAACATTGATGCAATTAGAAATCTCTATTTTACCTATGTCTACAGCACAGTTAACTTTTGCAGCGTCGTTTGGAATCCTCAGTATCTCTCGTATAAATCTAGAATTGAGCGTATTCAATCTAAATTCCTCAAATACCTGTATTTTAAATTTTTCGTTCAATACATTGATTACGAATCAACTTGCACTTCTNATTCATGATATGCCAAATTGGTAATCCTGATTTTTACATCATTACTGATGCAGTCCAACATCATTATTGACAGCTTTCAACATCGTTCTCTGATATCAAACAATATCTTTTTGGGTTCCTTGAATATATTCCATGTCATCTATAAACATCGTCTCTTAATATTTTTCTCATTATCTGCTAATATTACTCCAGATCTATTCCAAGATTATGCCTTATATCTTCCTGTTCTTGGATTACATTGCGTTTGACGTGGTGTTATATCTGATTACCGCCCCATATGTATTTTGCAAGCATTTGGGAAGTGTTTGAGAAAATAGTTCGTGCACGTCTATTCTTTGCCCTTAAGTCTAAAATCAATTGTAGACCACATGGTTTTTTGCTGGTCGCTCGGTTGAGAGTAACTTACTTGAATATACGCAGTATATCTTATGTATATCCCTGGAAGATTCTTGTCAAGTTGATTCAGTTTATAGGAATTTTAGTAAAGCTTTCGACCGAGTGGATCACAACTTACTTCTATTTAAACTAATGAAGTTTGGTGTTCAGGGAAACTTTTGCAATGGCTTGCTTCTGCAATCTGATTTAAACAATCTACATGCTTTTTGCTTAAATAATCGCCTTTCATTAAACTTATCAAAGCGTAATATT
The DNA here is from genome assembly GCF_000648695.1 of Onthophagus taurus. NCBI lineage: Eukaryota > Metazoa > Arthropoda > Insecta > Coleoptera > Scarabaeidae > Onthophagus > Onthophagus taurus. The sequence continues at coordinate 175,063 of NW_019280414.1, read as the reverse complement.
ATTTCCTTCTCTAGGATGAACACAATCCACTACAATTATAGCGTCGCTGATGAGAAGTTGCAAACTGTCTCATTTATTAGAGATTTGGGTGTTACATTTGATTATAAATTATTATTTGATAAACATATTGATACGGTTGTCTCCAAAACCTGTCGTATGTTAGGATTTATTATGAGATCCACGGTAGCTTTTTCTAACATTGATGCAATTAGAAATCTCTATTTTGCCTATGTCTACAGCACACTTAACTTTTGCAGCGTCGTTTGGAATCCTCAGTATCTCTCGTATAAATCTAGAATTGAGCGTATTCAATCTAAATTCCTCAAATACCTGTATTTTAAATTTTTCGTTCAATACATTGATTACGAATCAACTTGCACTTCTTTTCATATGTTAACCCTCAACCAGCGTCGTTTTTGTAGGGATATGTTATATTTTTACAAACTTTTGAACAACAAGTGTGATTTTCCAATGCTTGTTGGTTCTATATGTTCCTCCGAGATTACTTCGCTTTGACTTTCTATTTATGACACCTACTCCTAGAACCAATGCCTGTCAAAACTTTCTTTTATTGAGAATGGCAAGATCAGCAAATCGTGTTAATATAGATCTGTTTCAGCATTCTTTCTATGCATTTAAAAAACTACTCTTTGCTGCAGTTGGTATGTTGCTTCGAGCGTTCATTTGATATATTTATATCACCTAGACTTAGTTTTAGTTTTTTCCTTTTGAGTCACTTTTGTACCATTAATATTAATTCATTATTATTATTGTGAAATGTAATTTTATTTGTATACCATTGCTTGTTTGTGGTACAGTGTTATTGGGTTCGACTTGTTTCTGTACCCACGTGAGATAAATAAATAAATATTTAGGTCTCCTTCAACATCCTCGCGATCATCTATCAACATTGTCGTTGATATCACCAAACATTACACTTGATATTTGTTAGCATCGTCCTTCAACATCATTTTTGATAACGTTAAATGTTACAACTGATATCTATCAACATCGATCTTTCTTAACATTATCTATGACATCATATCATATCGTCTCTAGCATGTTTTAGTACTGATCTTGTCTCTCTAAATCTCAGACTTCTTGGGCTTCAATCTTTTATCTCTTCTATCCAATTTATTAACAACATTTCTATGAATTGGAATTAATAAAATATACTTCACAGGTTGATTAAGCTTTCTTTTAGCGCATAACCCATTAAAATATTTTGATTTATATAAACGTTATTCAAGGGAAGAATTGTATTATTCCGTGATATAATGAAAATAAACGTCTATACAAACAATCTATCGTTTTTAAAAATATCTATTTGTTTTTATGATAATAATTATAAATAAGTAACTTAAATAAACACTCTCCTAGAATATGTTCCCTTATCCTTAAGGAATCTATAACAAAGAGCATTAGACTTAGACATTTAAAATACAAGCTGCTTTATTTAATACACATAAATTACAAGTTAAGAACCCTATTGTCTACATCTCAGCGTAGGCACCAAAGCACATAAGTCTTCGAGCATTCAAATAAATCACTGGCATAGTATTTCTTCACTTTTAATTGGAGTATTTACTGCTTACTCGGGATTTATCACGTTTTCCCACATTAATTCCCGGAGAATGGTTGATGTAACTTGCTTCTAGTTAATTGTTTATCGTACGTCGTTCCAAAAAGGCGTCTTAATTTTCTTTCGTCGCGCGCAAAAGTTGCCAGATAAGGGCCACTTCTACTTGAAGTGGATGAAACTTGGACCGGTTCATTGTTAGCTACAAACAATGGGGATTTCCTGAAGGATAATAATCCAAATGTTTCCGAAACTAGCCCCTTCATAAATTATTTTCTTAAGATGTTACAAAAAAAAATTAATAGATAAAATGAATTAATAAGAAAGAAAATCTTCATGATTAATTATTTGCTCGTTTCGGTAGTAAAGATGCAGTGGGAAGTTCTCGGAAAGTAGCGAGAAAAGGCCCATAATGCGCCCTTTGGATATTAAAATAGTTTGGTCGGCGTTAAGAGCTTTTATTTGCGGGGTTTCATACAACGCCGGCCGGCCGCCCTTTGTCTTCAGAGTCTTATTTCAGAGCTTTTTCCTTAAAAATAAATTCCTCGAAAACTTAACTCATTAAAGCGCCGGCAAAAGAGAAAAAAGTGTAGAGTTTCGTCCCCCTTATTCCTCGCAAACCCTTGGAACCCCACACTAATGCTAATTCAACATCCCCGATCAATGACTTTTCCTTCCATTTAACATCTAGATTAACGACAAGAGTGTAAGAGCTTTATCACGAACAAAAGGGTCCGTCAATCAAAGATAAATACGGTTGAGAAGGAACCAATGAAATAGAGTTTTATGACGAACTAAAAAGTTTTATTTAAAATCATCGTAACATTAACGTCACGGATCACAAATTAAAATCGAAAATTAGCCGCCATCGGCTTCGGTAATCCAAACTAATAACTGCACTCGGTAATGGATTACTTTAATCTTCCATGTCGACTGGCAGTCCGCGGACCGCACCATGGATGCTATGCACTTTGTATAATCGATGGGGTACTCTTCCCCATTGCAATAACATCATCAATGTCGGTCAATAATCGAATTTATACTCTGTGAACGCCGACGGGAGCTTTCGCAGCCCGATGCCGCTAATTACGAATACTGAATGTCAATAATTCTATTAAGCTTTTATGCGTGCACCAATGCAAGTTCGTTACTAACAGTCCATTAAAACCAAAATGATTTATAAACACAAGTTATTAAAAAAGTTAGTATTCAACTCAACCTAGTTTATTCAAATAAAAATTGACATCCTCTACTAATTCGATTTCACAGGAAAAAAAATTCAATTTAAGAACGACGCCTGAAGCTAAAAAAGAGTTAAAAGAGGTCGTGATGCATGTACACTGCATACATACGTAGTGGTCGCATAGCGCATGCAGATTGTACCTTTTCTCTCTTTTCCTCGTTGAATCCGGTTGCTGGAGGGGTCGCAACCCCTACAGAACAATGGGGTCGAAAGGAAATAAATCCTTTTCTTCCTCCGTCGCGAAGTTTGTCTAAGTTCTGGATTTGCAAGGAGCACGGCGCGACGTCAAGTAAACCGATTTTTATTGAGTGCCGATCCGTTGTGAAGGAAAATTTCAAAGTGGCCTCGAGGGTCGATGTTCCACGAGCTTATTGTCCTTTAAAAGACAGCGTAATACTATACTATACTCTATTTTTTAATTCGGAGGTGTATTTTCAAATTTAAGAGCCAAAAAGAAGAGTTGCTAATGGTCAGTTTTAAGCAAAAATTACACTAGGAAAATTCGTGATGTTACCGGCCGCAAAATATACAACAATCTAATACTGAATAACAATTAAAACTAGAACTATAACTAATACTAGACTAGATAAAATTTGTTTGCACTAGTGTATTACCTCTAAAACTGCTACTAGGTATACCGTCGTTCTCTTTCAGTTACGTTTCAACCTGAATGAACCCAACCTAATGAAAATTAATGGTTGGAGGTCGACAGAAAAAACAATTCTACGACTCGAAACTTTCATTTCTCTGATTATTTCCGAACAATAAATGCAATGGAAAAATAAAAGGTATAGAAAATTTGTTGTATTGAAAAACTGTTCATGAAAAAATCATCTCGACCTTATTTTGAGGAGTATGAATATAAATGAATATATTTTAAATTAAAGCTAAATGTTTCTACTTTTAGATGTGGTGTAGAAACAATGGGGTTTTGGTATGAAATTTTTTCACTAAATGAAGCTTGTATGAAAATCTGTTCATTCACATTATGTCAGAAAAATTCAAAATTTTAAAAATCATCTGGACTTGAAAATGATTTATATCTAAAATTAAAGTTAAAAGTTTCTATTTTAAGATGTAGAGTAGAAACGATATGCTTTGATACAAAAAATTTTCTGAAAAAAGCACTTATAAGAATATCTGTTCGTTTGGGTTATATCAGAAAAATTGAAAATTTTAAAATGTTACCTTGACTTTGATTGAAGGAGTTAGGATATGATTTATATCTTAAATTAAACCTAAATTAGTCTAAATGATGTAGGCATAATATGATTTAATATAAAAAGTTTCCTGAAAAATATCTAATAAGAAAACTTGGTTGGATTATATCAAAAATAGGAAAATTTAAAGTAATCACCTCGATCTTAATTTGAGTAGTAACGAAACAATTTATATCTTAAATTAAAGCTAAATGATTCTATTCTTAGATATGATATAGATGTAATATAATTTGATATAAAAAATTTCCCGAAAATAGCACTTATAAGAATATCTGTTAATTGGGGTTATATCAGAAAAATTGAAAATTTTAAAAAGTTACCTTGACTTTGATTGAAGGAGTTAGGATATGATTTATATCTTAAATTAAACCTAAATTACTCTAAATGATATAGGCATAATATGATTTAATATAAAAAGTTTCCTGAAAAATGGCTTATAAGAAAACCTGGTTGGATCATATCAAAAATAGGAAAATTTAAAGTAATCACCT